>CM023536.1:39166919-39564213 GCA_013350335.1 Chimonanthus salicifolius
ATCGACAAAAGACCAATCGTCGTTAATATCCCAAGGTTTATCGGCACTGAGATAAATTCCCGGTAAATCCTCGATGAAATTGTGTTAAAAATATGATAAATAGTACTATCGTGATAATATCCTGATAAATTTCTAATAAATTCCAGGTAAATTCCTATTAATATTTTAATTATTTTTAGATATTATATTTTCTGCAAGATTTTCTCGTTAATTTCCTAGTAAAAATTTGAAAATTTGAAAAAATTCGATATTAACAATCACCATTCATATCTCGAAAACAACATTTGTGACAATGAAATAATCTATATAACTTGTATGTTTATTTTACTAGATTAAAACCATATATAAGTTATACTAAGAGTTATCTTTGGAGATCATGAGAGATTCAATCAAATCTTAAGAGATTAAAATGATCCACAGCAATTTTAATAAATCTATAATGATCCAAATCGATAGATCTAAACATATTCTTACACTCCTTCCAAAATTCAAGTTAGTCAAGAACTTGAGCTTGAACTTATAGGTTGTGTTTGTTTGAAGTGAAAGGAGAGGGAATGCGGATAACCCTCGCATTCCCCTATTTGGTAGCGAGACGGTAGAAATAAAAACTGTTGACTTTACCTCCCCTTTGACAAATCTAAAAACCCTTCAGTCGCTAGTGGCATTCATAAAACTCTTGTCTCTTTTTCCCTTCGTATTCCTCTCAATCCCCTTCATAGTTGTGAATGGAACTCAATGCAAATCATATTTCATTGTAACATCTTTATTTTTAAAATTTGTTAATTTATTAGAAAATAATTTTGCTAAAATAAATGAAATATTTTCAATGTTATAATTATAAAATAAATTTTTTATTTAATTTTATCTATTTGATTTAAGTAATTGAATTTGATAGAGAATGAAAATCTTCTTTCAATGATTTATTTTCATTTGTTTATATTTTAAGGTTCTATGTATTTTACGAGACTAACTTTATATAAATCTTGGTACTCATAAATTTTTTAAATTTATAAAATTAATAAATTTTATATCATTATCAAATATCATTCAATTCAATTTGAGATATAAGACCTTAATGGCTCACTTATATTAGCACAACATGTCCTTTTTAGAAATAAACTATTTTACGTGCAACTTGAGTTGGTGAATTCAAATCCAACTCACTCTAGTCTCAATTATTAATTGGTTAATTCAATCAATTTAAAATATGGGTTGATCCACAATTATTTTTAAAAAAATTAGAGTTAAAATGGGATGATGCTTTATAAAACACTCTCCTTATTCTTATATCACTATGTGATGATTTTTTTATTAATTATTTATAATAAATATATTTTAAAAGTGGAGATCTACTTTTATAAACAACTCTTTGCTTAAACCATATCACTATAATATTTATAGATCCAATTATGCACTTCATTACAAAGGTTAGACAGTGACCCAATTTAAACCGACCTAATTTAGTTGATGTAACGACCCTACCCAACTTTCCAGTGAGATATTGTCTGCTTTAGGGCCCACCATGCCCTAACGGTTTTGCTTTGGGCCATGGCCCACATGGCCAGGCCCAAAAGGCCTCACACATGGGAGAGGGGGGTTTCTCTCATATTAACACCCAACCCACTCACCTCACTACCGATGTGGGACTTTCTTTGAGATGGGTGGGAGTATTACAATCTACCCCCCTTAAAATCAGAGCCGTCCCTGGCTCTGTCACATCACAGAGGTAGAGGACCCACATAGTCCGAGTGTTGAACCGTGCTCTGGTACCAATTGTAACGACCCTACCTCAACTTTCTAGTGTGATATTGTCCGCTTTGGGCCGACCATGCCCTCACGGTTTTGCTTTGGGCCCTAGCCCACATGGCTAAGCCCAAAAGGCCTCACACATAGGAGAGGGGGGCTTCCCTCATATTAACACCCAACCCACCCACCTCACTATCGATGTGGGACTTTCTTTAAGGTGGGTGGGGGTATTACATTTGACTTGAGTTGAAAATGAGTTAGAATTTTAAAAATAGATTCAGTTATATAGTCCAACATGGTATATGAAATATTTTCACTTACAAATGAATTTTAGGCACTCTTACCCAATTTCACAATTTTTAATATTTTTACAAAAAAATAATTTTAAAAAATATTTTAGTCTCGTGTGTTGAAAATTTCTGCAAGTTGAATGGCGAGTCTATCTCATTCCCAACTGAGGGGTTCTTAATATTAATTTTATCTTAGTTATTATTTATTAACTTGGATTTTTTTATAAACTATTATAATAACGTATTATATTATGTATTTCACATCACCAAGGAACAAATTATGAATTTTATGAAGATATATCTTGGCATTTTTATTTATTTATTAGGATTAAAAAAATTACATGTACAAAATGTTTTTTCTTCATGTCACTTTTTACAGTTAGAATGCAAAGTGCTTATTTTAAATTACAATTATGAGAAAGAATCTAGAGAAAATTTTACAATATTATTATAATATGTATATTACTAATTTTTATGGCAATTTCTATAGTAAAGTTTCCAATGTTATAGAGAAACTTTTATTTTTATTTTTTATATTAAATGGATTTATTAAAAATTATTGATTCTCATAAAATTGTTAATACATCATGTTTCCCCTGCTTATAGTTACCAAATAAGATTTTTTACCCTTAGAATAAATTCTAACTTTTCCATTGCAATTACCAAACAAGATAAGGGTAACACTTTCAAAAGGCAATCATAATTGGTTACCGACCCCTGGTTATCCACCTTACCCACCCCTGCAAAATTTACACCTCATCCAAATGCAGCTATAGAATTGAATACTATGATTGGATTTTGTCCTCTTGGGGAGTGAAAATGAATTAACGATAGATATGATAGAGTAGAATAAATGATAACATTAATGTGTCAGATCCAATTATTTTGTGCTAAGTGTCATCGAGGTGTTTGGCATCTCAAAATGACTAGCCACTATGGGTATTGTCTAACCCACTTAAAAGCCCAAGACTTCCCAAGCACATATCCGATGTAGGACTCATCACACGTCTGCATGACATGCTCTCTGACCCAATTCCTTGGCGCCCTTGCAAAAGGGACCTACACCTCTTTTGTTAGGGTCCATATGTGAGGGAGAGTTCCAATCTCACATTATAATGCCCCTTGCTTTTATACCAAATTGTCATAGGTCAACTTCATATTCAAAAGGCACTTACAAGCCTTAGACCTCCCTAGCATACATTTGATATAGGACTCAACACACGCCTGCCTGACACAAGACCCTCATTTATGAGCTTTTAGACCTTCCTAGCACACATCCGATGTAGGACTCACGACGCGCCCACCTCACACAAGACTAAGAACCTAGACACTATTAAAAATATTTTCATGCAAATCAATGCATGCATGGGTGCTTTAGTGGAGCATCTTGTGCAAGTGATTATTAAGATTTGGATTGTAGCATATTGATGGTTTCTTTGTATACTCAGCGGTAGAGAGGTCGTGCAGTGGTGTAGGCGGATAGTGAAGGAGATATTGTTGGGTTTATACGAGTGGAATTACACAATTACACAAATCAAGTAACGGAATAAAATCATACAAGCACAACACAAGAACGATACCGATATTACATGGTTCGGCCCAACTCTAACTTACTTTCAAGGAACGTGTATCTTTTATTAAGAGTGAAAGAAGAAAATACACATACAAGAAGATACTGCTTCACCTCTGATTTACTGAATGGTGTGTTGTTTGTGCCCAACACCTACACCCTGTTAACAACACCAATAACAATGTAGAGAAGATTCGCCGACAGCAACACACAATCTGATCTGTGTTTGCTGTTCTCTCTCAAGCTTTACGCACTTGAGAATAATCTCATTGCTGTACACACACCACCTTCTGTAAACCCAGCAAGACTACCATGTACATCTCTGTGAATGTTGTTCCTCTGCTATGCAGGAACCACCAGTTATCTGTAGCCAGCCAGAAGTAAATAAATACAGTTGATGGCTCATTGTATATATGATCTGAGTGTCTTAGACAGAGAAAACACCTCTTTGTATTAGCTATCTTCTTGAGCTCTCTGAGCTGTCTCTGTTCACCGCGTTCTCTGTTGGAAACAGAACAGTCAGACCCCTCGAAACCTCTCTTACTCTCGCAGGCCTCTCAGTCGAGACCTCTTTTCCTCTTGATTCGTGTATGCACCAAACTCCTTTGAGAACCCACTAATTCTCTTCTCTGAGAAGTCACACACAAGGATGCAATCGTACCTTTAGTCTTTCTCTCTATATGGTGATAGAATATTTTCATAATAAGATCAGATATTTGGGCATGAAAAAGTTCTTTAATGGATTACATAATTCTCTCTTAATATGTACCCAATCAAACATAATTCAATCCATAAACTTTAATCCACAAGATCTGAATCACATGATGTTTTACAATGATCATACACATTAAAAATTAGGCGGAAAACATCATTATGTAATTAAACACTTACCCGAATCCATTAGCAAAGGTAGTCTCTTTCATTCCCTTCAATCAATCTTC
Source organism: Chimonanthus salicifolius (assembly GCA_013350335.1). Taxonomy (NCBI): domain Eukaryota; kingdom Viridiplantae; phylum Streptophyta; class Magnoliopsida; order Laurales; family Calycanthaceae; genus Chimonanthus; species Chimonanthus salicifolius. Next base: position 39,171,467 of record CM023536.1, read on the forward strand.
TCTATGTGTTCTGCTCCTCAACTGCAACACTATCCAATACAACCAGATCCAAGAGTAATCTTGATATTCCTGCAGTGCACGATACAAGCAGAAGGAAACAAGGTGTACTATAGAGAGCCTTTGAGTATCTCTTCTTTTCTCTTCCTTAATCTCTCTCAGATTTTCATAAGGTAATGGATAGATTGAGAGAGGGCTGTGATGAGCAAGAGGGAGGACCCAAATGGCAGTTTCGAAGCTTTAAACCCACACACCATCAAAATGGGTAACTGGCCTACTTATGTCTCTCAACCGTTATATGCAAAAGATATAAATGTGACCCTTGAGTTTTGAATTCAAATGATGTGTGGGCCATGTCATAGAGAGGACTGTTTCATCTTACATTCTCCCACTTGGCCCGCATCATCATCATCATTGAATCTAAAACAAGGTTAACATAAGTTGCACACATAATTCACATTCAAATAATTATAATACAATTATCATCATAATGTTAATACTAAACAACCCACAAATGCGAGCAATGGCGGTTGCACATCATGTTGTCCAACATGGTCCCTTCCATCACTATAACACAAGTGACCCATTTAGCATAACTCTTAAGTGAGATATTTCATAATGGTCCACATAAATGTCTTAATATAAAGACTATTTATGTTAGTGACAAACAATCACACATAATGTATACAAAAAGAATAAAAATAAATAGGAATAAAATATCAAAAACACTATCATGAGTACTCAAGTGTCAAATATCACATAAATACATAAAGCAATCCACAAAATACATCAATAACATCAAATACGTCAAGATGAGTTACGATCAAGACCCATTCTATTGGTATGTTCTTGAAAGGTCTTTATAAGTAACTCTTTTGTCAATGGATCTGTTATCATGAGCTGAGTGCTGATATGCTTAATAAACACTGTCTGTTTTTTAACCTCTTCTTTTACTGACAAAGTACTTCAGTTCCATGTGTTTCTGTAACGCCCTAACCCGAAGGTGGGCCCGGAACGTTACTAATTTTTTTTATCCTTAATAACTCCTAACTGGGCTAGATCAATAGTTAGGCCTAGAAATAAATGTCACACATGCTCTTTACATGTGGACTAAAAAATGTACCATATATCTACCCGTTTACAAGTATATATCATACAAACAAATATTTTCATCAATAAAAGATAATATTATTCATATCAGTGTTACTAGCATTAACATGGTAGTTCATACATGATTAAAATATCGTAAGTATCACATGCGGTACTTTACACAAAACATGGTTCAAAAGAACCAATAGTCAAAAATAAAGTGAAATGCCCGTCTGTGGGAATCACAAGCATCCGCAACAACGTTATTCACCCTAAGCCTGAAAGGGAGGTTCCTCCTCCTCGGGTATATCTCCTGAAATGTTAGTGGTGTGAGCTAACTAGCCCAGTGAAGAGAACATAACAATACAGTGTAATAAAATATCAGGTTAGACAAATCAACATCATCATCATATTTGGTTTTATCACGCCAATATATCATGCCATCCTTATTACTGCCGATATCTACCGTAACACCTAGGCACTATACTAACTACAAAAGCATTAAGTCTCGACACGGTCAAAATGCAGAATCTTACAAGAACATCTCCGGCACACTTGAGCCGGTACTGACACACTTGGGCCAGAAATTGACACACCTAGGCAGTAGATGCAAACTGACACACTTGGGCCGGTAATCGACACACCTGGGCCGGTAAGTGGAGGAAGTATTACTATCATCATAATGCTCAAGTTCATAAGCATTTCATCATCAATAATCACAATATAGATAAACATCGTTAGAAGCAATAAGCACATTTCATAATAGTGCATCAAGTTTACGCATATAAGTGGGTTCATTAAGTCTGATTCTTGAAACCATTCATTACACTAGATATTCTTAACCTGATTTACTCCTACTGTAATGTTAAGTCTCCTCACCGAAAATATGGGATGTCGCGGTATCTGTTTAAATACACAAACAAGAATACAATGAATCATACAATCATTAATCAAATATAATACATAGATATAATAACATATATTCATAGTATTTCAAATTCTTTTGTCCTATTTTCCAGAAAAACTCCAAGGGAAATGGATATAAATCTCTTAAATGGGTTACTATCCATTTTTAATTACAATAATTATCAATATAATAAGGTTCTCAAGCTACTACTACATATTGTCTACTAGAAATGACCATGGAGATATATTGATTTAGGCCTAGAGATATAAGATGCCCAGGCCACTTCTATTATAGTGAGTTAGGCCAATAGATCACTCAGTGCCCGAACACTTCTTTTCTACCGAGCGGCGAAGTTAATCGCTCAGCTACTGATAGCTATCGGGTTGCGTTTCCGCTGCGCCACATATAGAGAGTATCGGCTTGGAAGTGAATACATAATATATATTTACATAATAATACAAATGAAAGGGTTAGTATCATATTTAATTTATCGAATTGGTATAAACATCATATCAAAAACTAGGGTCTAAACTTAACATGGAATCACTAACTTAGACCAAATTTCAAAACCAGTTCTGGGTTCTTCAGAACTAAGTACTGTGGCTTCGGAACTTCCGAGCCATTGCCTAAACTCTGGGTCTTTACAGAACCTTCGGAACTTGGGTTCAGTCCCCCGAAACGTGGGGTTCAGTCCTTCGGAACTTCCAAAGTTCAGGTCTCAGAACGGTCCTAGCTTGCTTCCTAACAGAAAACAGAAAATCAGAAATTAAGAGTCTCGGTGTGCAGTCAGAACTTGCCAAGTTCTGCTCTGAAATTCAGAGCTGTTTGGAACGTTCTGTCTGTCCCGTTGAGGCTAAGAATACAACGGTTGGCCTCTACTCCTTCAGAACCCCGAACTGAACTTTGAAACTGTAACGCCCCGCCCATTTTCACTTGTAAAAAATTAGAGTATTTTTTTTTTCTTTTTATAAATGAGTGAGAGAGAGTGGGTCGTCACGACATGAGTCAAGCCCGAGTGTCTAAAACCCAACCATTAACTGACCACCATTACGTGTGCGTGGACTAAGACCACTTAAGCATTTCACACGTTTTTCTGAATACTTGCAGAATAATCTATATGAATAAGATACTATTCATATTCGTGTCATCAATAGGCAAGGAAAACCAATCACTATATATATTTTCAATAAAAACTTAAGAGTATCAAACCATAACAAATAAGTCTAAGGTGTCCCAAAATAATATAAGTTATTACAAACCAAAATGCAATTCTCCAAATACATCATTGAAAACAAAACTAGTAATGTAAACTTCAATCTCTCAAGCTCCTACGCTTGACTTCCTTCATGTCTCATGTCCTTGTCATTCCCTGTTCCATCATCTATAGGGTAGAAGTAAGGCGTTAGTCAACACGCCCAGTAGGAATTCCAAGTAGGGTTATGGTACACATAGGAATAATATAAAAATCAAGATAAGTACATTATATCAAAACTGTAAAACATCTCATATTACTAAAAATAGCTCATGATACTCATCAAAATCATGCTAATGTATGTGTCATGTCATGGGTGTCATATACCAATTATCTCTCACCCAATTTCCATATCCAATACACAACACAAATCATATCAATAGTTTCCTTGATAAATAAAGCCATATCAAGGTGTTCCCTTGGCTATTTACGTCCACAGTGTTTTGTGACGGCACCACCGGGTCACTGTTATACCTCCCTACATATGGTAATCGAAATTATCGATGGAGTGTGGACTCCTCCCTCTGCGCAGGGTTTTTGGACTGCTTACCCAGGAGCTCTTTGGCCCAATTTACACCATATCCATTTCTACCAATCCCAGACAATGTCAACATATCAATAGTTCACATACCTTCATACAATCTAGTCTCAAGCCCAAAGTCATATCCGGACAGCTCATAACTTGGCTTGTTGTCCCATGTATTCCCTCCCATGCCATGCATGAAAATATGAATGCAAGAATGCCATTTCATATCATTTTACATAATATCATTGAAAACAAGTTCATAAACATATATCATTTGTTATACTCAAAATAAACCTCATAATTGGAATAAAACCAGTATCATATAAAATCTATAGTGTCTCAATAAGGTAGGAATCCTACCAATGTACGATATACTATCTTGCAAGGGTAACGCCAATGGTTACGTGAGATGAATCGCAATCCTTTTGTGAACCTCTTTACCTTATCAAGTTCAAACATATATATTAGTTTGATTTTTCCATCTCAATTTCATCATCCCTATCTCCATCTAAGTTTCATGTTTGTTCCCAACGCATTTATGTATTCCTTGTCTTTAACCCGTTTAAGATCCTCAATGGTGTTTGGCCATACAACATGGCCGAACCCTATGGTCCCATTTCCTCTTAAGTATATTCGTGTTCAACAAACATCCCTTAATGGGGTTCGGCCATACAACATGGCCGAACCTTATGTTCCATTTTCTTTCCCTTAAATGTGTTTAAGTCCATAGAAATAATCCATCCTTAATCACATTAAAACATGGATTCCATCTTTAGTACTTAACCTAATGAATATAACCTATCCACTAGCCAAAACAGTCCACAAGTTTAACAATTTATAGATTGAAAATCAGTCCTATATGTGGTAACTTTTACCAGCCAAAATTAGTTCATAAGTTTAACAGTTTATATATTGGAAATCAGTCCCATATGTAGGTAGTTTTTACTAGCTAAAACTAGTCCATAAGTTTAACAATTTATAGACTGGAAATCAGTTCCATATGTGGTAGCTTTTACTAGCCGAAATAGTCCCCAAATTCAACTATTTAAAGACTGAAAAATCAGTCCCAACTGTGGCTGATTTCCTAGCCAAAACAGTCCCTAATTTAACCATTTAAAGACTGAAAAATTAGTCCCAACTGTGGCAGATTTTACTAGCCAAAACAGTCCCTGAATTTAATCATTTAAAGACTGAAAAATCAGTCCCAAAAACCAACCATTAACTGGTCCTAAAACTGATCTAAAATCAGCCAACATCTGTCTTAAAATCAGACACCAAAATTAATAGTTTGAAGGCTGAAAACCAGTCCTAAGATTCACTGATTTGAAACCTTAAAATCAGTCCTAAGATTCACTGAATTAAAACCTTAAAATCAATCATAAGAATCACTGATTTGAAACCTTAAAATCAGTCTTAAAATTCATTAAATTAAACCTTAAAATCAGTCCCCACCTTGTTCTATTTAATCATATTATTATCATGGCATGGGTTCCTTTGTTTTAATCCCATAACCATCCTTTGGATGGATTTATAACTCCATGGCCTTATAATAAATTTGCCATTCATCCCAACCAATTAAATATGGAACCCATAGATTCGGCCACTCCATGGCCAAGCTATGGTTTCCTTAAACTTATTTCTATGTTATTAAGCTTCAACATACCTTATTTTCCTGTCTCATTCTTTTCTTTAAGATCTATCCTTTTCCTTCCTTAATCCTTTTTCTCCCTTTGCTCTTCAATAGTTCTACCAAGTATAGAGATGAAAATGTGGAAGAGAGAGAGAAGAGAAGAGATGGAAATCTCTTGTGTGCAAGAGAAGAGTCGGCCAAGGGGTGTGATGTGCCCCTTGGGTTTGTCTCTTTGTAATCAGCCAAAACACTCTCACTTCCCCTCATAATGGTTTTGTTTAACCAATGAGACCCTTGGTTTAACCAAGGAGACTCTTGGCTTAAACCAATGCATCTCTTGGCTTCATGTCCCTTGAGATGAAACCTTTCATCTTCTCAACTCAACTCACCTTAATTCATTTGAACTCACTTCGCCACTCAACTCAAGTAATTCAATCTCAAACTCAAAACTTGAACTCACTTTCCAACTCAAGCCAATTCAACTCAACAACACCTTAATGCGATTGGACTCATTTGTGGTTGACCAAGTCAACCATGACATGGTCGACCATGACACATGGCACTTGGGGTCCCACTTGGCCATGTCACTTGATGATGTGGCATTCATGCTTAGTTGGCACTTATGTGATAACATGTATGCCACTTGGCAATGCCACATCACCTACATGTCACCTCACTTGATGAGGTGGACTTTAATGCATTAATTATCCAATTCAACTAATTTATTTAAATTTATTCAGTTACTTAAAATTCAGCTCACCCATGACCCATTGGGTCATAATTGGGTAATTGACCCATTTGGGTCATAATTGGGTAATTAACCTATTTGGGTCATCATTGGGTAATTGACCCATTTCAACTTTTAATTTCAAAATTCCATTAAATCGCAATCCAAATGGATCAATCTAATATATTTATAATCTAAGGGAAAATCCGGCGTGTTACAGGAACTTCCGAAGTGGTACCTTCAGAACTTCCGAAGGCCGATTCTCAGAACTTCCGAGAGTCGTCTTCTTCCTCTGTCACCTGCAACAATGCAGTGACAAGAGGGAACAGAGTGAAATATGAATCCAGAAACAGCGGATTTTTAGAATTCGTTTTTCACATCCTTCTGGTCAGATGGTCTCTTCAATGAGTCCTTTTTAATTTCGAAATCAATTGGACCAATAACACTGTCAAAAAAATCAGATTCAAAGAGAAAAACTATCAAAACACATGAAAATCCCTATTTTCCATCAACTTCAAAATCTATTTTGACACTCAAATCTAAACCTAATTTCACTTGTGTTTGATCCTAAACAGGCTTAGAATTTGAAAATAAACACAATGTTACCTTCGCTTTTGTTTCTGGGTTGAAATTCAGCAGTTGGAAAAATCTTCCACTTAAACTAAAATTTTGAGATAGAAGAAGCAGAGAGGATGAAAGAAGCTTAGCAATGGAGATTCCACTGCAGTTGCTACCTTTAAATAGGCTTGGGCGGGTAAGGTAGTAGGCTCCATGCATGGCCATAGAGATCCCACGTTGTTCTGCAAGCTACGACAATAGCTTGCATGAGTCGACTCTTGCACAATAACTTCCGTTCGTCACCTGCTACGCAGATGTTTAAAATTTTTTATATTTGCATTTTAGTCGTCTTAAATTCATTTGCATTTAAGTCCTAGTTTATTTTATTTTTAATATTTAACTATTAAATGATTTAATTAATTTAATCCATCAGTTCCAAAATATTGGGTTTTAAAATCTAAAACTACTATAAAATTTTTAGGATATTTATATTTTAACAAAATTAATTGATTTAAACAAAAATCACATTTTATCACTATTCCCTTAATTTAAATTGTATTTATTTAAAGGGTTTAAAACATTTATTTCTAAAATCTGAAAACATAAAATAATTAATTAAAACATAACTTAATAACACATATTTTCTTAGAATTTTCTCACTTCTAAAACTGCTTAAAATAATTATTTCCTAACTTTTGGAATCTTTTCAGGTAGTTTTTAATAACATTTCTGAAATTAAAATTATAATAAAAATACCTATAAACTTCATAATTTAAATCCTTAATAAGAAAATCAATATCATCCAATCAATAATCAAACAATTATTTAATAATAAAATAACACTCTTTATGGTAAATTACCATTTTGCCCAACCAACTCCATTGGGTTGGATCAAAGAGCTATCGAGCTCTTATTGGGCCAATCTTTGACTTTTCACAAAGCCTTTACTGTAATATTCATGATTAAGAGGTCATGTAACACCCCGAATTTTCATTACTTATAATATATTGGATTTGGTATATTTTGAATTACAAATTGATTGAATTTAAGATTAATGGTTGAAATGGATCTTAGATGGTAAGGAGTTGGGTCAATAACCCAATTAAGACCCAATGGATCATGGATAGGATTTGATTTGGAAGTAATTGGGTAAATATAATTAAATGGGTCAATTACCCAATTGGGACCCAATGGGTCATAGACGAGCTGATTTTAAGGTAAATGGATAAGGTTAATTTAATTGGGTCAACTATTCAATTAAGACCCAATGCATTAATCCACCTCATCCAGTGAGGTGGCATGTAAGTGACATGGCAAGGATGGGACCGATGTGCCATGACATGCATGGTCGGCAATGTCATGGTTGACTTGGTCAGCCATAACTGAATTCATTCAAGTTGAGTTAAGGATTATTCAATTAAGAGGTGAATTCAAGTCTTGAGTTCAATTGAGTAAATAACATTTGAGTTGAGTATGAGTTAAAATGAAAGTTGAGGAGACTTCCATCTCAAGGTGAGTTGAGTGGGAATATGAGGAGTTTTCTATCTCAAGGGAAAGGAACCAAGGAAAAAGTGGGAAGACAAAGGGTCACCTTGGTTTTAACCAAGGGACACCTTGATTAAATAAAGCATCAAGGGAGGAGATGAAAGAATGGATTGTTATACAAAAGACAACCCAAGGGGCACACCACACCCCTTGTACGAATCCATCATAGCACACAAGTGTTATTCTCTCCTCTTCTATCTCTCTTCCACCCACACCATCGATACTTAGAGATTTGCTGAAGAACCATGGAAGGAGAAGGACTAAGGAAGGAATTCAGACCTTAAAGAAAAGAAGGAGACATGAAAATGTATGTTTTAAGTTTAAGAACAATGTAGGATTAAGACTAAGGGTGAACCATAGATTTGGTCATGGTATGGTCGAACCTATGTGTTCCACATCTGATTTGAAGGAATGACGAAACTGTTATAGGGTCATGAAAGTTGAGAATCCACTCAAGGATTGGTTAATGGTTTGAGAAAAAAAAAGAAAAAAGGAAAGGTGATATCCAAATCTAGATTATAAACCAAGGATGGAAAGAATTATGAAAGGACACTAGCTTTAGCTAGAGTGTGGAGTAAAACTCACTAAGAATTACATGTATGATACTATTTATGTTTAAATAATATTAGGAGCGAATTTCATGAAGAAGGGTCGAGTCAAATATGCAAACAAAAGAGACTGATAATCAGATTCAGTGGACTGAACTGGTAGGTACTGGCCGAAGTAGGCAAAGAGATTCTAGGAGTTTCAGCCGATTGAATCTGGAATTCAGTCAACTGAACTAGAGTTGGCCGAAACAGAAAACAATTTCTGGGAGTTTGAGCCAACTGAATCTTGTGATTCAGTTGACTGAACGTGGGCTGGATTACATATATGGGATTTATTGGTGGTTAGATTCAGTCGACTGAACATAGATGTAACGGATAAGTAAAAGGATCAAGCGTGTTTCAGTCGACTAAATCATAGATTCAGTCGACTGAATGGTTACTTATCAAACACGTAAATTTTTGTGTTGATGATTCAGCCAACTGAATCTATACTGGCCGAACACACAGTTGATCTGATCCAAAGGCAACCGATTGAATGCGTGAGTCAGTTGATTGAAAGTGGATTGACCGAGGATATAGAGGGTTTGACTCAGGGTCAGCCAACTGAATCTGTGACTTAGTGGACTGAAAGATTACGAGTCAGTGTTAAAACAGTTCCGAGTTGGATTTCAGCCGACTGAATATTGTATTCAGTTGATTGAAAGTCTACAGGTAAGGCAGAGGACTGTATCTGTGTATGATTCAGTAGACTGAATTCCTGATTCAGTCGACTGAATTGAAAAGTTGATTTTTATATGATGTTTCCGGAAACGTCAGTTTATCTAGAAGGATGTAAAGAATGATGGGAACTAGAAGGATAATCAAATTAACATATGTATGTGAATGAATTCATTAAGATAAAGAGTTTTCACAAAAGGGTGTGCGATTGGTTTTGACGTGATCGTTGAACGTGATCTTCACAAAAAAAACAGCGAGGATAGTATACTGGACTTTGGTAGGATTCCCACCTTATTAAAAACATTGTGGATTATATATATGTACTGGTTTTATTTCCTTATATGATGATTTACTTTGGTTAAACAAGTGGTTACGTTTTGTGAAACTAAATTTCAATGATAATATGTAATTTGATATGAAATGGCATTCTTACACTCATTATCTCATGCATGGCATGGGAGGGAACACAACGGAGGAGTCCACACTCCATTCGGTGATTCCGATTAACATATGTGGGGAGGAATCCACACTCTATTCGGTGATTCCGATTAACATATGTGGGGAAGAGTCTACACTCCATTCGGTAATTCCGATTAACATATATGGAGAGGTATAATAGTGACCTGGTGGTACATCACAAAACACTGTGGAAGTGATTGGCCAAGGGAACACTTTGATATGATTTGTGTTATGGTTGGATATGGAAGTTGGGTGGGAGATCATTGGCATATGACACCCATAACATGACACATACACTGGCATGATTTTTTATATGAGTATCATACGCTGTTTTTAGTATTATGAGTTGTTTTACAGTTTGATATGATGTATTTATCTTGATTTCTATATTGATCATATGTGTACATAACCTATTTGGAATTTCCTACTGGGCGCATTGACTAACGCCCTACTTCTACTCTATAGATGATGGAACAGGGAATGGAAAGGACATGGGACGTGAAGAAAGTCAAGCATAGGAGCTTGGGTAGTTTATGTTGATTTTACTTAAATGATGTATTGAGAGAACTGTTAATTTTCGGATTGTAATAACTTAAATAAAGAGAGAGAGAGAGAGAGCAGGTAAAACGTCATGACGTGAGCTAAGTCCGAGTTTCCAAAATCCGAACCTTAACTGGCCACCTTTACGTGTGCATGGACTAAGGCCATCAAACATTTCACACACTAAAGAATACTTTCGGAATAATTATATGAATAAAAGTACTATCCATATACAAGTCATTAATAAACAAGGAAGCCAATCACCATTTAATATAACTGAACTTAAATAACCAAAACATCATCAAACCATAGCAAAATAATCTAAGTTATTAAATACTTTCTGCGCGAACAAAAGATTAATACGGTATCATATCTCACTAACAAGATAAGAATCCCGACTGACCGACTCTTCGGAGTCTGCTGCACTGGGGCTGGCAAATTTACTTTATTGAGAATCAGACTGTAAGCATTCAATCTGAGAACAACACTTGATGAGAAGAATAACAGCAAGGGAAGGACAATCACTATAATTATGGATTTATCAAACATAGCGAAATAGGACATATTCCTCCAAAATGGGAAACAATATGTGATACATTGGAAAATTCTCCAAAACAAGAGATACAAGATGATGATAGGCAATTTCCCCAACTATGTAAACATAAATTTTTTTGAGAAAACTAAGTCAAGCAATGTTTCAATGACTTAGGAAAATGCCTCCAAGAAGAAGAAATACCCGACAAAACCAGCATCAGGAGGAAGAGGTACAGAGCCCACACTAGGAAGAGGGACAGAATAATGTGAACATTCCTGAAATACCTCCTGAGCTGCAGAGCCTAGTATAAGCAATAGTCACTTCCATTCTACAGCAACATCAGAACGGCAATGGAGGTGCAACCTCCAATGAATCACATGATCGAAATATGGTTAGGGACCTTCAACTACAGCGTCCCCCTTATTTCAAAGGGAAAGAGGGACCCGCGGAAGTGAAAAACTGGATCGAGAATATTACAAATTTTTGAAGTTGCTCAAGATTATTGGTGATGAGGACAGGATATTGCTGGCTACTTCACAATTGGTGGATGATGTCGGCAAATGGTGGAGAGTTATAGAACATCAGCAAGCACAGATTCTAGTGGGGGAAAGAACTGAGATGACGTGGGACCAGTTAGCTGGAATGTTTCTGGATCATTATTTTCCAGAGGAGGAGAAGGAGCGCTAGGCACAAGCGTTCATATCTCAAGTCCAGGGCACCATGACTTTTGCAGAATATTATCAAGAGTTTCTCCGTCTATCAAGGCTTGGAAGTTTGAACGAGGGCTGCGACCTAATCTAAGAGCCAAAGTCACAATCTGCAAATTAGCTACTTTGGCAGAAGTGGTTAGCCGAGCTAGCATAGCTGAACAAGAGTTGGCAGAGATAGTCATGTTTGTGGATAGCCGACGAAGTAAGAGCGGGGGAAATACTTTCTGCGCGAACAAAAGATTCAGACCCAACTTTGGGAGACCCTCACCTTCTACTGGGTCCACTAGAGGTTTTTGTCCCAATCTGCCCTCCACATCAGGACCAATTTCTCAGGTTCCTCGAGGTGTTAGCACCTGTTTCCAGTGTGGTCAGCATGGCCATTTCAAAAGGGATTGTCCACAGAACAATAGACCTCTGCACTCCAGGGGTTGTTTCCGTCCTCCAACTCGACCAACTTTGTCACAAGCATCCGGAGTACATAACCAGACAGGACGGGCACCTATTCCGAAAGGAACTGGATGGCTATATACTTTGGTTCCTCTTTCAGAGACAGTGAATCATTCGGTGATTCAAGGTATGGCAGTAGTTGGTAGTTCTTATGCCTTCGCATTATTTGATTCAGGAGCATCCCACTCCTTTATATCTGCTACCTTCATATCTGCTACTGGTACTCTAGTACAACAATTGTCCACTGCATTTACTATTGTATCCCCTATCGGAGACACATCACTAGGTCTGATCTGCACTTTTGTAGACACTGAACTTGCTGGGTTCAGATTTAAGTTCAACTATCTGGTACTTAAGATGACAGAGTTCGACATCATATTTGGCATGGATTAGTTGGCTAACTTCCATGTCAGCATTGACTGTAATCTCCGCAAAGTGATATTTTGGTCACCCGAGGGAAAACGACATGTGGTACATGCCGACAGACAGAGCATTCCTATGATCAGGAGCTTGCATGAAGAAATGAATCACCTAGTACTGAACAACATCATACTAGAGAAGGCGCCAATAACTGAATTACCTGCGGTAGTGAAAGGACTACACAGAGGTATTTCCGACAGAACTCCCTGGTTTACCTCCAAAAAGGAAGATTCACTTTGAGATCAAGCTATATTCTAGCACTGTTCCTGTATCATTGCCGCACTAGTCGGATGGCCCCAACAAAAATGTCTGAGTTGAAGAAACAAATTGATGAATTGCTTAGACTAGGGTGCATCAGGAACAATACTTCATCTATGGAGCACCGGTACTATTTGTAAAGAAGAAGGACGGTACTATTCGGATGTGAGTAGATTACAGGAAATTGAATCAGCTGACAGTCAGAAATAAGTACCCTCTACTCTGAATTGATGATCTGTTTGATCAACTCAGAGGTTCCAGCTATTTCTCTAAGATAGATTTGAGTCAGGCTACCATCAAATCCGAATCAGGGATGAAGACAAAGTGAAGACAACTTTCAGAACTCGATATGGACTGTATGAATATGTGGTCATGCCGTTTGGACTCACAAATGCACTGGCCGTGTTCATGGATCTGATGAACAGAATCTTTCGTCCTTATTTGGACAAGTTTGTAATTGTTTTCAATCACGATATTCTGATTTATTCCACCAGTCGGGAGGAGCATGATGAACATCTAAGGATAGTCCTGGACACCTTGAAGAAGATTCAGTTGTATGCCAAAGAAAGCAAGTGCGAGTTCTGGCTATCTAAGGTCCACTTCTTAGGACATGTCATATCAGCAGAAGGAATAGCCCTGGACCCGGCTAAAGTGGCAGCAATTAGAGGCTGGAAAGCTCCAAAGAATGTGACCAAAATCCGCAGCTTTCTGGGATTGGCTGGTTATTATCGGAAGTTTATTATGGACTTCTCCAAGATTGCAGCTCCACTCACCCGACTCACCAACAAAGGAGTCAAGTTTGAATGGTCGGATGTATGCAGTCGAAGATTTGAGGATCTGAAAGAAAAGCTTACAACTGCTCCTATTCTGATTTTACCGAAAAGAGGCAAAGGATATGAAGTATACTATGATGCTTCAGGGAAAGGACTTGGGTGCAAAGTCATCATATAGTGGCATATGGTTAAAGGCAATTAAAAATACATGAACGCCACTATCCCACTCATGATCTGGAGTTAGCTGCAGTGGTCTTCGCTCTCAAAAGCTGGAGACACTATCTATATGGTGAGAAATTTGAAGTATTTTCTGACCATAAGAGTTTGAAATATCTATTTGATCAGAAGGAACTCAATATGAGGCAGCGCAGATGGATGGAATATCTGCAAGATTATGAATTTGCATTGCGATATCATCCTTGCAAGGCGAACAAAGTGGCTGATGTCTTCAGTCACATGTCACATGCAACTGTGGCCAGTTTAATCATGAAGGAATGGGAAATGTTGACAACCACCCGGGAATTCAATTTGTACATTAAGGACCCTGGGAGCATGTATAATCTAATGGTACGGTCTAATATGGTTACCAAGATTGAGCAGGAACAACGGACAGACCCGGAAGTGGATGAAATAAGGGCTAAGACGTCTACTAGCCAGGTCGTACCAGAATGGGAATTACGATCTGGACAATGTCTCTTATTGGGAGGCAAGACATATGTGCCTCAAACCTGCAGAAGAGAGTTGTTGATCGAAGCACACCAAACAAAAATTTCTATTCATCCGGGTAGCACCAAAATGTACCATGATCTGAAAAGACATTATTGGTGGCATGGACTTAAAGGAGATGTAGCTAATTTTGTTTCTCATTGCCCTACTTGTCAGCAAGTCAAGATAGAACATCAGAAACCACCAGGATTGCTCAAACCCTTACCAGTGCCAGAACGGAAATGGGAACATATTTCCATGGATTTTGTGACAGGGTTGCCAAGGTCATCAAAGGGTAACAATGCAATATGGGTTGTGGTAGATCGTTTGACCAAGTATGCCCATTTTCTCCCAATCAAGATGACAGACTCGTCTGAGACTTTGGGACGACGATATATCAAGGATATCATTAGACTGCATGGTATCCCCAAGACTATTGTGTCTGACAGAGATGATCGATTCACCGGCAGGGTGTGGCAGAGCATGCAGTCGGCTATGGGGACCAACTTGTTGATCAGCATAGATTTACATCCACAAACCGACGGTCAGTCTGAAAGAACAATATAGACGTTGGAGGATATGCTGAGAGCTTGCATGCTAGACTTCAAGGGTGGTTGGGAAGATCATTTACCACTGGTGGAGTTCTCATACAATAACAGTTACCAGGCAAGTCTCAAGATGGCTCCATTTGAGGCATTGTATGGTAGACCCTGTAGATGACCAGTGTATTGGACAGAGACCGGTGAGCTTGCACTTATTGGGCCTAAGCTAGTTGTAGAGACCACGAAACAAATTAAGGTGATACGACAACATCTACTCACTACACAGAGCTGTCAGAAGAGCTACGCGGACAAGAGAAGGAGATTCCGTGAGTTTTAAGTGGGAGACTTAGTGTTCTTAAAGGTCTAGCCACGAAAGGGACATGCGATTTGGAAAGAAAGGGAAGTTGTCACCTAGATTTATGGGACCCTTTCTAATCCAAAAGAGGGTGGGGGAAGTAGCTTATCGTCTGATACTCCCTCCACAGTTGTCATCACTACACGATGTGTTCCATGTATCTATGTTGAAGAAGTACAATCCTGACCCCTCGCATGTGCTGAACGTATAAGACATAGAAGTGCAAAGCGACGTGACCTACGTCGAAAGGCATGTCAGAGGGTGGAAAGAATTATTAAATGACTCTAGCTTTGGCTAGAGGGTGGAGTAAAACTCACTAAGAGTTACATGTATGATATTATTTATGTTTAAATAATATTAGGAGAGAATTTCATGTAGAAGGGTTGAATCAAATATGTAAACAAAAGAGACTGACAAACAGATTCAGTACTACTGAACTGGTACTGGCCGAAGTAGGCAAAGAGTTTCTGGGAGTTTCATCCGACTTAATCTGGGATTCAGTCCCCTGAACTGGAGTTGGCAGAAACAGAAAACAATTTCTGGGAATTTCAACCGATTGAACCTTTTGATTCAGTTGACTGAACATGGCCTGGATTACATATATGGGATTTATTGGTGGTTTAGCCGACTGAATCTAGGATTCAGTCAACTGAACATAGACATAATGGATAGTAAAAGGATTAGGAGTGTTTCAGATAGATTCAGTCGCCTGAATGATTACTTATCAAACACATAAATTGTTGGTTGATGATTCAGCCGACTGAATCCTTGATTCAATCGACTAAATCTATACTGGCCGAACACACAGTTGATCTAATCCAAAGGCAGCTGACTGAATCAGTGATTCAGTCGAATGAAAGTGGATTGACCAAGAATACAGAGGGTTTGACTCAGGGTCAATCGACTGAATCTGTGAGTTAGTCGACTGAAAGATTATGAGTCAGGGTTAAAACAGTTCCAATTTGGATTTCAGTCGACTGAAAGTCTGCGGGTAAGGTAGATGATTGTATCTGGGTATGATTCAGTCGACTGAATTAAAAAGTTGATTTTTATATGATGTTTCCAGAAACTTCAGTTTATCTAGAAGGATGTAAAGGATGATGGGAGCTAGATGGATAATCAAATTAACATATGTATGTGAATGAATTCATTAAGGTAAAGAGTTTTCGCAAAAAGGGTGTGCAATTGGTTTCGATGTGATCGTTGAACGTGATCTTCACAAAAAAACAACGATGATAGTATACTGGACTTTGGTAGGATTCATACCTTATTGAAAACACTGTGGATTATATATATGTACTGGTTTTATTTCCTTATATGATGATCTACTTTGGTAAAACAAGTGGTTATGTTTTGTGAAACTGAATTTCAATGATAATATGTAATTTGATATGAAATGACATTCTTGCACTCATTATCTCATGCATGGCATGGGAAGGAACACAAGGGAAGAGTCCACACTCCATTCGGTGATTTCGATTAACATATGTGGGGAGGAGTCAACACTCCATTCGGTGATTCCGATTAACATATGTGGGGAGGAATCCACACTCCATTTGGTAATTCCGATTAACATATGTGGAGAGGTATAACAGTGGCCTGGTGGTACATCACAAAACACTGTGGAAGTAATTGGCCAAGGGAACACTTTGATATGATTTGTGTTATAGTTGGATATGGAAGTTGGGTGGGAGATTATTGGCATATGACACCCATGACATGACACATACACTAGCATGATTTTTTATATCAGTATCATACGCTGTTTTTAGTATTACAAGTTGTTTTACAGGTTTGATATGATGCATTTATCTTGATTTCTATATTGATCCTATGTGTACATAACCCTATTTGGAATTTCCTATTGGGCGCGTTGACTAACGCCTTACTTCTACCCTATAGATGATGGAACAGGGAATGGAAAGGACATGGGACGTGAAGAAAGCCAAGCATAGGAGCTTGGGCAGCTTATGCTGATTTTACTTAAATGATATATTGAGAGAACTGTTACTTTTGGGATTGTAATAACTTAGATTATTTTGCTATGGTTTGATGATGTTTTGGTTATTTAAGTTCAGTTATATTAAATGATGATTGGCTTCCTTGTTTATTAATGACTTGTATATGGATAGTACTTTTCCTCATATAATTATTCCGCATGTATTCTTTAGCGTGTGAAATGTTTGGTGGCCTTAGTCCATGCACACTGTAAAGGTGGCCAGTTAAGGGTCAGGTTTTGGAAACTTGGATTTAGCTCGCGTCGTGACGTTTTACACGCTCTCTCTTTTTTTTTTTTTTAAAAAAAAATATACTCTGATGTTTGGCGAGTGAAAAAAAGGCGGGGCGTTACAGGTCAAAACATGAGTTATTAAAATAAACCATATTATTTTAACCAAATTCGGGTCAAGTGATTACAGTTTCGATCCATTGGAGTACTTGTTGTTCTTTGAGAAAAAAAACTGTTGCAATATTATCACAATAAATTCTCAGTGGCCTGGCAATGCTGTCGACAATCCCAAGCCCTGAGATAGAGTTTCGCAGCCACATTCCTTGAACAATGTCCCATAGCACGCCACAAATTATGCTTCCATAGTGGATGTCACAGTGATAGTCTGTTTGACGTTTTTCCTAAAAATTGCTCCGTTAGCAATAATGAACAAGTAGCCAAACGTATACTTCCTCTTGTGAACACATCCACCAAAGTCTGAATCCGAGTAGCCAATGACCTCGAGATTCTCAGATCTCCTATATATGAGCATCAAGTCTTTGGTACCTTGTAAGTGCCTCATAAAATTTTTTGCAGCTTTCCAGTGATCTAATCTAGGATTACTTTGACATCTACCCATCATAGCGACGACAAAGCTGATACGTGAGACTACCTACCGTTGAAGCATAAGGCATTCCCTCCATATGTTTTCTTTCTAGTTCATTTTGCGGATATTGCATTAGACTGAATTTGTCTCCCTTTTGAATAGGAGCATCCTGAGGGGAACAATTTTGCATTCCGAATCTCTTCAATATTCTTTCTATATAGCCTTTTTGAGACAATCCCTGTAACACCCTGGATTTTCCGTAGCTTATAAAATTATTGGATTGGCCACTTAGATTGCAATTTAATTAAATTTGAGGTTAAAAAGTTTAAATGGACATTAGATGGGCAAGGCATGGGTCAATTACCCAATTAAGACCCAATGGGTCATGGGTGAGCTTGATTTTAAAGTAATTGGGTAAATTTAGTGAAATTAGTTGAATTGGATAAATTAGTGCATTTGATGCATTAAAGTCCACCTCATCAAGTGAGGTGGCATGTGAGTGATGTGGCATTGCCATGTGGCATCTATGTCATCACATGAAAACCAATTAAGCAAGGATGACACATCACCAAGTGACATGGCCAAAGTGGGACCCAAGTGCCATGTGGTGACCAAGTAACCACATGCATGACCGACCATGACATGGATTGACTTGGTCAACCATTTTTGAGTTAAATCTTGAATTAAGTGTTTTGCTTGAGTTGAGAAGACAAAGGGATGAGATGGGAGGCTAGGATCTCATCCATCTCATCTATGGGAAGATAAAGGGAAGAGATTAAAAGATGGAGTAGCTTGTCTAAGTACATTGTACTTAGACACTTGGGAACCCAAGAGTCTTCATCTCAAGAGCCATGAAGCCACCCTTGGGAAGCCAAGGGACTCATTGGTTAAGCCAAGGACCTCCTTGGTAGGCGAAGCCATTATGAGAAGATGAAGGGAAGAGTTTTAGTTTTAAAAACACAAACCAAAGGACTACTCAAAACCCTTGGCCGACTCCTCCTCTTTGAGCAAGAGTTTTCTCTCTACTCCTCTCCTCTCTCTCTCTACCACCTCTACCTCCATACACTTGGAGATTTGGAAGAACAAAGGAAGGAGAAGAAGAATTAAGGAAGAAGAGACAGACCAAAACAAAAGAAGGAGATTGAAGGAAGGTATGTATAAGACTTAATAATATGGGAATACATCTAAGGAAACCATAGGTTAGGCCATGGTGTGGCCGAAACCATAGGTTCGGCCATGAGTTCCATGGTTGGTTGGAATGAATGGCCAAAAATGTTATAAGGCCATGGAGTTGGAAATCCATCCAAAAGATGGTTATGGGTTGAAACAAAACAACCATAAGATTAATCCGAACCCATGCTATGATGATACTATGATTGAATGGATTATGAAAAACCCTTACCTTGGCTAGTGGGTAGGATAGATTTATTAAGTTAAGTATTGAAAATGGAATCCATGTTTAAATATGATTAAGAATGGATTCCAAGGAGAAGGGCCTTACAATGCATGCAAATACAAAGAACTGACAAACAGTCAGTCGACTGAATCTTATGATTCAGTCGACTGAAAGTGTACTGGCCAAGCTCACAAAGGTTCTGACCCAAAGTCAGCCGACTGAATCTTATGATTCAGTCGACTGAAAGGGTGCTGGCCCAGTACACAAAGGATCTATTGGTATTTCAGCCGACTGAATCTATGATTTAGCTGACTGAAAATATACTAGCCAAACAAGTAATGATATCTGGTTGTATTTCAGCCTATGATTCAGTCGACTGAATGTATACTTGCCAAACACGTAATGATATCTGGTTGTATTTCAGCCGACTGAACGTATACTTGCCAAACACGTAAACGATTTGGTTGTGTTTCAGCCGACTGAATCTTATGATTCAGCCGACTGGAAGTACACTAGTCAAACACGTATGATATCTGGTTGTATTTAGATTGAGTCGACTGAAAGTATACTGATCAAGCATGTATAGTATCTAGTTGTGTTTCAGCAGACTAAATCTTATGATTCAGTCGATTGAAAGTGCGCGGGTGAAGCACATATGGCATCTGGTTGTGTTTCAGTCGACTGAATTCTAGATTCAGTTGACTGAATTCTAGATTTAGTTGACTGAATTAAAATGTTTTATTCTGGATTATCCTCCAGAGCCTCTTGTAGCATGGAAGGGGTGATGAAATTAAAATGGAAGATCAAAATAATATGTATGTTTGAATTTGATGAGTTAAAGACGTTCGCAAAGAGATTGCGATTCGTTTCACGCGATCGTTAGCGTTATCCTTGCAAAACAAGAAAGGATAGTATATCGGACATTGGTAGGATTTCTACCTTATTGAGAACACTATGGAATATAATATGACACTTATTTTATTCCAAATATGATGATTACTTTGGTTAAATAAATTGTATATGATTATGAGCTGATTTTCAAATGATATGATGTATTTTAAAATGATATGGTATTCTTGCATACATTACCTCACGTATGGCATAGGAGGGAACATATATGACCAACAAGCCAAGTTCTGAGCGGTCCGGACATGACTTGGGCTTGAGATTAGCTTATATGAAGCTATATGAACTGTTGAAATTTGACCGCGTCTAGTTGATAGAAAAGTTACAGCGTGATTGGGCCAAAGAGCTCCTGGGTAGGCAGTCCCGAAACCTTGCGCAGTGGGAGGAGTCCATACTCCATCGGTAATCCCGATTAATTTGTGAATGGGTATATAGTGCCCTGGTGGTTGCCGCCTCAAACACTGTGGACATAACTGGCCAAAGAAACTATTGATTTGATTTATGATGTAATTGAGTATGGACATTGGGTGAGAGTTCATTTGGTATTGACACCTATGACATGATTATGATATGAACATCATGCATTGTTTTATTACTTACAAGATGTTTTATAAATATGTCATTAATGATGTGTGAACCCTTGATTTATGTTATTCTAATATTACTCTTATGTGTACCATAAACCTTAATTCCAATACCTACTGGGCATGTTGACTAATGCCCTACTTCTACCCTATAGATGATGGAACATGAAATAATAAGGAAAAGGACGTGGGACTAAAACGGAGCCAAGTGAAGGAACTCGGGAAGAATTAAGTTTAATGTACTTAGTTTTGATTTCAATGATGTATTCGGAGGACTTGCATTTTGGATTGTAATAACTTAGAACTTATTTGTTATGGTTTGATAATTCTTAAATTTATTGGAATTTTATGGTGATTGGCTTTCCTTACCTAATGATGACAAGAGAATGAATAGTATCTTATTCATATAAATTATTCTGCAAGTATTAAGAAAAGCGTGTGAAAATGTTTTAGTGGACTTAGCCCACACACACGTAATAGTGGCCAGTTAAGGGTCGGGTTTTGGAAACTCGGACTTGATTCGCGTCGTGACGGCTCGTCCTCTCTCACTTATAAAAAAAAATACTCTGATTTATGCAAAGTGAAAAAGGGCGGGGCGTTACAATCCCAAAATCCCATGTGTTCGGTCATGGAATATTTTTATTCCTATTACATAGGTTGCATCTTCCATATCTTTCATTTTAAACTGAGTGGAGAGGAAATTCTTGGTTTCAAACATCATACCAAGATCATTAGTGACAAACAAGATATCGTCAACGTACAATATCAAGAAGATATATTTGTTCCCACTAACCTTCACATATATACACTGATCAACAGTATTTTCCTAGAAATCGAAGGAAGTAATAATATCATTGAATTTAAGATACCATTGTCAGGAGGCTTGCTTAAGACCATAAATCGGTTTCTTAAGTTTACAGGCCATGTGTTCTTAAAATACAGTTTTGATATCCATCTGGTGTAACTTAAAATAAAAATGAGCTACTAGAGCCATAACTATTTTGAAAGTGTTATTCCTAGATACAGGAGAGAAAGTCTATTTTTAATCAATGCCATCCTTTTGAGTGAAACCCTTGGCCACAAGTTTGGCTTTACACCGTTTGATATTGCCCATTAAGTCTCGTTTAATATTAAAGACTCATTTACATCCGACTTTCTTTTATCCTTGGGGAAATTCTACTAAATCCCATGCTTCATTCTGGTCATGGAGTTTAACTCATCTTTCATGGCATTTTTCCATTTATCAGAGTTTTCACATTATAGGCTTCTTCGTTAGTGACTGGATCTTTAACAGTCCCCAAATCATAATCCGATTTTTGTATGTAAATCACATAATCATTCGAAATAGCACCTCTCATTTGTCTTTGAGACCTTCTTAAGGCTATTTCTTGTGGTTGTTCTACAATCGGTTCATCGGTGATGATGGTTTCCTCACGAGTGATTGATCAGTCAAGTGTTCTGTTTCATTATGTTGTTCATTCATATTAGAAACAACGACAACAATCTTCGAAGTTATGGGCATATTGACTTGTACCATCACTTCTTGTACATTCATACTTATCACTATATCACTCCCACTAACCTCACCATTCTCTATGAATCTTGCATTTCCAATCTCTACAATCTTTTTTTTATGGTTTAGGCAATAAAAGTTATACCCTTTGGACTTCTTAAGGTAACCGATGAAGTAACCACTGATTGTCCTATTTTCAAGCTTCTTTTCATGTGGATTATATATCATTGCTTCTACTGGACAACCCCATACATGCAGGTGTCTTAAATTAGGTTTCCTTTCTGTCTATAGTTCAAAAGGTGTCTTAGAAACTAACTTACTAGGAATTCTGTTTAATATATACATTGCAGTCCTTAATGCATACATCCACAACATAATAGGTAAAGTGCCATTACATAGTATGCTCCTAAGCATGTCCATAAGCGTACGGTCATGCCTTTCAGGAACACCATTCTGCTGAGGTGTACTAGGCATTGTGTTTTGTGCTACAATACCACGACTTTTTAGTAATCTAGCAAATGGCCCAGGGTGTTGACCCGTTTCATCATATCTTCCATAATATTCACTACCCCTATCAGATCTATGACGTTCACCTTCCTATCTAGTTTCCTTTCTACCTCAGTGATAAATATGATTATGTAATTAACCGCTTGAGATTTATCATGCAATAGATAAATGTAACCATAATGTGAAAAATCATCTGTAAAGGTGTTAAAATAAGACTCTCCACCAAAACATGGAACATCAAATGGGCCACATATGTCAGTATGGATCAATTCAAGTAGCCATTTACTTCTATTGGCACATTTCTTAGTGTGTTGGTTTGCTTACCCTTAATGCATTCCACACACACACCTAAGTCAATAAAGTCGAGACTCGGTAGAATCCCTTCCTTTACTAATCATTCAATTATGTTACGTGATATATGACATAATCTTTTATGACACAATAATGAGGAATTTTCATTAATTAACCCACGTTTAATACCAACATTATGATGCAGGGTTATGACAGAATTTACAAAGACACCATCAAGTTTCAAACGATAAAGACCATCAATTATCAACCCAAAACAAATAAAAGGAGAGGACTTAAATAAACTGAAATTATTTTGTCCAAACTTACAATGAAAACCATCAATGTCTAATTTAGAAATGGAATTTTAAGTTTCTAGTAATAGTGGGAACAAAAAGACAATTAAGCAAATCCAGATGATAACCAGTGTCGAGAAAAAGACGATAGGTTCCTATGACTTCAACTGGTACCCTTTCTCGATTTCCCATGTAGAGAGAGACTTTAGTTGGGTCGGTGTTCTGGATTATAAGGAATCCCTGCATCGTGTTATAAACATGAGTTGCTGCTCCAGAATCAAGCCACCAAGTGTTAAAAAAAACTTCAGTTAAATTAGATTCGAAACATACCGAAATGTAATGTATATCTTTCTTTCCGAACCATGCCTTTCGCTTATGGTAGTCTTTCTAGAAGTGCCCTTGCTTCTTGCAAAAGTGACACCTCACCCCACCAGCTTCCCCTTTTTTCATTTGCCTGGGAACTCATAATAGGCTCATAAGACTTAGCTTTGGCTTTCTTGAACTTTTTGGGCTTCAATCCCCTTTTCTTCATAGGCTCTTGACTAGTAAAATGGATTGAGTGGTGACCATTCGCTTAAGTCTGGTCTCCTCTTGGATTAACATACTGGACAATTCACTAACTTGCCATTTATCTTTCATGGTGTTATAGCTTATTTGGAATGTTCATATTGAGGAGGTAAGGAGTTCAAAATGAACTAAACCATAAAAGAGTCATCCATAGTCATTAGTAATTTCTTCAAATGAGCAGCGATGTTGGTCATCTCAATCACATGCTCATACATGCCACGACTTCCACCGAACTTCATTGTGGTAAGTCTGGCCATAAATGTCCCGTCTAGGGACTTTTCAGTAGTCTTAAACTTATCTTCTACACTTTTGAGGAACTCTTTGGTATTTCCAGAAGTAGGTAGGGAAGACTTGATATTGTTGGCCATTGTCATGCGCACAAACTTGAGGATAAGGCTATTTGACTTAACCCACACTCTATGGGATGCCCTCTCTTCAGTTGTACTCTCACCAGTAATGATAGGCTGAACATCAATCTATGACTTATCAAGATCAAGTACACCTAAGTAAAACTCGACTTGTTATTTCCATTTAGAGAAGTTTGACCCATTAAGCATGTGAACAAATGAGGAATGCACATGCAATGTGATAGATAAAGAAGCTGCAAAATATACATAATTTCACGATCACTACATAATGCTATGAGTTTTAAACATTATTTGAAAGAGACAAATAATTTAACTTTAGTGAATCTTATGGCACACTATATAAACGTTATGGTGATTCCCAATCACCGATAAGACTAATCAACTAAGTACAAGTGACTAAATACTGTAGTCACCTCTGGGTGTCCGTACTAATACTAACCACAAGTACTCGTCGATTATCCTAACCCAATCCGTTAACCACTCGAAACGGTGCACCTTTGGGTGAACCTAATAACTTTATGATTACGGTTGCAATTTACAAATCCATTATTAACACTTGGGAAGAATATTAACTCAAGGTTATATGACTCGATGTTCAACACATTCCGGTTGGACAACTTTGGTCACTACTGAACCGTATCATTATATGAATTCAAGTAAAAGATATTGACTTCACTCTATAATTGAATCGGACAAGATTCACATTCAAATCATAAGTTCTTTCATATTGAAAACACGATTTTTACTTCATGTGTTCCAAAGGTATAATTAAAACGACATAATTAACAGTTCTGAGATCTAACGAGGTAGATCTCGGTGATCTCAGACTATACAGAAGTTACAGAAGACTCTTTGTTACCTGACGTCTCGAAGTTAAGTCCAAGATCTCGGAGATCTGGAAAATGACTGAGGTCTCGGTAGGTCTTCCGATGTCTCGGACTGACGGCGTCTCGGAGTTAAGTCAAAAATCTCGATGATCTGAAAAAAAATTGCAGTGCAGATATGAGCAATTTTCCTATCATCCGACTTTCATCATTTCTTCATCACACAAAATTTAATGAAAACACCAAGTGATTCATGTAAACCATTGTCTCTGATACCAATTGATAGAATATTTTCATAATAAGATCGGATATTTGGGCATGAAAAAGCTATTTAATGGATTACATAGTTTTCTCTTAATGTATACCCAATCAAACATGATTTCAATCCATAAACTTTAATCAACAAGATCTGAATCACATGACGTTTTACAATGATCATAGACATTAAACATTAGGCAAAAAACATCATTATGTAATTAAACACATGCCCCAATCCATTAGCAAAGATAGTCTCATTCGTTCCTTTCAATCAATCTTCTCTATGTATTATGCTCCTTGACTGCAACACGATCCAATTCAACTAGATCCAAGAGTAATCTTGATCTTCCTGTACTACACGATACAAGTAGAAGGAAACAAGTGTAGTGTAGAGAGCCTTTGAGTATTTATTTTTTTCTCTTCCTTAATCTCTCTCAGATTTTCATAAGGTAATGGATAGACTGAAAGAAAGATGTGCTGAGCAAGAAGGAGCACCCAAATGGCAGTTTCAAAGCCTTAACTTATGCCTCTCAACCGTTACATGCAAGAGATAAATGTGACCCTTGAGTTTTGAATTCCAATGATGAGTGTGCCACATCATAGAGAGGACCGTTTCATCTTACATATGGCAGTTCAAGCTTCTCAATGTTCACACTCATGCCCAACATAGTATATGTCCTATCTCTGTTCTCTGATAGATATATTTATATACCATCCAAGGCTTATTGTCGTGTGTATCAAAGAACCGACCACTGCATGTAATCTGCAGTGACGTGTCCTACTTGATTCAAACTTGGTGCCCTTATCTGTTGAGTTGCCGTGCGTTGCACCTTCTAAGTTTCCACGCCACTCTGTGTATGCTATTTCCACGTTAATTGCAAACCGTGTGTATCTCAAATAATTGTATCCCACTTGTTTTCAGCATTCAAGTGTTAGGTTGCATTAACAACTTTAAATCCATATTCTTAATATGATTAAGAATCCAATGCCAGCCACTTCTAGCGTTAGTCAACCTCTAATTCATAGAGGAGTCGGTCCAATTGTTTATTTGCAACCATAATCCCATGCAATATCAAATCCTATCATATTTAGAGTTCTATTATTAGATTAAAGTCCCAAGCAATCATTCTAGGTTGCATCAACTAGTATTTCTTTAATTAATCAAGCAATAGGTCCCTCTATTAGATGAATTGAGCCACACCTAACCATCTCGACCTTGGTGAAATTTCACCAAAAATTATTTCTCTCAAGATAATAGTAACAAAAGAGAGACAACAAAAGTAGGCAGCAGGGTAGAGGCAAAGGCAATAGAAGAACCAACAACTGATCAATCAGTAGAGACGATGGCAAACCAAGCTAATAATAAAGAATGAGACAGTAGTGGCAGAGGTTTTTCCTAATACTAGTGTACACAATCAAGCTTTAAAGACAGCGAGTAAGGTGTCACAACATGGATTTGGTTTTCACGTAGCCAGATAGAGAAACATGGATCTGTAAGGCCAAAACATGACTCACATAAAGTTTGGGACGTCACATAGAGGATTTTAAATCAGAGAAAGTGTATTTGGATAAGGAGGGTCTATTTTATGAGAGTTCTAAAAGGAGTTAGTTTCCTATTTTAATGGGAAGTAGGAATGAAAGTTCTACTTGCCTTTGGGGTCCTTCCACTACCTATAAAAGAGTCCCTCTCCATTCTAATCCATCAATGAAAGTACTATTCACGAATTTGGGAGAGAGCATTAAGGAGGAAAGAGGAAGAAACCTCGGGCGTGTGCATTCTCTTCGTTTTTGGTCTTCCGGTAGCCTCAAGACATCCAAGGGAAGATCAGATCTAGTTCTTTCTTCAATGGATTCGGGTAAGTCTTGTCATTATTGTATTTATGATTTTCACATTAAGATTAATTCACGTATCAAGCATAAATCGATCAAGATCCTGTGATTATGGTATTCGGGTTTGTCGAACATGAAGTTTAATGGTGAATGATTGTGTTATTGATTTTCAATCAATAAACTTTGATATATGATAAAGTATGACATGTGGCATCAAGAGTCTGGTTTCATAGGATCGATTACAGCTTGAAATAAGGTCGAATTTAAAGAATAATTTTCGGATCTTAAGGAAGAAGTCGACTCTGATTTGAAAAACCAGAGCATTGCCGATTGATTGCTGTTGGCGATCGATTAGCAATGTATGCAACGATCAATCATGGAACACGATATGTCGGCTGAGAAATTTATGATTCTATTTTTTGTTAAAGAAAAAATTTCGTTTTTTTTAAAGAAAAAATTATGTATTTTCGGGTTGGTCTCAGATCGAAACACATCGCCATTGGAGACATGTCGGCACTTAAAGCACCGATCGATCTGCCCAAGACCAAACTGTTCTAATAGTCTAGACTCTAAACGATCGATCGTTGACAGCGATCAATCATCCAGAGTTACAACTTGGATAATTTATGGACTTTGAAATTTTAGATTTTCTTCTTATGATTTATGTAAACCAATCTACACTAATGAGTAAAGTCATCATTTTTTACCTAATACCATATTATGATATGATTTGGATAGTCACCAAAGTGGCCCAATCGGAATGTGTTGAACATCAGGTCATGTAACTGTGGTTCATTACTCTTCCAAAGTGTTGGATAATAATGACTTTGCGAATCGTGATCCCTAATCACAGAGATATTAAGTTGACCCGAAGGTGCACCGTTCCGAGTGGTTAATGGATTGGGATAGGATGATTGGCGAGTACCTATGGTTGGTATTTGTCTGGACACCCAAAGGTGACGGTGGTATTTGATCGTTTGTACTTTCTTGGTCAGTCATGTCGGTGACTGGGAATCACCATAATGAAATGGTATTCCATAAGATCACCCAAAGGTGGATCCCGGTAGCTCTATTTACTAATGTTGATTGTTTGTGTGTTTCAAATGAGTTTAATTCATAGCATTATGTAAGTGATCATAAAATTATGTAATTTTGAAGCATCTCTTCCTATTACACTGCATGCACAAGCTTCGTTTGTCCCTATGTTGACTGGATTTAATTTCTCTGAATGGAAAGAACAAGTCGAGTTTCACCTCGGTATACTCAATCTTGATAAAGCACTAATTTCTGATAAGCCTACTATTATTGACACTAGTACAGCTATAAAGAGAAATTCTTATGAAGCATGGATCAGGTCAAACAAACTCAGCCTCATGTTCATGCACGTGACAGTGGCAAATAATATCAAATCTTCACTGGCCAAAATTGATAATCCCAAGGAATACTTCGAGAATGTTAAAAATAAATTCAAATCAGCAGACAAGTCTTTAGTAGGGACACTTATGGCCAAGCTAACCATCATGAAGGTCAATGGAAGCCGCGGCATGTACGGGCACATAACAGAGATGACCAATATTGTTGCTCAGCTAAAGAATTTGGGGATGAGTGTTGATGCTACTTTCCTTGTCTAGTTTATTTTGAATTCTCTGCTGCCTCAGTATGTGCCATTTTAGATAAATTACAATACTATGAAAGACAAATGGCAAATCAACGAACTATCAAACATGTTGATTCAAGAGGAAAACAGAATAAAGCAAATGGGACAACACTCACTCCATCTGATAAATCAAGGACCCAATAAGAGAATATGATCGAAGCCCAAGAAATTTAAGAAAGTCGGAAAGAAACCACATGAGCCGAGTACGTCTTCTGGAACTCAAAATCACGGGATATGTGGTGTGAGGTGACACTTCTGTAAGAACAAAAAAACACTTCCAGAAAATGTAACCATTCAATTTCTGTATGTTTCGAATCTAATCTCACTGAAGTTTCCTCTAATACCTGTTGGCTTGATTCTGGGGTTACAACTCATGTTTCTAAAACGATATAGGGTTATCTTACAATCCAGACCACCGACCCAACTAAAGCCTTCGTTCACATAGGAAATCGACAAAAGGTGCCAGTTGAAGCCATTGTGACTTACCATCTTTTCCTCGACACTCCCTACCACTTAGATTTGCTTGATTGTCTTTACGTTCGTTTTGTTGCCAAAAACCTTCTTTCAATTTCTAAACTTGATGTTAATGGCTATTACTGTAAATTTGAATATAATGCTTTTAGTTTATTTAAAGGTTCTTCCTTTATCGGGTCTAGATTATTAATTGATACCATTTACCGTTTAAAACTTGATCATTCCTTTGATAATTATATCCTAACCCTGCATCATAATTTTGGTATTAAGTATGTGTTGGTTAATGAAAATTCCTCTATCTTGTGGCATAAACGTTTGAGACATATATCCCACGGAAAAATTGAAAGATTAGTAAAGGATGAGATTCTCCCGAATCTTGACTTAGGTATGTGTGTGGAATGCATTAAAAACAAGCAGACCAAATACATCATGAAATGAGCCACAAGATCTAAAGGGCTATTTGAGTTGATTCGTAGTGATATTTGTGGTCCATTTGATTTCCATCTTTTAGTGGAGAGACCTATTTTATCACATTTATTTATGATTTTTCGCGTTATGGTTATATTTATTTGTTGCATGATAAATCCCAAGCAGTTAACACTGTTGAGATATTTATCATTGAAGTTGAAAAACAACTAGATGAAAAAGTGAAAGTCATAAGGTCAGATAGAGGTGTGAATATTATGGAAGGTATGATGAAACGGGTCAACACCTAGGGCCTTTTCCTAAACTACTAGAAAGTCGCAGTATAATTGCATAATACAGGATACCTAGTATGCCTCAGTAGAATGGTGTTGCTAAAAGGCGTAACCGCACACTTATGGACATAGTAAGGAGCATGTTATGTAATAGCATTGTATCTATTATGTTGTGGATGGATGTATTAAGAACCACAATGTACTTGAGTAATCGGGTTTTTAGTAAGTCAATTCCAAATACTCATTTTGAACTGTGAACAGGAAGAAAATCCAGTTTGAGACACCTGCATGTATGGGGTTGTCATGCGAAGGCAAGAATTTATAACCTACTTGAAAGAAAATTTGATGAACGTACAATCAGTGGTTACTTCATAGGTTACCCTGAGAAGTCCAAAGGGTACAGGTTCTATTGCCCGAACCATAGGATGAGAATCGTGGAGACCAGTAATACAAGATTTACTTAGAATGGTGAGGTTAGTGAGAGTGATGAAATAAGAAAAGTTAATGTGCAAGAGGTAAGGATACAAGTTCCTATACCCGTAACTTCAAAAGGTGTTGTCCCTAATGTCATTGAACAACACCTGAATGACGAATCACTCTATGATGAAACCATCACCAATAATGGGCCGATTGTGGAACAACCGCAGGAAATAGTATTAAGAAGGTCCGAAAGAAAAACGAGATCTGCTATTTCGAATGACTATGTGGTATATCTAAAAGAATCGAAATATGATTTAGGGGCTATTAAAGATCCGATCACTTATAAAGAATCAGTATGAGAGTTCTCCCTTTGGTGCTACAATACGATTGACCCTAGAGCGGGGTGAATAGATCAATCTAAAAACCGTTGGTCCTTTTTAAAAATTACTTCATTGATTAATTAAGTGCATCGGATATAACAATCAAGTGTATGTGTGTTAGTAAATGTGATTAATCAATCAAGACTAAGAATTAGCTCTAACACCACAAGCACAACGACACAATATATATAGTGGTTTGGTTAGCCAACCTACATCCATTGTTAGGACTTGCTCAACCTTGAGCTATCCCCAAATCCACTAAATGGGGGCTCACACCCTCACAATTATAGTAGGAATTCCACCTCACTCATTTAGTCGGGAATTTCACCCACCACATGTAGAATAGGAATTCTACCTATTCATTTGGATGGGAATTCTACCCACCACATGTAGAATAGGAGTTCCACCTATTCATGTGGTTGGAAATTCCACCCATCACATGTGTCAGAGACGACGCTCTAGAAATTTAATAATGGTTTCAGAGACAAGTCTCCTTAATCCATTTTCACAGGATAAAGGTTTCAAATAAAATTAAAACCAAGAAGCACTTGTCTTTGTTGCTCTATCTTGTTGATGTGTGATTCTCCAAGATCCACCCAATGTGTGCCCGAGTTAATCCCGACGCTCCTCCTTGTAGCCGTCGTTGAGCAATCACAATTTCAAGGTAACTACAAAATTGGTTCTACCAATATCTATCCTAGTTGCTTATCATTTTCCCTCTTTTTTTTTTTTTTCACAAAGTCAATCATTATGATTGGTTGTAGATTTCATGACAAAACCTAAAAGCTAACCCAATTACCACCCTTATTACCTTACATTTGAGTGCAAAAAAAAATAAATATTACATTGATTACATATACATATTCAAATGGAAAACAAGATTATGATCTTCGTATATTCTTGTTCAGCTTGCTTCATTTCATGTTTTCCTGTTCAAGCACATAAGTAAACAACACTAGAGAATCATTAGAGGGGTTAATCCAAAACATAAATATGCATCCATGGACTAGACTAGATTTGTATTCATGTTCCCCCATACACCATGATTTCCTAGAAACCAACACTACCCATAGCATATCCAAGCTATCAGTGTTGAGAAGATTTTCTCTCACAATTTTCTTTAGTTTGATCTCCCAAACTCCAAGCATAGAAATTCCCCTATGTCTATTGGCTTCTTCATATTTCCCCCCTTTATGGTTCTCTCTTTCTAGAGGCCCAAGCATCTGGGATTCACCAATTACTCCTCATAATTGGTTTTGATGTTTTATAGCTTCTACTAATTTCTCTCCCATTTTGTCATATAATTGAAAAAGGTCAGTAGGCAGACATCGATTTTCCTTTCATTTTGAAGGAATTGGATTTCAAGTACTCCCCATGCTTCTTGCATTTAGTGCTCCATGAGTTCATATCTAAAGTAATTAAATGTCCCCTATAGACCAATGCATGCTTCTCATGCATTCATATTTAACTGCCCCTGCATAAGCTAAATTCCAGCCTAGTTGATTTCTTCCCATGGGTCAAGGTAATTTACCTACCTTGCTTTGAGTCTTTTCCCCCATTCTCAAAGCTATCTTCTCTAGCTTCTTCGACTCATCTCCCTTATGAATAAGCTAAATTTTTTAGCTTCTCCAACTTATCTCCCTCAAGGTGTGCCAAATTATCTGTACACACAAGCTAGATGAAAGTATAGATCTCTCCCTTAAATGTTAATCACATATATAGTAATATAAAACATATTACTCCCCCTAAATATGTGAACTAAAAAACCCTTTTATTCATATGATTAATTTCCCCCTTAATCATAGACTCTCTTCCCTTAAAGATCTTATTCGCTAAGATCTTTAAGTTTTCCTCCAAAGCTTGAGCTTCTTCTTCAAAACTTACATCAAGCTTCTATATTCTCCCCCTTAGCATAAGCTTTATTTCAAGCTTCTAACTCTCTCCCCCTTTTTGTCATAAATTGACAAACGGTATTAAGCACCGAAATCAGCGTGCTTCAACAAGTCCCAATTTTTGGACTTAAGAGAAGGAAGAATGAAAAGTAGGAGCCACATGCATTTTTAAAGGTATTCATACTTTTGAAAACATAAGTTATGCATGCTAGAAGAGGAAATCACTCATATAATAAATATATCATGATTAGAACATATGAGTGAAGAACATCATGAACAACATCAGGTATGACAGCAAGTATGCACACAGTTCATGAAATCATGATGGATCCAGCCAGCCGAATGAATGCAAAACAAAAACTGTATGGTTTATAAGAAATTCTGGCTGATCTTCAAAACACAGGTATAATACATAGACTTATACTAATCCAAGCATAATGCATCAACCTACCAAGGTAACTAATTTTTTCAACATATCATACTACAATGAAGAGTATAAGAATTAACAATTACCTTAGCCTAGATTTTTCAGATTCAAAGAAGAAGATCTGAAAAATAGTTTGAGCTTTATCCCAAAACTCAAACCCTTGGAAATTCCTTAACATTGAAAGATGGAGGCATTTTTTCCCATCAATTTCCAAGACCTGCTCTCCTTTCCTCAACAATTGAGAGCACACTGCACCAAATCCTCAGATTTGGATTTCCCAATCAAAATGGCTTTCACAATGCCAATCAATCCAGATGTTGGCATTTCTTGCTCTTTGAAAGCCTCTATGGTGCAGTCCCAAGATTGCATTCAAACCTTTATGTGACAAATCTCAAGGCACGTAAGAAGGATTAAACCATGAATGCAAACCGAGACAGATTTGGAGATAATTAATTTTCTTTTCTCCAAATCACAATTCCAATGTCTAATAGATTTGTTAATAAAGAACATCACTAGAACATTGGAAAGTCAACAAATCATCCCTATAAGATTTGATGAGTAAGGGATGACAGGGTGTGTGTGTTTGTGATGCATGCAAGTTCACAATACATCATGCTTTACATATACCCTTTGAATGCCAGTGTAGATATATACATTCACAGGTTTTGTGCCACTTGGAGTTTGAATACAACCCTCTAAAAATAGGCACAAACATGGATCATGGATCACTATACTGTTATAAGTCCACTTTGAAAATATGGATCCAATCCAATCCAAGAACCTTTGGCACATTTAATTTACCAATTCAAATACATTCCCCAAGTATGTGATGTCATGAGATGCGGCATTCTTAGATTTTAGCTAAGACATGGTTTCTTATGAACAAATATCATCCTCAAAATGTATTCCAAATAAAGTAAATAGGAATGAAAACGAAGAGCAAACAACATGCAATCATTTCTCAAAAGTATTCCAATCAAGAGTACATAGAAATGAGAGTTCATGCACACAAGACATACATTCATTTCGCAGATGATATACAAATCAGGTATATGGAAATGAGGTATGAAACCACCCACACAGCTTCCATGCTTTTTATCATGTTAACACTTAAAACATGATAAACAACTCTTACCATTCTTTCAAGAACACTCTAATGAGTTACATCCCTTGAAAAGATGGTACATGAATGGATTACCTAAGCACATTTGATCAACAATGCCATTCACAAGCATAGAGCAAGTTTCATTCCACATAAAATACAGGTTAGGAAACTTGGAATGAAAGAAGATCATTTGTAAGCACATACACACCCTATACAAGACGTAATGCAAAGAATTCATTCATTTCCAAAAGATGCACAAGTCACAGGACATATGAAATGAGATGAAGCAAGTATAATCCAATACTAGCGTGCAAAACCTACTTGCACAAACAAGTGTCTTGTATAAGGTTCCAAAGGATACTTGAAGGTCACCATCCTCATCAAGATCCTTTCCAACATCCTTTTCTTCTCTAAAGGATACAACTTGGATACTTTCAATGGAGGTACTTAGGCAATTTTTTCACCTCACTCTCGATTCTCCAATTTATCAAGAGAGGTGAAGCCATCCATTGAACTAGAAGGGGCAATCCCTACGTGTGTTTTCCCATGCCTTTTTTGTTGTTTCACATCTCATAATTCTCCCAATTTCATTCGGTGAAACAACACTGATGATTTCTCAAATATCACTTCCATAGGTTTAGACCATCTTCTATTCACCTATTTCCAACCTTATCCATCAATGGAAATAAAGACATTGTACATCTTTAATTTCCATGAGTCATGGCACATTCCATTAAAATAAATAGAGGATTGGAAATAACATGTCTTTCTCCCATAGCCATTGTTCTAACACGGATCAACTCGGATGGTTAGATCCTTTCTGAAGAGCACGAGGCTCTGATACCAAATGAGAGTTCCCCCTTTAGTGCTAGAACACGATTGACCCTACAGGGGGGTGAATAGGTCAATCTAAAAATCGTTGGTCCCTTTTAAAAATTACTTGGTTGATTAATTAAGTGCAGCGGATATAACAATCAAGTGTGTGTGTGTTAGCAAATGTGATTAATCAATCAACATAAGAAATTAGCTCTAACACCACAATCACAAGGTCACAAGACATATAGTAGTTCGGTTAGCCAACCTATATCCAATGTTAGGACTAGCTCAATCTTGAGCTATCCCCAAATCAACTAAGTGGGGACTTACACACTCACAATTAGAGTAGGGATTCCACCTCACTCATTTGGCTGGGAATTTCACCCACCACATGTAGAATAAGAATTCTACCTATTCATTTGGTTGAGAATTCCACCCACCACATGTTCAATAGGAATTCCACCTATTCATTTGGCTGAGAATTCCACCTACCACATATACCAGAGACGACGCTCTAGATTTTTTATAGTAGTTCTGGAGATAAGCCTCCTTAATTCACTTTCATAGGATAAATGTTTTAAATAAAATTAAAACAAAGAAGAACTTGCCTTTGTAGCTCTATCTCGTTGATGTGTGCTTCTCCAAGATCCACCCAATGTGTACCCGAGCTAATCCCGACGTTTCGCCTTGTAGCCGTCGTTGAGCAATTACAATCTTAGGGTGACTAGGAAATTAGTTCTACCAATATCTATCCTAGTTGTTTATCCTTTCCCCTCTCTTTTTTTTCTTCACAAAGTCAATCACTATGATTGGTTGTAGATTTCCCAAATGTAATCACAAGAGAGAGAGTGATCTTTTTGTTGGCCCAAGTGTAAGTTCACTGATAATGATGATGGTCCAACGGATTTTCCAAAGGATATCAACTGGTTGCACAAAGATTGATATTTATAGAAGAGACAACCAGTTGCAGAATCTGTCATGTACCGACAGGTCGGGCGCACCGAATGGTCGGTGACTAAGAATATTACCGTTTAACCACCCGACCGTTGCGCATTAAATGCACTCCTAACGGTATAATTATTTTCCGATTGATAGGTAGGTGTCATCGACCCATCGGTGACACCGGTTTGTCCAACGGAAAATACTTATATCATTGGGAGTGAATTTAATGCGCAACGGTCTCGCAGTTGAACGGTAATATTCTTAGTCACGGGCCCCTCGGTGCACCCGACCTATCGGTACATGACAGATTCTACAACTGGTTGCATTTTCTATAAATACCAATTTTTGTACAACCAGTTGACTTCGTTTGGCAAATCCGTTGGACCCTCAACATTATCAGTGAGCTTACACAAGGGCCAACAAAAAGGATCACTTTCTCTCTTCTACCTACACTTGGAAAATCTAATAAAACCAATCATATGAATTGAGTTTGTGAGAGAGAGAGGGAAAAAGATAATCAACTAGGATAGATATTGGCAGAACCAATTTCCTAGTCACCGTAAAATTGTGATTGCTCAACGACGGCTACTAGGCAGAGCGTCGGGATTAACTCGGGCACACATTGGGTGGATCTTGGAGAAGCATACATCAACAAGATAGAGCCATAAAGGCAAGTGTTTCTTGGTTTTAATTTTATTTAAAGCCTTTATCCTGTGAAAGTGGATTAAGGAGGCTTGACTCCAGAACCACTATAAAAAATCTAGAGCGTCGGGGTGGAATTCCCAGCAAATTCAAATAGGTGGAATTCTTATTCTACCTGTGGTAGGTGAAATTCCAAGCCAAATGAGTGAGGTGGAATTCCTACTCTAATTGTGAGGGTGTAAGTGCCCACTTAGTGGATTTGGGGATAGCTTATGGTTGAGCTAGTCCTAGCAGTGGATGTAGGTTAGTTAACCGAACCACTATAAATCTTGTGTCCTTGTTCTTATGGTGTTAGAGCTAATTTATTATGTTGATTGATAATCACTATTGCTAATACACAAACATTTGATTGCAACATGGTTCTGGTAAACATAGATCTGGATTCGTTATAGAGGCAGATGCTGATGGGCAGAAACATAGATCTGGATTTGTTATAGAGGTAGATACTGATGGGCTGAGAAACGCTGGTGAGTCATGAGAGGCGGGATAAAAGTTATGTGGCAAAGGAAAAAGGAAGTGAGTTGATGTTGATGGTAGCTCTCACTCACTCCCACTCATGTGTCTTTCTGAGCAGAGGGAGGAGTGAAGTCTTGTGTTCATTACAACTTAAAATCCACGGTCAAATAACTCTTTGAACTATGTCAATTGAGAAATAATATCTACTCCCCCCGTCCCAAAATATTTGTTCTATATGTATTTTGGAATTGTCCCAAATTACTTGTTGTATTCCATTATTTTCACATTAAATCAAAATTTTAACATTTTCAATGAGCTCCAAATCACCTTCTAACGTGATGGGAAGACGACCTTTTTTATAAGCTTTAATTTGCCCATATGCGGCATTTTGTAATCAGTTCCACCTCCGACTTTCATGGAGTGGAATCATGCATCGTTGCATAATTAGGAAATGCTCACTGAATACTAAATTAAGTTCATTGGAGGTTATTCGTAATCTTACTATTTCAAAATCATTTATATTAAGTTCGTATTGACTTAGAGAATCTATTAATATGTTTTTGGTACGTTTTGCGTGAAAATGATCCTTAAGAAATTAAAAAAATTGAAATAGGACAAGTATTTTGAGACGGAGGGCGTATTAAATTAGAACCATTTATATAATTACATGAAGAGTATGTTGAGAGATAAAAAGAAATTACTTCAAAAATTAAGAGATTTTTTTGGGCCCATATTTCATTCTCAATCTCCATATTCATGTCGAACTTGTAGATGATCTAATTGTTGATTATATGAGACATAATTTTCTACCATTTATATATCCCAAATGTCATACAATAATTTATTTCTTTTATTTATTTAATTTAATAATCTGTATCTAACAAAATTCTTTAACGTGTATTAGTGTATTACTAAATTCCAAGTGTTGGATGATATTGAAGTCATAAAGAAAAAGATAAGAAATAAAAATAGCATATATGATGATTATAATCCACATTTTACATTAAAAATGAAAAGGAAATAGTAACTCCTCTCTTTTCTTCACTCCTTTATTCTTTCGAGGCTTCTCTCCTTTTCCCTTCCTTCCAACTTCGTGTCACTATATTTTGTCTTTATGTCCCTCTCAGCTTCCTTGTGTTGATGGGTAAACAGAAGAAATCGAGACCTTCTCCCAAGTCTCAACCCAAACCCCCTAACCCTACCTCAAATCCTCCTTCTTGGTACGGCAACTATAACCTAGGGAGGAAAAGATACAAATGATTTCCACTTCCATTACTATTGCTAATGGAAACAAAATCTCTGTGGATAATGATCCATCTCTCATCAAAGAAGTAAAGAACTTTCTTTTACAATCATCTCAGATCACCTCTTCCTCTATGAGCTCTTGCCATTCATCTAGTGGGGGATGAGATCAGTAAATCTGTCATTAACTTTGCAAACTCAATGGGCAAGAAGGGCCATGTCTCGGCCAACTCAAATCTCCCTTGGAGTTCATCCATCATGGGGAGAAGTCCAGCTCAGCAGGCTACCTACACTACTCCCCAATCCACTAATCTCCATGCTGATGGCCCTGTGGCTACAAAAAACCTTCCTGCACAGGCTTCCACTTCAAAGCCAATTAATGCTAGTAGGAAACTGTTGCCTCTAAAAGCTATTACATGATGGTTTTCCACTAAACTGGACCACAAATACCCCAAGTGGCTGCACTACCCTAGCTCAGAAACACTCAAGTACTATCACCACCTTTGCGATCAATCTTTACTACATAATCCTTGGCCACAAGCATTTATTGCTGATAAGAGTCCGATTGCAAAATGAGGTCATTCACGGTAATGATATTTATAAAACTCTAGCTTTTGAAGACATCAACAAGGGCACCTTTTCATTTGAACACTAGACTACAGGGACTGATTATTCGAGCCAACAGGATCCCTCATTAATTACTACGTACCAGGCTCCCCTCATGGCTCTACCATCACCTCTCCTACTATTCTATTAATTGCAAACCAATCTAGGAAGGTCGCTAGTCCCAGCTGCAATAGTCCCTATATACAGTGGTTATAATTGTTCACCAAAGACATAAAAGCCTTGTAGCACTCTGTCCTTCCAGCACAATATTGTCCGTTTTGAGCTAGGAAACGGACCCGCACAGCTTTGTTTCTGGCTAGAAAATCCAAGAAATGCTCCCAAAAAGCCTTTTGCTTGAAGAAGGAGACTCCACAACATATATACCAGAGAGACCCACTACCCATTAGCGATATGGGACTCTACCAGACACGCCCAACGCCTGGCGCTGGGAACCTATCTATTTTTTTCTCATGCATGGGACGCCTGGCCTCTTGGTTAGGTCCCCTTTGTGGCGTGGTATCACAACATATCCCCCTTAACACTAGAGTCGTCCCGACTCTATCCGCCAGACCACACACTGCACACAACCACACTCTCATTCCGAGTGTTGAACTGTGCTCGATACCATTTGTAACGTCCCGTCCCTCCAGCATAATATTGCCTATTTTTGACCTGCAGACGGGCCTGCAAGACTTTGTTTATGGCGAACAAACTCAAGGAATGCTCCCAAAAGACCTTGTGCTTGAAGGAGGAGATTCCACAAGATAAATACCACAGAGACCCACTGCCCATTAGTAATATGGGACTCTACCAGACACGTCCAGTGCCTGGAGTTAGGAACGTAGCTAATTTTCTCATGCATATGCATAGGACGCCTGGCCTTTTGGTTGGGCCCCCTTTAGGGCGGGGTATCACAAGCCTCTCTCTCCTTGGATTTCATTGAACCAAACCCTTCAAATCCTCATGTAATCGATTGTTCTGCAGAGGTCATTAATGTTAGCGAGTAGCAATGGAACTCATACCTCATTGGGTACTTGTTAGGTAAACAACTTTACTACCCATATGTTAAACTGGGCTAATGAAACAATGGAACACTCCTACTGGCTTAGAAATTTTTTCACTCCAAGAAGGTTTCTTCCTCTTCAAATTCACTAGTGATGAAGTTGCTTAGAGAATACTGGAAAATGGGCCTTATTTTATTCACAACAATCCTATCATGCTGAAGAGATGGAAAGTTTCTACTCCACTTGTTTGGGACGAGTTTGAAACTGTGCATGTTTGGGTGAAATTTCCCAACCTGCATGGCTGCCTTCAAGCTTCTAAACATCTCACTAGGATCACCAGTTGCATTGGTCGGCCAATGTTGATGGAGGACTCGGTTACTGCTAAAGGGACCAACTTTTCCCATGTTAGAGCTTGTGTCGAGGTGTCTCCACATTGCTCCTTCCTAGAAGCACTGACCTTCAACACCCTCCATGGATCTGTCACTCAAAAAGTTGAATGCGAGTGGAAACCAAAGATGTGCAAATCGGGTAGTTCCTTCACCCACTCTGAAGCTGACTGCCCTATCAGACCAAAATCAAGGAAGATCTAGGTGGAAAAAGAATCAGGTACTCACAAACCCAACTACTAACAATGTTGTCTCTGTTGAAAGGATGATCGAACCACTTCTCCCCAGCTCTTTGAATTCAACTAGGATGGGGGATCCCACTCCACTCTTTGTTGTCTCTGAGGAATGCCTAGATAAATCCGACTTTGTTATTGTCGGGGAAAAAAAACTGAGTAGATTAGAGTCAAGGAACCTTTTGTACCAAGATCTTTGATCATCCAACCAAAAAGTATTGCTTCTAACATATTTCTGGCTCTTGAAAACAATGGAGAGAATCTTGAAATCCTTGATGAGGACAGTCATAGAAAAATCGAATTCTATTGTCAACTTTGCAGAGAACCCAGTTGTCAACTTTCTAAAGGATACTACACTGGACACAAAAGACATGGAAGCTTTCAACTGGTGCAGAAATACCTATGTGAATCCGAACAACATGAACATCCTTTTCTAGTCTAGATCAATCCTTACCCAGTAGATGCTCACGGGCCAATTGGGCCTTCCCCACACTCCCAATGTTGATCTCTTTTGGAAAGCAGGGCATCAATCACCCCAAAATGCAAGTGGGAGGTCAAAGACTGTATCTCATCTCTCAAAGAGGACATTTTCTGCATCCTAGAAAGTAGAGTCAGAGAAGGAAACCTTCATGTCAATGCTCCCAGTATTTTCCCCCAGGGATGGTGCAATTTCTCAAATGCTTCGCACTGCTCCTACGCTAGAATATGGATTGGTTGGAATGCAAACCTGAATCTTTCTCTTCTTAAGGTTACAGACTAACTCATCCTTTGCAAAGTTATTTTACCTCACTCTAGTAGGGAAATTCTCATTTATTGCATCTATGCCTCTAACTGTCCTCAAAGAAGACATTCTTTATGGGATGATATTGTTCTCACCGCTTCCTTTCATGAACTGTCTATCCTCTTATTGGTGATTTCAACTGCACTCGTTTCGCCCACGAAAAGTTGGGCGGTGTTGCACCTCTGGATACTAACATGAATAGCTTCAACGAATGCATTGATTCGGCCGGATTAATGGACTTTTGTATCACGGGAGTGCCTCAGACAAGGCCGATCATAGGGGCTGACTACTCATAGTCTAATTCTTCCTTTGGTAGCAGACGTATGGAGTCAAAACTGGATCGGATATTGGTAAATCAATCACTTATGCAGACTTTTGGCCAAACTACTTGTTATTTATTTAGGCCTAGCCTTTCTGACCATCAAGGTATTGCATTCTCCTTGGGTGT
This sequence comes from Chimonanthus salicifolius, assembly GCA_013350335.1. Lineage (NCBI taxonomy): Eukaryota > Viridiplantae > Streptophyta > Magnoliopsida > Laurales > Calycanthaceae > Chimonanthus > Chimonanthus salicifolius. The sequence continues at coordinate 39,213,526 of CM023536.1, forward strand.
TGGCACTAGTAAAAAAAGACCACCCTTCAGATTCATTAATCACTCACAAAAGGACCCTAAGTTTCTCAATCTAGTCCTATCCAACTAGCATCGTTCTAAGCCAAGCTACAAACCGCATGTCGAACAGTGCAGAGCTCAATTAGACCATGCCCAATCAAAGTTTGATGAACTACAGTCTGTTGCTCATATGTCGGATATTCTTAAAGCAAAGAACTTTTTGGAGCTTGCTTTTGAGTATGAATTAAATATTTTGCACCAATGTTCTCGCCTGTTGCAGTGCACCTTGAGAGACATGGGGAGAAAATATTTTTATAATGTGATTAAAAATAAAGAGCACAACAACAAGATTAGAACGATCAATCTGGAGGAAGGCTCTATTTGTGAAGAACAGCTCATCATTAAACATCACTTTATTCAGTACTTTGAATATAGATTTGGAGGACAATTTATTTTTGTTGGGGACCCAAATGGAACTTTTATTCTCTGCGACCAACTTAGTGACTGTGATGCAACTTCTCTTACCTTGAATGTCGATCAGAAGGAGATAGAGGCTTCCTTTTTCCAAGCCACTCCCAATAAGGTGCCTGGCCTGGATGGTTTCAACTTAAATTTATGTCGTAGTTGTTGGGACATTATTAGTGACGATGCAATAATTGTTATTTTAGACTTCTTCTGCTCTGCATAGATTCTAAACCAAATCAAGAGCCGTTTCATCACACTCATTTCAAAATCCTCTTCCGCCAACTGCCCTGAACAGTACATACCCATCTCCGTAACCAATGAGATTTACAAGATCATTGCCAAAATACTTGTCAACCGTTTGAAGCCTACCATGTCTTTTCTTGTTAGCCATCACAATTCGGCATTCGTTTGTGGTTCTGACATCTCCAATAATATTCTCTTCTGTCATGACCTTATCAAAGGAAACCACCTGGACAATGGGCCTCCTAAAATTTGCCTCAAGATTTGACTTGAAATGCTTTCGACAATGTAAAATGGGGTTGTGTGTATCATCTTCTTTAGCAGGCTATGTTCAACGAGAAGTGGATTTAGTGGATGAAATGTTGCATCGAATCTCCTCACTTCTCTATCCTCATTGTTGGCTTAAAAGTTAAATCTGCCTCTCCTGAGTCAGACTGAGTTGTCAATTCCGTGACTGTGTCCGACTGAGTCCTGAGTTGTCAATTTTTTTTACTAAGTCGTGACCATCTACGTGTCTAAGACCTCAATCTCTGGAAGACATGCATAGACAAATCAAGCTTGAAGCTCCAGAAGACACATTGTTTTGAAAGCTCGCACCAAAACTGGAAGAACTCTTTGAATGCCAACCATCACAGGTATATGGACCATAGGACTGACCTAGAAGCCTTAGAAGCCTTTTTGGATTAAAATTGGAATAATACAAACAGGGTTTCTAAGTCCACTCTCTGTCCTATGGAGAACTCTTGCGATCTATCAAATATCTCCATATTTTGTGTGTCCTTGCAATCTAAAAAGTTCATTATAGTTAAATCTAACTGATTGCATAGAACACTCATGAGCTCTCCACTATGTCCACGTTTTTCACAAAATCTTAAGTTTCTAACACTTAGTGGAAAATGGATTTCTAGGCAGCTCGGAACTTCCGAGAGCATTATCTCGGAACGTCTGAGGATATACCTTCAGACGATCTGTGTGAGTTGTTCGGATATTCCGACCACCGGCATTTCATGAAACTGAAGAATGACACAGTCAAACTATCCGTTGTAAGGTCAAAATAGCTGTTGTAATATGACCGTTACGAATCCGACTGTTGCAATCTCAGAAGGTCCGAGACCCATCTTCGGAAGGTCCGAAGATAGATCCGTTGGAACTTTTCTAGCCTATAAATGTAAAGCTTTTTGGAGAGGATTTGATTGATGACTTGAGCCCAATTTTTCTATACACTCTTCCAAGCTTTCCAATAACTTCCAAAGCTTACAAACTCCATAGTTATAATACTCTAAACTTTGATTCTTAATCTCAAACATATTAAAATCTCTCATAGGCATATCTTGAGCATCTTATGCACTAAGTTGAATGTGTTAAGTAGATATTTTCTTTCTAGGGTCTTAATCCTCATAGGAAAACCTTTATTTACCCTAGACCTCCTTGCTATCATCTTGGTTGGACTTCATTGGAGCATTTACATCAAGTCAAGAAGAGGAGGACATTCAAGAATAAGCCCAAGCTACTTCAAGTAACTCAAAGCTAAGTTCTTGGTATATTTCAAAGCACAACTTCTTTCTATTAATTGTGAAATATTGTAAAGGGTTGGTGTAACCCTATTGGCTTTCAAAAGAGGTGTTCTCTTGATGATTAGGTCAATCTACACCGGTGAAGTAGATTAAGCTTTATAATTGGTTTCTTATCCACCCGTGAAGGAGAAGGTTAGTGAAATCCTTGAGTGGTGTACTTGAGGCGTGGATATAGGGAAGATTGCCGAACCACGTAAAAATCATTGTATCACAATTCTCTATCTCTTCTCATCTCCTTCACCTTATTTTGTGCACTTGCTTTAGCTTATATTTTATTGCACACATAATTTGCTTAAACTTAATTTTACTTATAAATCACATTTAGGATATTAATTGAGCAAATTTGTATTGATTAATCATTAAAGTGCCCAATATTTAAATAGATTTTAAAATTCCCCAATAGTCCTATTCACCCCCTTCTAGGACTATTTTAGATATTTGACTAGCTTGACCAACAAGTGGTATCAGAGCACGGACTCTTGTTATGTGGTTTATACCGTCTAAGAGTAGATCGTTCAAGCTAGAAATGTTTAAGGGTGATTGCATGGCCGTGATCTGTCCTCCAATACTTGATGGCTCTAACTATGGTATTTGGAAAGCCAAAATGAAAATGCACTTAATGATAATGGATGGAGCTCTATGGAAAATAATCTTATCTGGATGGACTAAACCTTCTAAGATTTACTTCTCATACAATGATATTGAAAAGAGCATGTATTCGGCAAATGTTAATGCCCTCAATGTGATACTTTGTGCCATTTCACCAAATATCTTAGAGAATATCATATCTTGTGAAACCGCAAAGGAAGCATGGGACATGTTGGAGAAACCTTATGAAAAATCTAGGAAAGAAGATACTTTAGAAGTGGTGTATTGTTTAGGACCCATTCAAACACTTGAACCTCAACAAGAACAAACTAATGAAGAAGATGTAGAAGATAATACACCTACCATAGAAGAATTAATTGAGTCATTAAATGAAATGCACAAGCAACTTAAGAAAGTTGGTAAAGAAAATATAAAACTAACAAAAGAACTAAATCAAGAAAAGTTGGAAAAAGAAAACATTCTAAAAGATCTAACGTTAGCAAATCAAGTAAATCCAAAAGCTATTCAAGAAGAGTGCTTGAAACTTGAAGAATGATTAAAATTGGAAATAAATGAAAAAAGGAAACCTTGAAAATGATTTAACAAAAGTAAAGCATGAACTTCATTCATTAAAAGAAAATTACAAAGATTTGAAAATTGTGCTAAGTTGTGAAAAAGAAGAAAATGCTAAAATTAAAAATCAACTTAATGATGCTAAAACTAATGTTCCTAAATCACAATCAAATCTAGAAATTGAAAATCAAATATTGGCAAAAGAAGTTAATGACTTAAAGAGATATAAAGAAAAATTTGAGATGATATCACAAGAGGAGAAGAGAAGCTTGAAAAACTTCTAAAACTAAGCAAACCATTTGGAGACAAAACGGGTCTTGGATATGATAGGAAAAATGATAAAGGACCCAAGAACCAAACTATCTTTATTAAGGATAAGTCACCCTCAATTCTTCCAATGAAAATCATAAAATGCTTTCATTGTGGACAATCCGGACATCTCGTGTTTGAATGCAAAGTAGGAAAAAAAATACAAAAATGCAAATCAAATTAAGATGAAAAATCTAAACGAAAATGTTCTCAAAGAAAATGTGAAAATGGTTAAGAGAAATAAAAATCAATGAAATTATGCACCAAGAATTCAAAATCATGAACAAAGGCATAAGAACTTAAATGGAAATTTAAATCATGCCTTAACTCACAAATTGATTGAAGCATTAAATGAATTCACAAGATTTTGTCAATTGAAGAAGAACACCAAAAAGAGAAAATCAAATGTTCATGTGTTTGACACCGGTGGACCTCAAAGACCTTTTCGAAACGCCATATGGTTACCCAAGGCTAGGAGAGTGGATTAATTTGGGTTATGATCTTGGGTGTGAACTTTTGTTGAATTTATATGATTCCATCTTACATATTCAAATTAGATTTGATCATGTTGTAATACCGTTTGATTATCTTGTTTCATCCAAGCTTTTCATGCCTATATCATGTTGATAACAGTGTGTGTCAACCTTGTTCCACTATGGTCCAAAATTGGAGCAAATAGTAATATCATTGGACCTAAGTAGAACACTTTGCCTAGCATTATGATTATTGGCTCACCACTGCCGTTGGCAAGTTTGAGTAATTTATAAGCTTTGGTATCAAACTCTTAACTCTTAATGCAATGATGACATCTTTCCTGGCTATTATGTACATCATACTTGTGGAGTCACAAATGCATGGACTTGATCTCATCAAAAGTCCAAAAGAATTGATTGTTGATTGCTTGGTTTAATCTTACTACCTCATAGTGATATGAACCCAAATTGTTGGATCATTGTTGATTTCACTATCTCCATCTCTAAGTCTTGAATTTAAATTAAATGGACACCTCTGTAAGGCCCAAAAATAAAAATTCAAATCTAAATTCTTTTTGGAATCTTGCCTATCTCAGACGATTCAATTTATCGTCTCAGACCATCCGAAGTGGAATTCTTCAGAAGTGTCGAAGTCATCCTCTGGAACATCCGAAGGTGCTGATGCTTCCTGCGAACCTCAGAACGTCCGAAGAAGAAAGGAAGTTTCTTCGGAACGTCCGAAGATGTCCTTAATTCTGGATAACCTCGGAACATCCGAAGAATGTAGGAACTTACTTCGGAACGTTCCGAATATGTGGAAACTGCACAGTTTCGAGATTTATAAAACACGATCCGCAGCCCTCTTTTCTTCATTCCCTTCTTCCGTGTCTTCCCTTCTTCGACCCATCACTCCCTCCGAGCCTCTCTTCTCGAGTCTCCCTCCTAGATAAGGTATCGAATCACTCTTCTCTCTTCTCCATTCACGTTTTCCTTCTAACAAAACTCATCTCCCTCTCGTGTAAGCATTCTTTCGAATCTCTCTTCGATTTTTGGGAGCTCCTAATAGTTATTTTTGATAAAATCAGCTTATAGTTTGGGATTTTCCTGAATCCATTGGTAAGCTTACTTCTCCCTTAGTTTAGAACTAATTTCTTGAGCTTTTTGGCTCAAGCTTATTCCAAGCTCTAGGGAAGAATCCCTAAAGAGCATTGATTTCCATTGAATTCACTGAAATTCAAGGGCCAAACAACCCAAAATCAGTCCTAAACTGATAATCATCTTGCTTTGGGTGTTAATTAAGTTTGTTTTATGTCTGCTTAGGGTCCTTCTCCATCAATCATCCATTTGCGAATCTCTGTTAGTGACTTAGGATTTTACCCTTGGTACCTTCTCTAGTTTTCCCTTGATTTTTCCTAAGTATGGACTAAGCTGCTCCTAAAACTCAAACCTATAGGAGACGACTCTATTTCTCATCAATCCTCCTGAGAAACTTCTCATGGATGTAGTTCCAGAGACGACTGAATACATCACAAGAACTGGAATTACTTTTGAACGACATAGTGATATAGAATGTTTGGAACAATTTGATGTTACACAAACTCTTGGGCGTATCAACTGACAAAACATTTTGAAATGGGGTGGTCACACCTATCTTTCTCTTGCCAAAGGAATGTATGGTGCAATCTGTAGTGTGAACCGTGATCGTCCATCATTTACCATAAGATTCACTGATGGATCCCAAGTATGGATTACACCAAGTCACATCTCCTCTCTTATCGGTGTGCCCCTATGTCCTGGCAGCCTCAAGTCTATTGACGACTCTGTCCCTGATAGTGAAGATTATGGGTGACTGAGAAATTACGTGGAGTATTCGTCCAATGGATTGGGGGCAATGCTCTCCATGCTTCTGAGTTTCTCCCTAAATTTCGTCTTCTGCACCAAGTGTTCCTCTTCAATGTTTATCCACGAAAGGGTAATAGAGGAGACTTGACTCCTCTTATGATAAATACACTGATTGCTTGTAGATGTTGAACAAAACATCTGTTTTCCCTCCATAATCTGTTGGACTATCATTGATCATTGGTCTTGCAAAGGTCATTCTGCTGCTCCTTTCAGATATATCATGTCAGAACTGGCCAAGAAATTAGACATCCCAATTCCAGATGAGGAGACTGTGTATCACAACCCTCTCAACAGAACATCTTTGCAGAAAATGGGACTCATTGAGCGATTTCGTTCTCGAAGAACCATTCGTCCTCTTCAAGTACCCCTGTTGTAGACGAACAAGTACAGAATGCAGAACAAGCAGGAGGTGAAAAAGCCCATCAAGAGGGAGTACATAGTGAGCAGACACGAGAAGAACAAGCTCCGCAACCTCAACTTCTTCAACGTCTAGCTGCCTTAGAAAGAGACATTGCACAGTTGCGTGAATCTCATGAGAGGAACATTGTCGAGATTCGCGGAACTCAAGCGAGGCACAACTCATGGTTGAAGCAGATTCTAGATATTGTAAGCTGTAGACGTTCCGATGCCGATACTCCTTCCTCTTCTCGTCTGACCAGACTATGATGGACCACTTGGAGTAGTGGGATGGGTACACACACTTTGTGCTCGTTGACCTGTTTGGTTAAATTTCGGGGATGTATTAAACCTCTTCGGCATGTAATATTTTGCAAATATGGAAATTTTCAAACTCTAAAAGGCTATAGTTTTTTTTTTTTTAAGAGTTGAGCGTTTGTCATTTTATTCATGGATGCTTTATAGTCTTGATGGTTGATGGTTGGGTATTACTCTTATTCTTGGTCTCATGCATGTATGGACGGTTGGGTGAGCTCATTTGCATTCATGGATGATGGTTGGAGACTATTTTTTTCCCAATTCCACATACTTGACATTATATGATTCTTATATGATTTATAACTCCTTCATATAAGTCATTAAAAAGGGGGAATGGCTTATTCAAATATGAAAGATCTTAGGAGTTCAATTTTTTTATTGTGGTCATGAATGATTGAATGGTATGGTAAGAGGAATACAAATCAAACAAAAAAAGGGGGGGGGGGGGGGGGGGGTTGGCTTTTCTCATATACCTTCATGAAAAAAAAATGAAATAATTTGTATATTCTTATTACTTTCATGAATGCATTACATGTGAGCATATGCATTTGGATGAATATTGATGAATTATCAATTGTGCTCACATGGATTGTGATTATCCCTTATATGCGTTATAGTTATACTAATTTCATTTTAGCAACATATATCATTGTGTTTCAATTAGTATCAAATATATCTGGCCTCAAAGTTAAATCTGTACAACAAGTGGAAATATGACATATACATCTAAACCTTTGTCACACTCCAATATTAAGGGGGAGTAAATATAGAAACTTACATGATAAGGTTTATGATAACTTGGAGAAATTATACTTCTTTAAATGACTTTCCACATCTTGTGCACCATGAAAAGTGCTCGAAATGGCCCTTTGTCAATTTTTGACAAAAAGGGGGAGAAATATTGAGAAACATGGAGATTGGGGGAGAAACAAATATGCAATATCGGTATCAAAGATAGGGGGAGCAAATGTGACTTTAATACATGCTTTAAAATTGAACACATTTTGATTATTATCACCAACCATTGGGGAGATCATTTTCCACCAAGAATATGCAGTTTATGTTTTGCTTACAGGAATATCACAGGCATATTCTAAGGGGGAGCTGCCATGAGCCTTCAAGTCTTCAGACTTCATGCAGTCATGTCCAAGTGTTATTGAGATTATTGTAATATTTTATTTTTTGTACTTGGCATGTACTCGTACTCATTAAAGTTTGTAACTTGTATTTGAGTCTGTATAGAGTATTCTATAGGTTTTGTTACGAAATTGATAAAGGGGGAGATTGTTGGCCTAAAAGTTAAATCTGCCTCTCCTGAGTCAAACTGAGTTGTCAATTCCATGACTGTATCCGATTGAGTCCTGAGTTGTCAATTTCTTTAATTAAGTCGTGACCATGTACGTATCTAAGACCTCAATCTTTGGAAGACATGCATAGTCAAATCAAGCTTGAAGCTCCAGAAGATACGTTGTTTTGAAAGCTCCCACCAAAACTGGAAGAACTCTTTGAATGCCAACCATCATAGGTATATGGACCAGAGGACTGACCTACAAGCCTTAGAAGTCTTTTTGGTTAAAATTGGAATAATACAAACAGGGTTTCTAAGTCCACTCTCTGCCCTATGGAGAGCTCTTGCGATCTATCAAATATCTCCACATTTTGTGTGTCCTTGCAATCTAAAATGTCCATTATAGTTAAATCTAACTGATTGCATAGAACACTCATGAGCTCTCTACTATGTCCACGTTTTTCACAAAATCTTAAGTTTCTAACACTTGGTGGAAAATGGATTTCTGGGCAGCTCGGAACTTCCGAGAGCATTATCTCGGAACGTCCAAGGATATACCTTCGGACAATCTGTGTGAGTTGTTCGGATACTCCGACCACCGACATTTCATGGAACTTTGGACGTTCCAAATAGAACACTTCGGACGTTCCGAAGAATGACACAATCAAATTATCCGTTGTAAGGTCAAAATAGTTGTTGTAATATGATCGTTGGGAATTCGACCGTTGCAATCTCGGAAGGTCCGAGACCCATCTTCGGAAGGTCCGAAGATAGATCTGTTGGAACTTTTCTAGCCTATAAATGTAAGGCTTTTTGGAGAGGATTTGATTGATGACTTGAGCCCAATTTTTCTATATACTCTTCCAAGCTTTCCAACAACTTCCAAAGCTTACAAACTCCATAGTCATAATACTCTAAACTTTGATTCTTAATCTCAAACACATTAAAAACTCTCATAGGCATATCTTCAGCATCTTATGCTCTAAGTTGAATGTGTTAAGTAGATATTTTCTTTCCAGGGTTTTAATCCTCATAGGAAAACCTTTATTTGCCCTAGACCTCCTTACTATCATCTTGGTTGGACTTCATTGGAGCATTTACGTCAAGCCAAGAAGAGGAGGACATTCAAGAACAAGCCCAAGCTACTTCAAGTAACTCAAAGCTAAGTTCTTGGTATATTTCAAAGCACAACTTCTTTCTATTAATTGTGAAATATTGTAAAGGGTTGGTGTAACCCTATTCGCTTTCAAGAGAGGTGTTCTCTTGATGATTAGGTCAATCTACACCTGTGAAGTAGATTAAGCTTTATAATTAGTTTCTTCTCCACCCATGAAGGAGAAGGTTAGTGAAATCCTCGAGTGGTGTACTTGAGGCGTAGATGTACGCAAGGTTGCCGAACCACGTTAAAATCATTGTGTCACAATTCTCCATCTCTTCTCATCTCTTTCACCTTATTTTGTGCACTTGCTTTAGCTCATATCTTATTGCACACATAATTTGCTTAAACTTAATCTTACTTGTAAATCACATTTAGAATATTAATTGAGCAAATTTGTATTGATTAATCATTAAAGTGGCCAATATTTAAATAGATTTTAAAATTCTCCAATAGTCCTATTCACCCCCTCTAAGACTATTCTAGATATTTGACTAGCATGACCAACACTCATCAATGGCAATCCTTGTAACGCCCGCCCCTTTTTCACACGCTTTCTGAAAATCAGAGTCTATTTTTTTTTTTTTGAAATAGAAGAGTGAGAGAGGGCACGGACGCCACGACGCGAGTTAAGTCCGAGCTTCTAAAGCCCGACCCTTAACTGGCCAACCCCACGCATGCGCGGAACTAAGTCCATGAAAATGGTTCACGCGTAGGAAATAAGCTCGCGGATTATAATCATTGCGGAACATGATAATAGAGTCTATCCTACCGGTTTTTAGATAGAAGGGAATATACAATATTAAATTACCAAAATACCCCTATGATCATATTTATATCACCAAATGTAATTGTCCATAAGTAACGTCCAAACCATCGCAAGAAATGTAAATTTAGACAACTCGACAAGCTAAGTTACTTTAAAATTACATCTCCAAAATGTAAATGTAAATAAACTAAGACTGCGCTTCCCAAGCTCCTAAGCTTGGCTCCTGTCATGTCCACCGCTTCCTCCATCTCCTGCGTCATCAGCTAGGGGAGAAGTAGGGCGTTAGTCAACGCGCCAGTAGGACTCCGAGTAGGGCTAGCACATGGATTAGTGATAACAAAGTATATAGATAAATATTATAATGAAAAACCATCAAATGAATGCTATACCATGGGTGTCTGTGTTATGAATCCTATCCATCATCCCTACCATCATGCTGTCATATCCCCCTTGACAGCAAAACCTCGTCAAGATATAAGCAATCACAAATCATCCCCGTTGACGGTAAGGCCTCATCAAGGTGTTCCCATGCTTATTTCTCGGTCACCCCTACGGAGCATGAATTCTAGTTGTTCCTTATGGTACCCCCTTGATGGGTGAATCACATCAAGATATCCCCATGTTTGGTTCTCGGTCGCCCCGACGGAGCATGGTCTCCGATTATAGCCTATCAGGCTATCCCCATGGCTGCTTCTCAGTCGCCCCGACAGAGCATGGACTCTGGTTCCATTTCATCCTTCCCTTGTTATATCCCTCCCATGTCATGCATGAGATGTAGACGCCATATGCCATATCATAAATATGATAGTACAAACCATGGCTTTAAAAAAAATCTCATCAATAAAACATATGATTTGATTACCACAAATAGGTCAAGTAAAACATTAATATTCACATCATAATCTTAAAACCCATATTAAAACAATCATATGCTTACTAAAATAAATCCAGGAAAAATCCATACATAACACATAATCCAAGGCTTACAAAAAGGTAGGAATCCTACCGAATACCACGTAGCGTTCCGTTACGCTTTCTGTTTGATAATCCGGTCACCGATCGCGTACCGTTTGCGACGTCCCGATACCTTATTACATTTACCGAATTAGTCCATACGTTATCCATGATTAAGTTCCTAACTGATCATAATCCTAGATCCATTCAATGATCCTTAGTACATTACAAGTTTATCAAAAATCGGTCCTTAACTTAGCTTGTCGGGTTGTCTAAATTTACATTTCTTGCGATGGTTTGGACGTTACTTATGGACAATTACATTTGGTGATATAAATATGATTATAGGGGTATTTTGGTAATTTAATGTTATATCTTCCCTTCTATCTAAAAACCGGTAGGATAAACTCTATTATCATGTTCCGCAATGATTATAATCCTCGAGCTTATTTCCTACGCGTGAACCATTTTCGTGGACTTAGTTCCGCGCACGCGTGGGGTTGGCCAGTTAAGGGTCGGGCTTTAGAAGCTCGGACTTAACTCGCGTCGTGGCGTCCGTGCCCTCTCTCACTCTTCTATTTCAAAAAAAAAAATAGACTCTGATTTTTGGAAAGCGAGTGAAAAAGAGGTGGGTGTTACAATCCTTCTGGCTTGTTCTCCAGCACTAAAGGGCTTCGTCAAGGATACCCACTTTCTCCTTTGCCTTTTCACTAGTGATGGAAAGCTATACATGTGCCATAAATTGTACTATTGAATCTGGAGATACAGGTTGACCTTTCTCTGCTGGAAACCTGTGGATATTTCACCTATTATTTGCGGATGACTTAATGATCCTCTACTCTACTGATTGCAACTCGATTGTGGCCCTCAAGAAACTATTTGACGAGTTCCATTGTTTCTTCAGTCTGGGAACTAACTCATCTAAAAGTCAAATCATTTTCTCCAAATCTTGCGATGATAAAGTAGAAATTTTGTCTATCTTTGGGATGAGTGATTCCACCCTCCCTATCTTGGGCTCCCTTTGCTTTCTTCTAGGTTTCATGTTAGAAATTGTGTTGTTCTGGTGAAAAAGGTTCATCATAAGCTCAATTGCTAGACTACAAATTGTCTCTCCTACGTTGGGAGATTGGAGCTCCTGAATCTACAATCAACAACCTTCATATCTATTGGGCCAACTCTTGTCTCCTTCCCAAGATTGTCTTTTTGACATTGAAAAAATGATGCATGCTTTCCTCTCGGGCGCTGAGGGATATCATAAGAAAATCCATATGGTAAGCTGGAACAAGGTTTGTTCACATAAAATGGAGGGTGGTCTTGGTCTTCGAAGTCTCCTAACTATAAATTCTACAAAACTTATGCGCCAAATCTGGTCCATAACCGCTGGAAAGGAGAGCTTATGGATTCGATGGATTCATGGAAAATATTTACGGGTTCAAAGTCTTTGGGAAGTGAATCTTCAAAGATTTTCCTCATGGGGATGGAAGTCTATTTTGAAAGTCCGAGATTGTGCTAAACTTTATATCGTTCATGCCATTGGCAATGGTTATGCAACGAGATTCTGACTCGATCCTTGGATTCTTCCAGGTTTCATCCTTGTTGAGCATTATGGCAACAGTGTTATCTACAATATGGGTCTGGGAAAAAACTTCACGGTGAGTCGCTTTATTGTAAATGGTATGTGGTCTCGCCCACCATCTACCTCTTAAGAGTTTGCGATGAAATTTGGCAGCTCATCAGCTCTATCACCATCCCATCCTTCAATGTGGAGGATCAAATCATCTGGGTTGCTTCCAAATTTGGCAGCTCATCAGCTCTATCACCATCCCATCCTTCAATGTGGAGGATCAAATCATCTGGGTTGCTTCCAAATCTGGCACTTTCAACCTCTCTTCTGCTTTGAGTAGCTCTCGTCCTCATACTCATGCTGATTGGCTTGACTTCACGTGGTTCAAAGGTAATATTAACAGACATTCTATCTTCTATTGGTTCTATTTCAAGGAAGGGCTCAAGACCAAGAAATTCCTTCATGGACTAATACAGTTTAACACAATCTGCCCCTTGTGTCTCTGTGATCAAGAGGACCAGCTGCACCTTCTTCACAACAGTTATGTTCATACCGTTTGGAATTTGCTAATGTTGAAATTCAAATTTTCCACCTACAATAGCAATATCACTCAACATGCCAAACATCTTATCAGTTGTTCTTCTTCCAACCTTGTTATACTTGCTGCAATGCTCGCTATCCCTGCTCTTATCTTGCACTGTTGGAAGGAGTGAAACTCTCGTGTCTTTCTACCTCACACTAGTAGTCCCAAGCATATTTACATCTGCTTCAGCAGGGACATCAGGTCTAGAATGTTGTTTGTTCTCTCAAATGATGGTCTTTTGTAGATTTCTAGCTATTTCTCTACTCTTTGGGATCTCACTCCCGCTGCCGCGCCGCAGATGAAGCAACTTGTTTGTTCTGCAAAGAGTACAACCTCTCCTTATTTCTCTATCTTGCTGTACTGTGTTTTCTTGGAGAGTGTTTTCTACCAACGATGCCTTTACATTGGTGAAGGGGTGGGTGGGTGGGTGGGTGTGGGGGTTGGGTTGGGGGGGGGGGGGGGGGGGTGATTTCTGGGAACCGTAATGGGACGTTGTAAGGGGATTCTGATCCTGGCTCCTCTCAGCCAACTCTACAGCAATGTATTTTGTCTCTAATCCAAAGAAAGTTAAAGCTCAACCGTCTTCTTCTCCAGCAATTGTGAGGCTATTTTGCACATTTTTGCAAGCTTCTATACAGTGGCGTCTTTGCACTTTTAAAACTGCTACTGATTCTTTAGTGCATCGCTTAGAATGCACCTGGTCAAACATTGTTCCTATGCCTGACAAGTTTCTCAGGCGCTACACCGAGGCCCTTTCTTCTATTAATCCTACTAGTTGTGGTATGTTAGATTGCTCTTCTGTTCTTGTTTAATCCCTGACTCGGGATGTGGATCTTATTTTCAAGCGGCTGATTGTTGTTTCGGCTACCTGTTTCATTTGCCTTGGCCTAGGCTAGCTCTTGTCGTTCTTATTTTGCACCCCCCAACCACCCCAACACCCCCACCCCCGACACCACCCCCCCCCCCCCGCCCCCAACACTGTTTTTCTGTTTTAATTTTCCTTTGAGTGAATAAATTTTTTTACCCTCCTTCAAAAAAACAAAATGAAAGAAAAATCATATACTTGTTGAGGAATTGTAAGCTTTATAGGGGGTGGAGAAGTCAAGGGTGAGAAGAGAGTGTGTATTGATTTCTCCACCATTTGGTGGGGAAGTCAAGTCATCCTGTTTTAGGGTGAGTATTTTATGTATGGAAGCCTTACATCTACAACCCAAATAGGGTGAGTTGGCATATTCAGGGTGAGTTCAACTTCCCTACCCCAAGTCACACTGATATGAACATAGCCATAATACAATCTTTCATTAAGAAACTCTCAAATATTTAAAGATATATATAAGAGTTATAGATAATATCTAAGTTGAACCTATTAAGAAAAGTTCAACACAAACTGAACTCCTAATCTATCTAAGCAAAGTTTATCTGGTTTGAGAGAGTTGAGTGTGGCCGAATTTTTAAAGATGGGTGGATCAACTTGAGCTTTAGTAAATGTCCATTTTGACCTTAATACTCACAATTAAAAAGCTAGATTGGAAGGGTTTCATGTAGGCCTGTAATCGGACTTTGATTCGGCCCAGCCCGACAGGATCTGGCCTGGCCCGGAAGGATAATCGGACCGTCTGCGGCCCGGCCCGAAAGACAGGGTCCGAATAGACTTGAGTCCGGCCCAGCCCGATCGGGCTATCGGACAGTCCGCGGCCCGATAAGAACCCGTTTGTCCTATCATGCTACTTGAGTGCTACCAAAGCCAAAATTAAAACTTTTTAACCTTAATTTTAGGCCACTGAGCCCGAGAAATCAGATTTTATTCTAAGTCTAATTAGAGTTCGAAAATTTGAAATTCAAATTTCATTTAAAATTAATTAAGATATACAACAAGCCATTAAATTTGAAATTCTATGGGTGGCCTATCATATGGCCCTAATGCTACTTGAGTTCTACCAAAGCCAAAATTAAAACTTTTTAACCTTAATTTTAGGCCATTGTGACCGATAAATCAGATTTTATTCTAAGTCTAATTAGAGTTTGCAAATTTGAAATTCAAATTTCATTTAAAATTAATTAAGATATACAACAAGCCATTAAACTTGGAATTCTATGGGTGTCCCACAACCCTTACAAGCCAAAACCCAAAGCCATGGCAGCCAAGTCCTACAAATCTTCTATGTTTGGCATCTTTCAACATCATCATTTATTTATATACACCCTTGTTCACCAAATTAGATGTTAACGAGTCATTCCTAATTGTTCTCTACCAATGGAACAATTAAACATGAGCAATATAAATTAAAAAAAAAATACTTAGAAACAATTAAGAAACATCTAATCAACTCTTAAAAACTCATGGGTGCCCATAGAATTGTTATTTCCTTATTCCAAACCTAAATTAGAGTTTCAGACACAAAAATTGGTGATTCCAAAAGGAGACGAGATGAAATGCAAAACCCACCAAGAAAATGAGAAACCCTTGGAAATCCTGTAGAGAAACCAGGAAATTGATATATCCTTGAAGTAATAAAATGAAAACAGCATTAACAAAAAAAAAAAAAAATGAAGACAAAAGAATCAACAGAAGAATATCGACTTAAGAAGCTACTACTCTTCTTGGAAGATTTTAATGATTTTTTCTTCCTCTCTCTTTTTTCAACAACCAAAGCAACAAAAAATATACATGTAATAGGAATAATTTAGAACCCCACCATCTTTCTTGTGCTTTTCTATGCTTTTCATGCACTTCTCTCTCTCTCTCTCTCTCTCTCTCTCTCTCTCTCTCAAACACAGGAAGCTTTGAAGCAAGCTTACTTCAAAAGATTAAAGTTCAAACACAAACATCAGAACTAAAAAAATTGAGATGACCCACAAAAGATCTTTCAAAATTCTATATCTTTTTCACTGTACATCAGTAACTCCTCCTCTTAGAATCTTTAGGAAGCATCCCAGTAACTCCCCCTACTTGAAATCTTTACAAAATATCTCTCTCTCCCTATACAAGAAAGAAAAGTCAGAATCCAATCCAATCAACAACTTAAAAAATCCAAAGACCCAACCCAACTCAAAATCCAATTAAATAACTAGCCCAAGAAGAAACCTGTCAAGAAGAAATAACAAAATATTTTTACTTTTCCCAATAATATCCATTTCTGTCCTTCCAGACATATCAAGATTCTTCAATTTATCAGCCAGTGAAAGGGACAGATATGTACAAGTGAGAGGCCAACCCAGTATTTTGCCTTCATCACAGCCATTATGCATTATGCAATGGTACCCATGTTTCTGTTAGTAAACTATTAAACATACCAGATATAAAACCAAAAGTTCCAGCAGTAAATACTCATCATGGTAGTTCAACACATTTTAGGAGATTAAACCATGATCTAAACCAACTAAATCAAATGTAAGAGAGTTAAAGGTTTAGAGGTCCAAAAGTAGAGAGTAATAGTATAAAGTTACACAGACCCCATGGTATGAGAAATGAAGCTTAAGACCCTAGTCAAAACCAACAAAATAAATACTGTCAGCAGAGAATGATCAGAGATGTGTTTTAATTTCTTCAATCGGATCACTTAAGGCATCAACCTTGTAGGGGAGAAGCAGTTAGTAGATTTGAAACTTTCAAGCACAGTTTAGAAGGCGTGCAATCTAACCAAGCCAATCAAGATATATCATTCAATTTGAGAGCATAAATTAGTTCATCCAATGAAATGTAATACTCATCAAACATCAAAGCATAAAATCCACAAAAACCAATGAATCCTTACCGCCATTGTCTTCACCAATGTCAGAAAATAGTCCAAACTCTGCAGCCTCTTTGTTTACATGGTCAAAACAGTGACTGACCCACGACTTCTCATCTTACCATGTTCGACCACCCCATTATGAGAATCAAACCACCAACATAAACAGATTTCTCTCATCTATCTATGTAAATGAATAAATGAGTGAATAAAAAAACAGGAAAGAAAGGAACAAAAATGAATACAAGAATGAGAGACAAACAGATCCAACGAAATGAAAAATAAATGAGAAAAAAAGAGGACAAATATGTAATACTTCATTGTTTAGTCATACAAAATCAAGAGAGTTGGTGGGTGAAGAACAGACCTAGGAAAGCAGTAAGCAGAAAAAAGGGCTCAACTGCGTTCCTTCCCAGTCCGCAAATCTAACGAAATGGGCTCTTGTATATCACTATAAAACATCAAGATTTAGCAGTAAAATAGTAGAAAAAGAAGAGATGTACAGTGTACTAGTTCAGGAAATTGATGCAGGAAATGGAAAAACCTATAGATTTTGTAGAGAAAAGAAAGAAAGGAGAAGCACCACATGTACGTAGGTAGGCTCAATAAACAATACAACAGGCACAGAGAGTGTGTGTGACTGATAGAGAGACCCAGAGAGAGAAAGAGACCTAGATTTGCAGATCGACCAAACAGGGTCAGAATCAATAAGAGGGAATCGGCTGAAGTCAGATCTGAGTGCAGAGGCTGTAGGCGATTGAAGTCTCGATCGGATTTCTAGATAGGTAAGAGAGAGAGAACGGAAAAAGGGAGAAAAGAGAGATCCGGTGAGAGGGAGATCTTTCCAAATGAGAGTGGCGACCATGAGAGAGCTGCGAGAGTGAGAAGCATGAGAAGAAATCGCAAGAGCCCTAAAAATTTTCATTAAAATTCATCGGACTACGTGGGCTAGGGGGCTCGCGGACTGTCCGCGGACCGTCCGCAGCCCGCCCAAGTCCTTATCGGACTCCAGAGTCCGGCTCGCTGATGACTCCAGAGTCGGGCCGGGAGGGTCCGATTACATGCCTAGTTTCATGTATACGAGTTGTGAATTGTGATATATTACACTAGAGCATGTGAACCTGTACATTATTGAATTATTATAACATGCAGATTAGCATGTAGCAAGTATCTTTGTTGCTGGCTTTCGTAAACGTATCGATGTTTGTTTGTTTTTTTTTCGAGAAGTTTCTTAGAAAGTGTTGAGGTAACTCAGTTGGTTTCACCTTTTGAAATTAAATTAGAGACTTGGATTCAACTTCTCCATGATCTTGCAAGTTGTTTCATATATCTTTAATATACTTTCAAAAAGAAATATTAATTGATGTATGGTATTTGAAAGTTCTCGGTGCTAGAACAAGATTGTCCCGAGAGAGAGAGAGGGAGGGTGAATAGGACAATGCTAAATTTTTATGGCTTTTTCAAATTTCTTGATTAATAAAAATAAATGTAGTGGATAAAACAAGATTAATCAAGATAAATAAGCAATCACACAAGCAAAGCCAAACACCCAATTTATAGTGGTTCGGAGTAAATCCCTCCTACATCCACTAAAGGACTCATCCAACCTTGGGTTATCCGAAATACACTATATGGGGAATTACGTCGTCACAAATAAAGTAGGAATTCCACTTACATAATTGAATGGGGATTTCACCCAATCTCTAATGTTTTTGAAAAGTTCGACCTACTCCAGTCTACTTTCTTATCCCTCTATTTTTTAGAGTGGTTCAATCCCTCGGATCTACTCCATTATATAAGATGTTTTAAATAAAACAACAATAAGAAGTACTTGCCTTTTGAAAGCTCTCTTGATGTAGATGTGTGCTTCTTGAAGATTCTTCCCAACTTAACTTTTGTTGATGACGAAGATGTACCTCTGTATATGCTCAACCACAACCTTGGGAGGGTTTCTAGGATTTCAGATATGTCAATACTATCCTAGACTAGTTTTCTTTGTCTCTCTCTTAATCTCAATCAAGGGTTTGATTGGATTCTCAAATGATTCACCTATGTGAGGTGCATAGAGAGAGATTGGGAGAGGTTGAGATCTCTATGAATGCCCTTATGATTTTCTTGTGTAAGGGTTCCCACAAAACTCACCAAAATTGAAGATTAAATAAGCATCCAAAATTTTCCCAACGACTAGTCGATGATGGGTCGTCACCTACGATGGAGCATGGCCCTTAAGTTTGGTCTTCCAACAATATGACCATTGTGCATTAAATGCACCTCAACGGTACAATAACAATCACCCACGATAGGTCGTTCCACACGATGGGTCGCCAAGCCCAGTGCCATTGGGTTGGCAATGACAATAGTATCGTCCTGAGGCCAACTGTATTTTATAGAGTGTATCCCATCCAGAATTCTGAAAATACCTGCTAACAGGTCGTGGACTACGATGGGTCTGCCCTGTCACTCACAATGGTCTCTTCCTGAGAGCAAACCAATTTGACAGTATTTTTCCAACCAGAACCCATGTCCATCCGGACGATGTATCATGGACCACGATGGGTCTGTCATGTACCTGACGATGGATCGTCATTCACAATGTGTCGTCCTAACAACAAATTTGTTTTACAATTTTGAGTTCACTTGGTTCTGTTTGATGTCAAAATCCACTTAGGCTTGATTAAGATTTACCAATATGTTCTCTAAGCCTAGTCAAGGTCTTCCTAGGTATGCTGGGTCCACCCTAGAGTCGTTTATGATGAATTTACCTTTGTGTTATTGCTATACACTTAGTGATCTTGAATCTTACACTTGATCTTCCAATGCTTTGAAGTTCTTGATTCAACCTTCACGCTACTTGAGTCTTGATCAATTGCTTTATTCTTCCAAGGCAATGCTTCTCTTGAGTTACAGAATTGACAAAAAGATGACTCAAACAACCCAGGCACTAACAATATGCTACTCACTTTTTTTTGAATTTCATGATTATTTTAAGAAAGATTTTTGTGACTTCTTCAATTTTGGAGGATAGAAACATATAAGGTCGAGACATATAGTTGATATGCATGAGTTACCGTTGTTGAATTTTCTATGTATACCTTTTTAGTAGAATGAGTAATTTATATTACATGAAGGGTAAATTATACATACAACAAAACAGTCCTAGAGGGATAATTGGGTTCATAAACAATAGAACTTATACAACAACTATACTCATGACTCAATTACTCAAACTAAACTGTGTAATCGCAATTTATAGCAAAATGCCGTAGTTTTATAGAAATGTTTCCATCGTGGCGTTGGCAAATGTGGTAGTGATTTTAAAGTGCTCAAGAAGAAAATTAAGAATTAGCCTTAATAGATTTCTTCGCCTTTCTTCTCTTATATAACGTAGGGAAGAGCAATTCCATCCATTCCCTTTCAACTGGTGTGCTCCCTTTCATTTTAATTTTATTATATTTTAGTTTTCTTCATTTGAGCTTTTTTTCCTTCTCTGCAAAATATATGTTTGGTTTGCATGTTGGGATTTCAAATCTTTTTTTATTTTTAATTGCTTTCATATTTTTATTTCTTATTTTTCTTCAATTGAATTTCTCACTTCCCTCTTTTCTCCCCTTTTTCTCTCTGGAATCGAATTTAGGTCTCCAAGTTAGAAATTTCAAATCAAATTGAAATTGTCGACACCATTATAGTTTTAATTGAAATGTAAATTTTGTTAATTGAGTTTTTATATTTCTCTAATTTTTATTATTTCAACAAAAAATATTTTAGATTCCTATCGTCTCTATTTTTTCTTCTCTCCTCTTTATTTTTATTTTTACTTTTTTTAATTTTTTTTTATAATTAACCTCTTTCTTTAAAACATCTTGTTACGTGCCTGACTGAGTTGGACGTGAGTCATAGGCGTTGCATGCATGATCTAACTCAGTCATGGGCGTTGCATGCATGATTGACGTCGAGAGCATGGGTGTTACATGCATGATTTTCGTTAAGATGAGGTCATTGAGTCTCAATAACAATTTCACACGGTTGTTCCAAGGAAAAGCTCTATACGGTTGGAGATAAAATGCGTTTGAAAGAGAGAAGATTAGGTGGGTTGAGTTGTCAACCTGAAATTATCTCTACATTAGGCTAAGTTTCCTTTTATCAGTTGTTTTTTAATTTGAATCCTTCTAATTTCCTCCATGTTTCAAGGAGGAAAGTCTATAATTGTGATAACATTGAAATGAAAAAGGTAAGCAAGATTATTATCCCATTTTCATATGTAAGCATGTAGGAGCTTGGGACCACCTCGAATCAGTCTGTCTCTCTCTCTTCTCTTCTTCCATTCTCATTTCTTTCCATCACCAACACCATCCACAGGGTTAGTGGCCCCTTGAGTTTTGAGTTAGAGGTGCGGTTCCACTGATCCTGCGGATGGTGAATGCATGATTCGTCAAATCGCGAAAAGTCCAATCGTGCCATGTGGGTGGTGAATGCATTATCCGTCCCACACCTGACGATCCTCCAGACTGTGGTCCATGGCCATAGGTGTCGCCTCCTTCTGCCATGTTGACCTGAGATATATTATCTAATCTAGTGTCCACCATCTCTAGTTTGGTACCAACCGCAACCAACCTATTGACAACATCGTTCAAACGTCGTCCCTGGGTTTCCATGGCTTCGCGTAAGAGGTGCATCATCTCGTCGATTTTAGCATTATGGGTTGCCTCCATCATGGTCGCAAAACTTGGCTCTGATACCTTGTAGGATGCCCCTTGAGTTTTAAGTTAGAGATGCGGCTCCACTTAGCCTGCAGATGGTGCTTGCAATGGAAAGAAATGAGAATAGAAGAAGAGGAGAAAGATATGGATCGAATCGAAGTGGTCCCAACCTCCTACACGTTTACATGTGAAACGAGGATAATAATCTTGCTACCTATTCATTTCAAAGTTACCACGATTATAGACTTTCCTTATGGAGGAAGTTACAAAGGTTGAAATTTAAAAACAACAAATAAAATAAAACTTAACCTAATATAGAGAGAATTTCGGTTAACAACTCAACCCACTTAATCTTCTCCCTTTCAAATGCATTTTATCTCCAACTGTATGGAGCTTTTATTGGAACAACCGTGTGAACTATTATTGATACTGGATGACCTCATCTTAACGAAAATCATGCATGTAACGCCCATGCTCTCGACGTCAATTCACGTAACACATCTCCCCATCCCCACAGCGAATAAATTTACACAGAGAGCTGCCATCACTGGTAACATTCATTTTATGTCTTCTCTTCTCTTTCTTACTATTGTTACTCATCACATTTGTAACCTTTTCAGCGGCTTACCATGAGTGTAGTAGCATAATGCATACCCCTGCAAGCGATGTACCATTCTATGCCTGTTTGATCGAATCATGTTCGTTCAGTAAGAATCTCAAGGCCCTCCAAAAGATCCATGCTCAAATCTTGACCGTTGGTGTGGCCCACCACGACTTCCTCCGTGCCAAGCTCGTCTCCTCCTACGCTAGCTGCGCGCGAATGGATGAGGCTGCCCATGTCTTCCACTGCACCAACCGTCAGAGCACCTTCCTCTACAACTCAATCATCAAAGGCTACGCCTCTCTTCGCCTCTTCCCTCACTCCCTATATTTCTTCCGTCTCATGCTCAGCCGCGGCAAGCGTCCCGACCGTCACACTTTCCCGTCCGTTCTCAAGTCCTGCGCTGGTCTTTCGTCCCTTTACCTCGGTCGGCAACTCCACGCATCAGTTCTCGTCCACGGATTTTCTTCTGATACTGCTACATGCAATGCCCTCATCTCCATGTATGTAAAATCGGGCGACTTGGTTTCTGCCCGCCAGGTGTTTGATAAAATGTCTGAGAGAAACTCGATCACGTGGTCGGCAGTGATTGCGGGGTATGGATTGCATGGACTTTACGCCGAGGCTCTCCGGCTCTTTGAGGACATGTTGGCCACTGGGGAGATGCCTGATGAGGTCACATTCACAGTAGTGCTGGTGGCGTGCAGCCACAGCGGAATGACAGATTTGGGGCGGAGGGTGTGGAAGATGATGGAGGGGACATTTGGAATTCGCCCACGGCTGGAGCATTACACCTGTATGGTGGATCTATTGGGGAGAGCGGGGCAGGTGGAGGAAGCTGAGGCACTGATTGCAGGGATAGAGCAAGAGCCAGATGAAGTGTTATGGGGGGCGTTGTTAGGGGCATGCAGATTGCATGGGAAAGTGGAAGTTGCACAAAGGGTTGCAGAGAGGATTTATGGGTTGCCGGAAGCAAATTTATAATTGAATGCGTGTATAATCCATTTGCAAAATTTTGGCTGCTATATAGAAAATTTGTTGCATGGTCCTTGAAGAGGCTCAGTGTGACTGGATGACCATAATTAGGTGAGAAGCATATGATCCGAAGCTCTAGGTTTGGTTATTTAATTTGTATTAAAAGCATTATTTGAAAATTTTGCATTAATTCATTGTTATTTATGTGATCCAATGTAGTTATTCAAACCTGTAAAGTGAAAAGTTAGAACAGCTTCTTCCTCCAAATGTAGCATTTGCCGTGGTAGTATTCAATTTGAGGGAGGTGTAGGACATCACCTGAAGGGAGGTTTCGTAAGATTGTGTTCGAGATTCCCCTCCGCCATCAAAAAAAAATATTCAATTTGACTGAAGTAACATTTCAAAAAAAAAAGAAAAAAAAAATCAATTTGACTGAAAGTCTAGTATTATCCTAAGAAATTACAAGTCAAATTTATATAGAAACCAATACAAAAATTAAAATGTGAAGCTTTATTTGAAGTTAGGTTCATGATTTTTAGTAGTTCTTGTGGGTTGAAGTGTAACGACGACATTTGATGCATATGGTAGAATTTGTTTGAACACTTTTTATGGTTCTTTTAATGGTTCTTCTTTCTCCATGGGAGTACTTCAGACCATAATTCAAAACTCAAAATTCAGACTTGGCTTGAAATCGAATTTAATCAAGTTGCTCTATGAGTTAAGAATTTTCTCCATGGACTCAGGAAATTTGCTGACTTGGTCAATTTCAAATCCAATCGAGTCAAGTCAACTTGCAATGATTCGACTGATTCTTTCTAAATTTCCAAACTGTAGTTTAGACTAATCATGAATACATGAACTTTGTATGAAGATGGTTCCTGCAACTTTCTTCTATGGACTTCTAGAAACTCTTTAAAAATCCTATAGATGTATATATATCTAAGGGTAAACCCAAACATTATGAAAAGAATCTCAAGGGCTTTACTATGTTTGTCCCTAGATAATAGCTAAACAAGAGGAACACATTTATTATTTTTTTATTGATATTTCTTTTCTTTTTCTTTTTTTCTTTTTGAAATATTTTCATTGACATTTCATTAAGATTAACCCAAAAAAAGGAGAAGTTTGAGACTTTTAGAGGAGTAAACAGCTAGGAAAGCCAAATTCAATGTACTTTGAACTCAGAAATGGTTTTGTAAAGCTAGGAAATAACATACTTGTATCCCTTCTTTACACCTCTAAATCCTTTTACGAAAGCCTTATGAGTCTTGCCAAGATTTTATCTCTAGCTTAATTGTTAAAAACGTTTATGGCTCTTATATCATTTGTGCTTTTAGAAGCACAAACTACAACAGTTCTCAATTTTTTCCTTTCTTTAAGAGAATTTCAAGAAGTCTGATCTCCCTTCTATTCTTAAAAAATCATGTGTTCTTCTATTCTGTTTGTTGTTCATGTAACTGCGGAAAGGCGTTCACATTTAATGAAAATCAAAAAGAAGAAAAAATCTAAAGGCATGAGCTACTATTTGGAACAATGTTTTAAAACTCAGCCTGTAGAGCGACCTATCTTGTATGAAGGGTGGGTT
Organism: Chimonanthus salicifolius; assembly: GCA_013350335.1. Lineage (NCBI taxonomy): Eukaryota > Viridiplantae > Streptophyta > Magnoliopsida > Laurales > Calycanthaceae > Chimonanthus > Chimonanthus salicifolius. The sequence continues at coordinate 39,238,264 of CM023536.1, forward strand.
AAATAAGGTCCAGTCGGGTTGACCCATAGTCAAAATCAGTCAAACTCGTGCTATTAATATAATATTATAAATAATATTAAATTATTAACTAAAGTTATATTTCATAAAAAAAAAAAAGTTTTCTCACAAACTCAATTGTAAATACTAAAAACTAATAATCTAAAAATCATATTTTCAAAAGAACCAACTCTTCGTCTTCATTTTCTTCATTTAAAGAAAACCAAAGGGTTTTTAAGGGTCAAAGGTCACGGGTTAATTAGAAAAACTTGGTTGACCCGCGTTAGACAGTTTTTAAGAGTTTTTAATCCAGAAGGGTCTTAAAATGACTCGACCCGTGTTTCAGCCCGGTCAAAGTTTACCCGCGGTCGAGTCGAGTTTGATAATATTGATTTGGAATGAACCGTTATTGAGAGGTGATAGAACCACAATTTCTGATACAAGACATGCAAAATCTGCAGTATAGCAGCCACAAAGAAATACTCCTCCGGGGCTTTGACACTGAACAAGATTGGGATTAGAGTAATGAACCTTTGCAGTCTTTTTTCTTCACCTAACAAAAAACGTTGAGATTACCAGGTAATGAAAATGGCATCAGTCCATTTGGCAAATTCAAGGCCTAGAAGTGGCATTGATCTACACATCTTTCTGGATAAGGTCACATAACTCACCTGTATCGGAATGTAAGGTTCTGTCATCTGTAGATTCCATTCTGAGTTAACTATACATGCTAGGAGTTGATTTAAGCTGGCTTGAACTTGTGCAAACTGCAAATAGTTATCATCGTCATCAAAACTGTTTATCACATGAAATTAGGGTTGGCATTTTGCATTTGAATTTGATGTCTCTTTTTTTCTACAGACTGATTGCCTATTTGACGACTTTACAGAAAAGATTGGCATTTTGCATAAGGTTATAGCATCCTAATTTCCTCATTGTTCCTTTGAGCTTAAGTTTGTAATTACTTTAGCATGACCAACTGAACCACATCCCTTTTCACACTTCTGTAGCTTTAGATTTCAGTATTATTTGAAACATGGGATATTATTGTATTGACATTGGTCCACTGGATGCAAAGAAATTTTGGGCACATTTACTAAGAATCAGCTCCAAAGGTCATTATGAACTTTTGCACTGTCACGCCGCGCCCCGATTAGCCTCGAGACACTGGGCATGTGAACTAAAAACCAATATCACAATAAACAACATGACTTATCTCAAGAGTTTTGAGAGTTCTCCCTTTAGTGCTAGAACATGATTGACCCTAGGCCCACTGTTGAGGGGGGTGAATAGGTCAATCTAAAAATCGTTGGTTCTTTTAAAAATTACTTGATTGATTAATTAAGTGCAGCAGATATAACAATCAAGACTGTGCGTTAGCAAATGTGATTAAGCAATCAACAGAAGAAATTATCTCTAACACCAAAAGGACACAAGATATATAGTGGTTCGGTTAGCTAACCTACATCTACTATTAGGACTATCTCAACCTCGAAGTATCCCCAAATTCACTAAGTGGGGACTTACACCATCACAATTAGAGTAGGAATTCCACCTAACTCAATCGGCTAATGAATTTCATCCACCATATGCAAAATAGGAATTCCACCTATTTGAATTGCTTGGGAATTCCACCCACCATGTGTGCCAGATACTACGATGTAGATTTTTTATAGTAGTTTATGAGCCAAGCCTCCTTAATCCACTTCATAGGACGAAGGTTTTAAAACAAAATTAAAATCAAGAAGCACTTGCCTTATAACTCTTTCTCGAAGATGTGTGTTTCTCAAAGATCCATCCAATGTGTGCCCGAGTGAATCCCGACGCTCCGCCTTGTAGCCGTCTTTGAGCAATCAGAATTTTAGGGTGACTAGGAAACTGGTTCTACCAAGATCTTTCCTAGTTTGTATCTTTTATTTTCTCTTCTCTTTCTCTCTTTCACTAACTCAATCAATCGATTGGTTGCATTTGATTATCAGGTGTAGGCACAAGAGAGTTGATTGTTCCTTAGAGTGTGTGAATTTTCTCAATTTAAGGAAGATAATTAAATGATCACACAACTCTCATATTTATAGAGTCAACACAGTTTTTCAAACTGTCTAGTACCCACAGGTCGGGGGCACCGATGGGTCTGTGTTCATATTTATTACTGTTCAACCACTCGACCGTTGATTAATTCTTAGTCGACAAGTCAGGTGTAAACCCTAAACAATCGTGGCACCGAGAAGTAGGTCAATACAAGGGTCTCGATCTAGGGTAACACCATGCAGACAGAGTTTCATGTCCCGAAACTTATCCTGCCCAGAACAACCTGTCTCCCTTTACCGAGGAGTCGGTCCTCGTACTCTCTATCAGTCTTGAATTACCTAGATGTCTGTTTTCTCTAGAGTCCACTTGAGTTCTAAGTTTCAGAACTCATAAGTTATCATTGATGAGTCGTTGACCACGAGGTGTAATACCCTAACCCATATTAGGTGTAGTTTAGCTTAATAAATCTGGTTTGACCGGTTAATCTTGAAGATTACGGTTAGGGCTTTGAGGAAAGCCCAGGTGTGGCCCAATCCGAGCTCGAGAGCTCAGTGATCCAGCTCGTCCAGCTGGAGGGGCAAAATGGTAATTTACTGCTTCTTGTTATTATTTTTATAAATTATGTTATTATGTGATTATTATTGGATGATAATGTTCCCCTTAATAAAGGATTTGTATTTCTGATTTAAAAATAATTTTATTTTCAGAAAATAGTATTTAAAAACCGTCCGTCAAAACTCCGAAAGGGAGTAATAAATATTTTAAATGGTTTGGAAATGAATAAATCTCGAAATTTTTATAGTGATGAGTTTTTAAAACCCAACTTATCTATCTGGTTGGATCGAATTTTTGAGCCTTTGAAATCATGCTTTTAGTTAAAAATCGGCATTTTATCAAAATAGGGGTCTTTTTACAAAAATGGAAGTTTGCAGGGACTGGATTGCAACCAGACTACTGAACAGTGTAACCACTGTTCGGGACGTCGGCTTTGGCTGCATGCAGTAGCCAACCGGCCACTTCTTCCGGCTGATTTCCTATAAATTTAGCCCCCCTGACCAGCTTTCAAACTCCCACTGAAATCTCCATCTCCCTCCCAGCTGCTCTTTGGTTTCCTCAGCTCTCCCTGCTAGCCTCTGTTTCTTCCCAGTTTTCTGTCACCCGTAGCTTAGAAGGAAGATTTTCAAAATACCGGATTTTCAATCCAGGAACTCTAGTGAAGGCAATCACTGTGTTCCTCTTTCAATTCCAGTCAGTTTAGAATCAAGAAAGACCGATTTTGGCCTTGTTTTGAGTGAGTAAAGCCAGTTTGAAGTTTAAGAAAAACCATGGATTCTCTTGTACCCGTGAGCTTTAAGTGTTAAAATCCAGTGGCCTGCTGAGCTTCAAAACTCGAAACCTCTCCCTTTGGAAAGAGGACTCCCAAACGAATCCATCGGACCGACTAGATGTGAAAATCGAATCCGGGAAACCCACTGTTTCCGAATTCGCATTTCACACAGTGTCTATCGTCACTGTCTGCTGGTGCAGACAGTGAGGAAGACGACTCTCAGACGGCCCGAGAGTCGATCTTCGGACTGGTTCGAGGGTCACACCCTTCGGACGGTCCGAGAGGACCCCTCGGACGTTCCGAGCTTCACCCGAAGCCCAGAAACACCCGAGGCAAGCCAGACTCGCCCGGATGTTCCGAGTAGAGTTCGGAAGGACCGAATCCCACTCTGACGATCCGAGCGCTACTTCGGATGTTCTAAGACACCAGACCCACCGAGACTTGTTTTTCTCTATTTTATCGATTCGAAAGGACTTCGGATGATCCGGGACCCGATCTTCGGATGATCCGAAGTCAGACCCAAGATCCGAGGTCAGTGACTAGTGTAGGCAGTGGTTCGGATGATCCAAAGCGACAGTACCTGGTTCCGAGGCATGTTCCGAGGGACCCAGTTTTTCAAGTGCACAATGTTGTTTGATTCTTATTGATTGCATGTGATGTTAGTACCCCTATGTTAATCTTAAAATGTGTACTAACCCTCTTCTCTTATTACTATAGTGTATATACTATTTTATTCACTTCCAGGCTAACTCTATTGGTCGGGCACTGAGTGATTTCACTTTCAGGCCGATGCTATATTTGTCGGGCATTGAGTGACCTCGAGGCTTTACTCAAAATGTCAGATCTGGTCCTATCCAGAAGACAACCGAGAAGTGACCTGAGAATCTAGACCTAACTCAATAAGTCAATCTGGTCAATGCCAAGAAGACAATATGAGTTTTGGACTGAGCACTTAATTATATTATATCTTACAGATTATTGTAATTTAAAAAGGATAGAAACCAAGTAGGAGACTCAATTCCATGTACCTTGGATATTTCTGGGAAAACAAGTATGATTTCGAAATACTACTTGTGTGTATGTATTTGATGCTATGTATATTGATTGTGCACTTGTTTGTTTGTTTGAACAGAGACCGCAAAACCACACAGTTACGATGAGGGAACTTAACTTTGCAATAAGATGTAAACAAGTTTTATTTTGAGATGAGTCTTGAGCAATGAGTAGCTTCAGATTTGATGAACTCACCCATGTGCCTAGATATGATGCACTGTTGTAAGAAGTGCTATGTGAAATGCTTATGATGTTGATCATACGTGTTATATAAAACTGCTTCCACGTGCCCTTGACTATTGAACCAATATCGGCCATATGAGAGATGGTTTACATCTACTAGACCACGGGTGTCGACAGTTGCTGACTTGAGGGTGTCAGTATCGGCTATGGGAGAGCCGCAGATGTACTTGAAAGGATATATTTTGACCGTGTAGGGACTTAATACAATGGTCTCAGTGTAGTCGGTAGCCATTACATTGGATGACAGCAGTAATGGAAAGATGATGATGGGATGATGGAAATGATGATGAGACTTTACTTGATATTGTAAATTTTGTTATCAAGCATGAGATATTATATTGAAACTGTTGATTATTTACTAACCTGTTGTTTACTTAAAAACTACACTGTTATATTTCCTTCACTAGGTTAGTTAACTCACCCCACTCACCTTTCAGGAGATGAACCCGAGGAGGAGAATCCTCTATATGAAGCTTAGGGTGGATAAGCTGCGGCGTTGCTTTGGGATTTCCCACTGAGGGGAACACCCTTATCTTTGCTTTCTGGTTCTTGGAACCATTTGTCTTTGTAAAGTACCGGGTGTGGTACTTAGTCTATTTGAATGTTATGTATTAGAAACTACCATGTATCTGTAGTTACTTTGATGATGATTTTGAAATGATAATCCAGTTTTGGGATTTTGTGATCATGTATGTGTTATTACTTTTGTGTCTATTGTTGGGTAGACTTATGGTATATGTTTGAGTACACATGTTGGGATCATGTATGACTTTTTGGGCCTAACTGTTGATCCGGCCCAAATAGAATGCTTGTGTTAGTTTAGTCTTTCAAAAAAAAAAAATCAGTCGCGTTCCGGGCCCACCCTTCGGGTCGGGGCGTGACAGCTTGGTATCAGAGCTTCGACTCAAACTCTAGGACTGTGATGGGTTACAACCTAAGTTAGACTTGATTTTAGCTTAGTACTGCAATTGTTTTTGACATTTTCCTATTTTTGTGATACAGATATGTCAAGCAATGTAGAGTACACCGAGCTTTGGGACAGGGGGACCCCTAGCAATCCGATCGACCTGGTTTCATCTGATTCAAGTGTTCCAAACTTCGTCAATGAAGTTGCACCAAATGAGGAAGTGGAAGTAGCTTCGTCTGAGTATCATGTTGGGGCTAATCCTGAAGAAGAAGTGGGAGATGTCCCAAATCTAGAGGAGTCTATAGGGGAGATAGGCTCGTCTGAATATACTCCGACTACTCCACCTTTGGATGAGTATTCAGACTATATGTGTGAATTATGTAATCAGGAGGGGCACAACTGTACTTATTGCCCCTATCCCATTGATGTCATCTACCCTGTTTATGGACTTCGCGGGTATGGGAGCACAAGGACTAATTGTCCCTATGTTGGGGGACTAGGGGGGATCATACCCTGTTTGACCTGTGGAGTGTTCGGGCATAAGTCGGCGACTTGTCCGGATAACTTCTATTACTTTGGTGATGATGCAGGGTCTTCTTCGGAAGATTAGATTAGGGTTGTCGAGGGATTGGGGAGATTTTGTTTTGTAAGGGTTAAGTTTTGTTTTGTTGTTTTGAAGGGCTTTTCAGACCCTACTAACCCTTGCACTTGTATTGAAATTTGAATGATTTCTAATGAAACTTTTGCAACTTGTGTGATTTGTCTTGAATCTCTTAAAATGGTTAAATGATATTTACAAGTGTAAATAACAGATGTCAGGACCCAACGCTCACTCTAACAACTGTCGTGGGAAGAGGACTGGTCTTCCACCCCGTGACCTACCCAATGAGGCCGTTCGTGCGGCGGTTGAAGTATTTTAGCAGATAACTGAAAACATGCGACGCCCTCCTATCCGTACTCCAGAGGAGAGAGCCACCTCGCCTCTTAAGGAATTCAAGCGACTGAACCCGACAAGTTTCTCGGGGACAGAGGACCCTAGTGCAGCGAGGAACTGGCTAACTCAGATTAGTCGGATCCTTAACACCTTAGCTATCTCCGATGACTTGCGAGTAACCTTAGCCGCGTACCAGCTAGAGGGAAACGCCTACGAATGGTGGGAAGCGAAGAACTTGGTTCGTAACCACGAGCCAATGACGTGGGAGGAGTTCTCTGCAGCTTTTCTGGCCCGTTACTTTCCGAAGACCAGTGCAGGAGGTGAGGAAGAGAGAGTTCCTAAACATCCAACATGGTTCTGATTCCATGGCACAATATGCCATGTGCTTCATCGACTTGATGTAGTTCGTGCCATGGATAGCAGCGAACGAAGAGGAGAAAGTCCAGCATTTTGAGAATGGACTCCTACCGTTTCTGCAGCAGCAAGTGGCCGGCCTAGTCTTCGACACTTTGGAGGAGATCATTGATCGAGCTTCAAAAGTGGAAGCGGTGGACTCCATCAATCGGAGGGCCGACAACTCTCAGAAACCTTCTTCCAACAAGAAGGCCAAGCTCAACTAGAAGAGGACTTTCTTCAAGAAGAGCCAGCCTAGCACAGGACAGTCGAGTTGGTCTGACTCCCGACAATTCGTGTGCTACACCTGCAACCAGCCGGGGCATACTTCCAAGTTCTGCCCGTCAGGAGGAGAGAAGGCGTGCTTCCATTACAAGTAGACCGGGCACCTGTTTAAGGACTGCCCTTATCTCAGCAAAGCTGCACCTTCGCAAGGCGCAGGAGTTTCTTTCTCTGTGGCGTAACCATCTGTTGGTCGAGGTTCTCAGCAAACCTCCAGAGGCTCGGTGGCACCAAGGAACGGACCACCACGGAACGGTCAGGGGAGAGGACAAGGACGTCCTCAGGGGAGAGTCTAAACGATTGGGACTCAGAAGGAAGAGCCGATGGAGAATATGGTGATGGAAGGTACCCTTAATCTTTTCAGTCTTTTGGCTTGAGTGCTTTTTGATACCGGTGCTTCGCATTCCTTTATTTCTAGAACTTGTTGTGATAGATTGGGTTTCAAACCAGTAGAAGTAGATAACCCGCTAATGGTAGTTTCACCCTTGGGTAAAAAGGCTTTGGTAAACCAGATGTATAGATCTTGTGTTTTGAAGATTAGCGGTGTAGAGCTATCCTATGATTTTCTGATTCTGGAAATAACGAACTTTGACATCATCCTTGGTATGGATTAGTTGTAAGTTTTTGAGGTTCTGATTGACTGCTCTCAGAGGAGAATTCGTGGGGTCTCCTCAACCAATAAGAGGTTTATGGAGAAGCTAGTACCCTATGAGAAGATGAGAGTCACTTTCTCTGGCCTTAGGACGTATCCTAGTGGTGTGGTGGCGAACATGGGTTGGGAAGATGTAGGTGGTGTAGGGTTTGTTACTCCTCGGGTGGTGTGTGAGTTTATGGATGTGTTTCCTGACCAGTTGGCTGAGCCACCTCCACGCTGAGAGATAGAGTTTGTTATAGACCTACAGCCAGGAACATCTCCAATTTCCATGGCACCTTATCGGATGGCGCCGGCTGAATAGAAAGAGCTAGCCACGTAGATAGATGAGCTTCTTAGACTTGGTTTTATCCGTCAGAGCAACTCGCCGTGGGGCGCACCTGCTCTCTTTGTGAAAAAGAATGATGGATCGATGAGGATGTGTATAGATTACCAGGTGGCTTAACCAGGTAACTATTAAGAATAAATATCCGTTGCCTAGAATAGACGACCTCTTTGATCTTTTGAGATGATCAAGGTGCTTTTCGAAAATCGATTTGAAGTCGGGCTACCATCAGTTGCGGATTCGAGAGGAAGAGATTCCTAAGACTGCTTTCCGGACGCAGTATGGTTTGTACGAGTTTATCGTGATGCCTTTCGGTTTGACGAACGTGCCAGCCATGTTTATGGATCTGATGAATAGCGTGTTCCGACCATATCTGCGAGAGTTCGTGATAGTCTTCATCGACGATATCTTGATCTTTTCGTCGTTAGAGGAGGAGCACAAGCGTCATCTGCGCATTATTCTTCAGACTCTTCGAGAGCATCAGCTGTTCGCTAAGCTGAGCAAGTGTGAGTTTTGGTTGACTCAGGTGTAGTTTCTGGGACATGTGGTGTCTCAAGGAGGAATCTCGGTAGATCCAGCGAAGGTTGAAACAGTGAAGACTTGGGAAAGTCCCAAAAGCGTGTTCGAGATCCAGAGCTTTCTGGGTTAGCGGGATATTACCGAAAGTTTATCCCACACTTCTCTCAGATCGCGGTGCCAATGACTCGGCTGACGAGGAAGAACGTCAAGTTCGAGTGGAGCGAAGCTTGTGAAAGAGCATTTCAGGAGCTGAAAAAGAAGTTGACGACGTCTCCAGTTTTGGTGATACCCGAGCAAGGACGAGGTTACGATGTGTATTGCGACTCGTCCAAGTTTGGTTTGGGTTGTGTGTTGATGCAAGAAGGGAAGGTAGTAGCTTATGGTTCCAGGAAATTGAAGGGACATGAGCAAAACTACCCTACTCATGATTTGGAGTTGGCAGCCGTCGTACTCTCGTTAAAGTTGTGGAGACTATAGTCTCAAGTATATCTTCACTCAGAAAGACTTGAATATGAGGCAGCGAAGGTGGATGGAGTACTTGGGAGATTACGACTTCAGTCTCTCTTATCACCGAGGGAAAGCCAACGTAGTGGCCGATGCCTTGAACAGGAAATCTCGCAGCAACGTGGAGAGGATGGCATCTTTGCAGTTGAAGATGTTGGAAGTTCTGTTCGAGTATGATCTGGAGCTGATCGAAAGAAGCGGGTCAGCAATAATCCATAGTTTGGTTCTGCAACCCGAAATAATTAGATTGGTGATAGAAGGACAACAGAGCGATCTAGAAGGAAAAGAGTTGGCGACTCAGCTTTCAAGAGGAGCAACTCTAGAAGATTAGAAGACCAAGGCGGAAGGAGGTCTGCCTTTCAAAGATAGACTTTTTGTACCAAAGTCGGACGAGTGCAGGAGAAAGGTGCTTGATCACTTTCATCGTTCTCGCTTTGCAATGCATCCTGGTGGTACAAAGATGTATCATGACTTACGGCGACTGTTCTGGTGGAAAGGTATGAAGCGACAGATAGCAGATTTTGTGTCTAAGTGCTTAACTTGTCAACAAGTGAAAGCGGAACATCAACAACCTGGTGGATAGAAGTAGTTGAATGGAAGTGGGAGCATATCACGATGGAATTTGTAACTGGATTCCCGAAGTCTCCTAAGAAGAACGACGCTATTTGGGCAATAGTCGATCGCTTGACGAAGCCAGCTCACTTTCTTCCAATCAAGAAGAAGGATTCTTTGGCTACTCTAAGTAGATTGTATTTAAAGGAGGTAGTCAAATTGCATGGAGTACCTGTATCCATTGTATCTGATAGAGATCCTAGGTTTGTATCAAGGTTTTGGCAAGGATTGCAAGAGGAGTTGGGGACTAAGTTGTGCTTCAGCACTGCTTTTCACCCTCAGACGAATGGTCAATCAGAGAGTACCATTCAAACCTTAGAGGATATGCTAAGAGCTTGTGTGATGGACTTGCCTTTGATCGAGTTTGTCTACAACAATAGTTATCACTCCAGTGTGCAGATGGCACCATAAGAGGCTTTGTATGGCAGACCTTGCAGTTCACCTCTTTGTTGGACAGAGGTAGGAGACAAAGCGCTGCTAGGACCTGATCTAGTCCGTGAGACATCAGAACAAGTTGAAGTGATCAGACAACGTCTCAAGACAGCCCAGAGCAGACAAAAGAGTTATGCTGACAAAAGGCGACAACCTTTGGAGTTTGCAGTTGGCGATCGAGTTTTCTTACGTGAGGCACCACGTCATGGAGTGCAACGGTTAGGGCGCAAGGGAAAACTATCACCTCAATATGTTGGACCCTTTGAGATCTTGAAGATGATAGGAGAAGTGGCCTATCAGTTGGATCTTCCTCAAGCTTTGGAGAAAGTGTATAGTACATTCCATGTGTCTATGTTAAGGAAGTACGAACCTAATCCGTCACATGTGATAAGTTTTGAAGATATTGAAGTCTCAGAGGACCTAACTTTTGAAGAAGTGCCAGTGAAGATTCAAGGACACCGGACTCATGAGCTCAGGAGGAAGTCTATTCCTCACGTACGAGTGTTGTGGCAACATCGCGACGTGCAACATGAGATGTGGAAACCTAAGTCGGAGATGCGGAAGCTGTACCCTGGCTTGTTCACAGGCCAAAAAGGTATAAGTTTTTTTTCAATTTCGGGACGAAATTTCTTTTAAGGGGGTAGGATGTAATACCCTAACCCAGATTAGGCGTAGTTTAACTTAATAAATCTGGTTTGACCGGTTAATCTCGAAGATTACGGTTAGGGCTTTGAGAAAAGCCCATGTGTGGCCCAATCCGAGCTCGAGAGTTCAGTGATCCAGCTCGTCCAGCTGGAGTCGCAAAATGGTAATTTACCGCTTCTTATTATTATTTTTATAAATTATGTTGTTATGTGATTATTATTAGATGATAATGTTCTCCTTAATAAAGGATTTGTATTTTTTATTTTAAACTAATTTTATTTTCAAAAAATAGTATTTAAAAATCGCCCGTCAAAACCCCGAAAGGGAGTAATAATTATTTCAAATGGTTTGGAAATGAAATAATTTCGAAATTTTTATGGTAATTAGAGTTTTTAAAACCCAACTTACCTATCTGGTTGGATCGAATTTTTGAGCCTTTGAAATCATGTTTTTAGTTAAAAATCGGTTTTTTATCAAAATAGGGGTCTTTTTGTAAAAATGGAAGCTTGCAGGGACTGGATTGCAACCAGACTACCGAACAGTGTAACCATTGTTCGGGACGTCGTCTTCGGCTGCATCTAGTGGCCAACCGGCCACTTCTTCAGGCTGATTTCCTATAAATTCAGCCCCCCTGACCAGCTTTCAAACTCCCACTGAAATCTCCATCTCCTTCCTAGCTGCTCTCTGGCTTCCTCAGCTCTCCCTGCTAGCCTCTGTTTCTTCCCAGTTTGCAGTTTTCCTCAGCTTAGAGGGTCACACCCTTCGGACTGTTCGAGAGGACCCCTCGGACGTTCCGGGCTGCACCTGACGCCCAGAAACGCCCGAGGCAAGCCAGACTCGCCTGGATGTTCTGAGCAGAGTTCGGAAGTACCGAACCCCACTCGGACGATCCGGGCCCTACTTTGGATGTTCCAAGACACCAGACCCACCGAGACTTGTTTTTCTCTGTTTTTTCGGTTCGGTAGGACTTCGGATGATCCGAGACCCGATCTTCGGACGATCCGAAGTCAAACCCAAGATCCGACGTCACTGACTAGTGTAGGCAGTGGTTTGAATGATCCAAAGCCACAGTACCTAGTTCCGAGGCATCTTCCGAGGGACCCAGTTTTTCAAGTGTAAAATGTTGTTTGATTGTTATTGATTGCATGTGATGTTAGTACCCCTTTGTTAATCTAAAAATGTGTACTAACCCTCTTCTCTTATTACTATAGTGTATATATTATTGTATTCACTTCCAGGCCGACTCTATTGGTCGGGTACTGAGTGATTTCACTTTCAAGCCGACGCTATATTTGTCGAGCACTGAGTGACCTCGATGCCTTACTCAAAATGTCAGATCTGGTCCTATCCAAAAGACAACCGAGAAGTGACCTGAGAATCTAGACCTAACTCAATAAGTCAATCTGGTCAATGCCCAGAAGACAATATATGAGTTTTGGACTGAGCACCTTATTATATTATATCTTGTAGATTATTGTAATTTAAAAAGGATAGAAACCAAGTAGGAGACTCAATTCCATGTACCTTGGATATTTCTGGGAAAACAAGTATGATTTCGAAATACCACTTGTGTGTATGTATTTGATGCTATTTATATTGATTGTGCACTTGTTTGTTTGTTTGAACAGAGACCGCTAAACCCCACAGTTACGGTGAGGGAACTTAACTTTATAGTAAGATATAAACAGGTTTTATTTTGAGATGAGTCTTGAGCAATGAGTGGTTTCAGATTTGATGAACCCACCCATGTGCCTAGATATGATGTACTGTTGTAAGAAGTTCTATGTGAAATGCTTATGATGTTGATCATACGTGTTATGTAAAACTGTTTCCACATGCCCTTGACTATTGAACCAATATCGGCCATATGAGAGATGGTTTACGTCTACTAGAACACGGGTGTATACAGTTGCTGACTTGAGGGTGTCAATATCAGCTATGGAAGAGCCGGAGATGTACTTGTAAGGATGTATTTTGACCGTGTAGGGACTTAATACAATGGTCTCAGTATAGTCGGTAGGCGTTACGTTGGATGACAGCAGTAATGGAAAGATGATGATGAGATGATGGTAATGATGATGAGACTTTACTTGATATTGTTAATTTTGTTATCAAGCATGAGATATTATATTGCAACTGTTGATTATTTACTAACCTGCTGTTTACTTAAAAACTGCACTGTTATATTTCCTTCACTAGGTTAGTTACCTCACCCCACTCACCTTTAGGAGATGAACCCGAGGAGGAGAACCCTCTATATGAAGCTTAGGGTGGATAAGCTACGACGTTGCTTTGGGATTCTCATTGAGGGGAACACCCTTATCTTTGCTTTCTGGTTCTTGGAACCATTTGTCTTTGTAAAGTACCGGATGTGGTACTTAGTCTGTTTGAATGTTATATATTAAAAACTACCATGTATCCGTAGTTACTCTAATAATGATTTCGAAATGATAATCCAGTTTTGGGATTTTGTGATCATGTATGTGTTATTACTTTTGTGTCTATTGTTGGGTAGACGTATGGTATATGTTTGAGTCCACATGTTGGGATCATGTGTGACCTTTTGGGCCTAAATGTTGATCCGGCCCAGATAGAATGCTTGTGTTAGTTTAGTCTTTCAAAAAAAAAAAAAATTAGTTGCGTTCCGGGCCCAACCTTCGGGTCGGGGCATGACACGAGGGGCCGTTAAATTCATCACCGAGGGGTCAGTGCATACGAGACTCTCAATCAGAGGCATACCCAAAATGACAGTTCAATGTTCAAGAACCTTTGTCAATCTGGTGAACCAGTCTTTGACCACGATGGGTCGATCCTGTCTCCACCGAGGGGTTGGTGAGAATGACTTGTCGAGCTAACAGTGAACTTAATTCATATTTCCAAGTTCGCTTCCAATTTATTGTCAAGCTTCCTCTCTAGGTTTTTTATGATTTTACCATTTGTTCAACTAAGTCTAGGAAGCTTCGAAAGGTGTGGGTACCACCTAAAGTCACCTATGGCCAAATATCTGTTTTGTGATTGCCATGACGATGAGCTTTAATCCAGTGGAGGATGATCTTCAATCTTGATCACCTTGAGTCTTCAAGGTTCTAACAAGTGCTTATTCCCGAGTCATGGAATTTACAAACTTAGGTGATCAAGATTGTAAACTTAGGTTCTAACAAGTACACTAGCAATCTCCCCATTTGTCAATTTCATGTTAAATCTGGAAGCTAACCCAATTACAAACCTACCCTTATTACATCACATTTGAATATAAAAATATCACATTGATTACATGTACATATTCAAATGGACAATAAAACTATGATCTTCGCATATTCTTGTTCAGCTTGCTTCATTTCATGTTTTCATGTTCAAGCACATAAGCAAGCAACACTAGAAAATCATTAGAGGGGTTAGTCCAAAACATAAATATGCATCCATGGACTAAACTAGATTTGCATTCATGCTCCCCCATACACCATGATTTCCTAGAGACCAACACTACCCATAGCATATCCAAGCTATCAGTGTTGAGGAGATTTTTTCCCCCAATATTCTTGAGTTTGATTTCCCAAACTCCAAGTATAGACATTCCCATGTCCATTGGTTTCTCCTTATTTCTCCTCTAGTCTCCAAGGGGTCCAAGCACTTAGGTTTCTTCTAATCTTACCAATTACTCCCCCATAATTGGCTTTGATGTTTAATAGCTTCTACTAATTTCTCCCCCATTTTGTCATAACATTGACAAAGGCAAGTAGGCAGACATTTGCAACACTTCCCCATGCTTCGTGCATATAGTACTAAAAAGATTGCCCCTCCATAAGATGTGTTTTCCTTACCTCAGAGTTTTTTGAAAAAAAAAAAATACAGGAAATAATATGTATGTACAAGAAATGAGATGTGCACATGTATGAGCATGAGTAGTTATGGCGATGCATACACGCTAATGGCCTTTAGTTGGGATAGAAATCGTGATGAATCCAAGGGTTTGGTCATGGTATCTGCCAATTGGTTTTCCGTGCAGATGTGTACAAACTCGATAGTTTTCTCCTCTACCAATTCTCTTATGAAATGATGCATTATGTCTATGTACTTGGTCCTGGAATGTTGTACTAGATTCTTGGAAATATTTATTGTGCTAGTGTTGTCGCAGTACAATGTCATGGATTCTTGCTTAAGTCCATAATCAACCAACATTTGCTTCATCTAGATCAGTTGGGTACAGCAGCTTGCAGCTGCAATATACTCTGCTTCAACTGTACAGAGAGAGACTAGGGATTGTTTGCGGCTATGCCATGCCAGTAAACAATTTCCGACGTAGAAGCAGCCTACACTGGTAGATTTTCTGTCATCAATATTTCCCGCCAGTCTGCATCTGTGTATCAAGCTATCAAGAAGAAAATATCATATGGAAATCAAATTCCATTCAAGGTAGTACCGGCCACATATTTTATAATCCTTTTAACAGCTTTGAGGTGTGACTCTTTAGGTTTGGATTGAAATCTGGCACAAGCTCCTATGCTAAATGAGATGTCTGGTAGACTTGCTGTGAGGTACAAGAGACTTCTTATCATGCTTCTATATAAGCTGAGGTCCACATCTATCCCATTCTCATCTTTGAACAATTTGATAGTTGTGCTCATAGGGGTGGTTGCATGTTTACATCTGTAACGCCCTGCCCTCTCCGAGAAATCAGAGTCTAATTTTTTTTTTTTAAATAATAATAAAACATTGAAAGAGAGCGGGCGGCGTCACGACTCGAGCTAAGTTCAGACTACCCAAGTCTGAACCTTAACTGGCCACCCATGTGTACATGGACTAGACCATGATAATAAATCACACATGGAACTAACTAGAGCATGCGGAATAAACTAGACTAACTGCGGAAATAATATGAACAGATAGCAAGTAACAGACTCAACTGATAATTAAGATAGACAACCATCCATAGTTAATAACCTAATCAAACAATAGCAAATTAATAACTTATTACATGTCCTCAAATTATAAATTCAAATGACAGTAATAAAGAAGTCTAGTGCAACATTCAAGCGCTTAGGCTTGGCTCCCCTCCCAGTCATCGACCTTCTTTTTCCCTTTCCTTGTACCTGCATTCTCCTCTGGGGATAGAATTAGGGCGTTAGATCAACGCGCCCAGTAGGTTCCCGATCAGGGCTACCACATGATTAGCATATAAAACATGCATATATATCACAGTACATGATTAGTAACAACAGGTAAAACAATGCTATGAAGTATGCACATGCAATGAGACTCTCCCATCATGTACATTCATAGCCATCACTTAACGTGCCTCGTACCGACAAGGTAAATCACAATATACTTCCATCTCTTCATCATTGAGTTGATTCATATCACATATTAGTCCTCCTGGCAGGACTCTCATCGCCTAAGGAGACCAATGTGACTATGATCATCATGTTACTCCTCCTGGCGGGACTCTCATCACCTAAGGAGGACGGTAACTTATAATTGCAACACAGCATATCCTCAGTCATCACTCCATGTCCATGCATGAGATGCTAATGCTTTGTATGTCAGTTGTAAATGCATAATTCATCATTCAAAATATGGTAAGTAATAGTATGTCAATATCTCATAAAACCCTTCAGGAAAACAGGTGTAAATGTGGTTACAAGTAGGTAGGAAACCTACTGAAGATTCACTTCAGTAATTGATCTTTCTTTAGCGTCAGCCGATCACGACTCGTATGCCGTATACGCAAGTCTGGATACCCTATTTAAATAGCAGCAAACCAAACATTTATCATGTAATGCCAACTTAGTCAATGTCCCAAAAATGTACTATGTGGGTTCGGCCATGCCTATGGCCGAACCTCACCCATTCATCCTTTTGGTCTCTCATTCATTTAATCCCTATTAAGCATTACTTTCTACAAAATACCTTAGTAGGGTTCATACAACCATACATATGATTATTCCACCTTTGATCAATAAATCATTCTTTCCCATAATTCAATCACAAAATCGGCTACACAATTGAGTCACCAAAGACCCTTACTGGGGTTCGGCCATGCCTATGGCTGAACCTCACCAAATCTGATTTTGTTCCACACTTATCTGTCATCAAATGGTTCTCCATTAAAATACTTCAAACCCTTTATGAAATCATGGAAACAATAACAAACTTAACCCATATACTTAGTCCATTCATCCCAAAAACAGCCTTGCATGGCCGAACCCAATGGTTCTCTTGATCTGATTGATCCATCAATTACCCATGATTTGAATCAGTAACTTAACCCTAATATTGACATGGTTCAGCCCTACATTGGCCAACCGATAACAGCAAATTAAACTTCACCAAATCACATCAAACACCATATTTTATATGGTTTTAAACTCATCAAAATCATCAAATACTAACATGGGGTTCGGCCATCCAAAGTGGTTGAACCCTATGTCCATGTTTTGCTCCTCTTAAGCATGTTTTAAATCTCAGTTAGACAAGTAATAATTAGCATAACATCACTGCATTTTTCCCTCTTAAGAACCATCCAAATAAGTTCATCTCTTTGTCTAGATGACCCTCATACTTCATGGGATTCGGCCATCCAAGATGGCCGATCCAAATGGTCCATTTCATCAGTTTTAAACCACTATTTTAGACCCATGATACCTTCAGTCCTTATGTCATTCAGATCTATGTTTTTAACCCTCTTTAAAACATGCATTTGAATCTCAAATAAAACTCAAAAACAGTCCACAAAAACTCCATGGTTTCCATGTTTCAAAACATGAAATCCAACCAATCTTTTACATGGGGTTCGGCCCTCCATGGTGGCCGAACCCAATGGTCATCTTTACCATTTTAAAACCTTTATTAATCAAGGTTAAAACATTGGTGTATTCGGCCATAACCCTGGCCCAATACATATGTGCATAACACACCATGGTTTGACATGGTTTTTGACCTTTAAGATCATCAAATCAAATCCACATTTTTCATGGGGTTCGGCCATCTTGGCACATTTTCTTATCTTTTTAAGCCATTTAATCCAAGGTTTAGGCCTATGACAAATTCGGCCATACATGACCAAATTATGTCATCCAAATTTATAATTTCGCTCTTTAATAAACCAAGCACTTATATAAAAAACTTACCAATCCTTCTTTGCCTCCTTTCCTTTGCTGTTTTGTGCTTGATCTACTGGTGCAAACACCTCTGATGTTCCAGCTAGGAAAAACGAATTGGAGAGAGGGAGAGAGAGATGGAAATTCTTGGATTTCCAATGTGAAAAAAGACCAAGCTTGGTGGTCATTCCCTTTAGTACTTCAGCCCCCAAGACCCCTCCATTCCCTCATCAATTCTTATAAAAAAAGATGGGTCTTGGGTGCTATCCAATGTACCCCTTGGCACCTGCCAATGCAGCCTCCCAACTCCCCAAGCATCACCTCCCATTTCCATGTATTTCATTTAAAAACCCATCATGAAAATCACCCCAACAAGTCCCCATCGTGTGGGACTTGTTTTGGTGGTTAAGACTGAGCCAACCTATTCATATTCCTTCTAAACTCACTGATTTACAGTCCCATTGACTTCCATTTTGACTCACCCAATTCACATGTCCAACTCACCTCATTAATTGACAATCATTTAATGAATTTGAGTCAGCTCATTTTTAATTCAAATTAAATAAAATCAGTTCCACTTAACTTGATTTAACTCACCATTGAACTCATTTGCGGGCCCACATGGTCGGCTGTGGTCAACAAAGTCAACCCGACCCGTTGGGCCCCCTTTAGCTCCTTGACCCGTTTTTGACTCCATGACCCAATTATGGGTATTTTGGTCATTTGTAATTGGTTTTCACATGTGCATCAGGCCTACCCTATTTTTACTCCACTTGATTTCCAATCAAATCAGCTTAACCCCATTTAATTTAAGTTCACACAACGGTCAAATAACCCAGTAAGACCCGTTGGGTCCCATTTGGGCCCTTTGACCCATTTAGCCATTTTTTACCCAATTGATGTATATTACCCATCCAATCAAACTTGACATTCATAATGTGCTCATGTGATCTTAATTTGAGCAATGGGCCCCACCATTTCCTTACTTAACATCACAAAATAATTAATTTAACACATCAGGGGCATTTTCGTAATTATCCACTTCATTGAGAATTTGGGGTGTTACAACATCCTTCTAGACCAAATTTCTTTACAAGTTCTTTTGCATATTTGGATTGGGAGATAAAAAGTCCATCATGACTTTGCTTGATTTGAAGACCAAGGAAATAGTTTAGTTCTCCCACCATACTCATTTCAAATTCAGATTTCATGAGTTTGGAGAAATTCAGTGCAGCCTTTTCACATGTAGACCCAAACATATGTCATCCACATAGATTTGAGCAATAAGGATAGACTCCTTAGTCTTTTGGACAAACAGGTTTTGTCTACACTCCCCATTTGAAAATTGTGACCAAGTATGAATTGGGTTAATCTCTCATACCAAGCTCTTGGCGCTTGTTTGAGGCCATATAGAGCTTTCTTAAGTTTGAACGCATGGTTTGGAAATGTTGGATCAATGAATCATTTGGGTTGTTCTACGAACACTTGCTCATTTAAAAAGCCATTCAAGAAAGCATTTTTCACATCCATTTGGTAGGGTTTGAACTTGAGGTGACATGCAATGGAGAACATAATTCTAATGGATTCTAGTCTTGCTATGGGGGCAAAGGTTTCATCAAAATCTAAACCTTCAATTTGAGTGCATCCCTGAGCTACCAGTCTTGCTTTATTTCTCACAATGGTTCCATGTTCATCCAGCTTGTTTTTTAAAATCCATTTTGTTCCAATTATGTGTGTTTCCTTGGGTCTAGGAACCAAATCCGATACTCATTTCTCGTAAATTGTCCTAGTTCCTCTTGCATAGAATTAACCCAATCTCCATCAACTATGGCTTCTTCTATCCTTTTGGGTTCCAGTTGTGAAGTAAAACATGCATAATTAACCAAGTTCTCAAGTTGTCTTCTTGTTCTTACTCCAGCAGTGGGTTCTCCTATTATTTGTTTGAGAAGGTGTTCCTTTATATTTTTTAAAGATTTTGGTTAAGGTGTGGAATCTTGTGGTTCATCTTTGTTTTCTAGATTTTCTTCTTCTTGATCTAACCTAATGATTCCCTCTTCTTTTAACTCTTTATCTAGTGTACTTACTTGGTCATCTACTACAACATTCACTGATTCTTGGATGGCACCAGTTCTAAGATTCTTTACGCTATAAGCATGACTATTTGTGGAATATCCTAGGAAGATGCCATCATCGCTTTTGGATTCAAATTTTCTTAAATGCTCTCTATCCCACATTATATGACACTTGCTTCCAAAGACTTTAAAGTATTAGAGTTGGGTTTTCTACCAGTCAAAAGTTCATACGCAGTTTTGTTTAGCTCGACTCTCAAATATACTCGATTAATGATATAACATGCAGTGTTAACAGCTTCAGACCACATATTTTTTGGAACATTCTTACTTTCAAGTAGTGTACTGGCCATTTCTTGAAGAACCCTATTTTTCCTCTCGGCAACTCCATTTTACTGAGGTGTTTTGGGGGCAAAATATTCATGATGGATGCCTCATTTTTCACTGAATCTATTAAATGACTAATTTTCAAATTCTCTCTCATGGTCAGTCCTTATTCTGTGAATATTTCACTCTTTTGCATTCATAATCCGTTTAGCAGTGATTTTGAATTCATGAAATGAATCAGATTTTTTTCCTCAAAAAGGCCACCCAAGTATATCTAGTATAGTCATCAACTATTACCAGGAAGTATCTCTTTCCACCAGCACTTTCGTGTTGAGTGGGTCCAACTAAGTCCATGTGGAGTAGTTCTATGGGTCTAAAAGTTGCGATCAAATTTGTATGTTTATGAGCTACCCTGATTTGTTTCCTTTTGGCAGTCACCACAGATGGTTTTTTCAGATCGTCTAACTTTAGGTAACCCTTTAACATGTTCACTTAGTTTGGACAAGTCCTTGAAGTTCACATGACCGAGCCTTTGATGCCAAAGTTCAGCATCACTGATTTTGGACAAGAGGCACTCATGTGTGATGGGAGTTGATGTACATTGCAAAACGTAGCAATCATCATAAGTAAGGATGTCACTCACAACTTCACCTTCTTTTGAATTAACATGGCAGTCTTTCAGAATAAAGGTGACTTTACTATCAATAGCACATAGTTGAGATATTCTAAGTAAATTGTGCTTAAGTCTATGAACAAGTTATACATCTTTGATAACTCCAAAGGATGGCAGATTTAATGACCCCTTACCAATTATATTTGCCATGTTTCCATTGCCAAAAATGACAGATCCTCCTTTAAAATTAACCAAATCAGACATGTAAGAATTGTTTCCAGTCATATGTCGTAAGCATCCACTATCCAAATACCACTTTGATTGCCTTTCAACATTCAAGGTTGTATGAATCATGAAGCTCTTATTATTTGGAGAACAAATAGACGAAGGGGAAATGGTAGAGTTCATCTCCTTTTGATGTATAATCTGTCTAGATTTGAAATAGGGTTTCCCATCCAAGAATCTGATCCTTGGATTCCCCAATCTATCCAGGATGGTTTATAAATTTTGATTTAGTGCATTACAACTTTGATTTCCCAATGGACACCTCATCAGAAGATTTTTCTTGAGATAGCAATTAGATTCAGGATGACCCCGTTTTCCATAATAAGTGTACTGTATGTTAGAGAGTTTGGACGTCTGATTTTTAACAAATATGGCAATTTGCCTCGGGTTAACTTCCAAGTTTTTATAATACTTTATCCCAGACTTATCATTATAATTCTTTCCAGACTAAAAATCTTTCCCAATTTTGCATTTCCATGAACAACCTTGTCTTGAGATTGAGATAACCTTTCTAAGTCAGATATTTTCAAGACACCTTTTCATTTCTGCCAAGTATTTGTGATTTCTCTTGTACAGATCCACTTGGGATTGAAGGTCAATTTGACATTTTCTCAGTACTAATATTTCATCAATTGATTTTTCAAATTTTGTTGAGAAAGTTTCTTTTCAGTTCTTTCAATTTCAAGAAGTTTTGTCATGTAGACATTCTCACTTCCAAGTTTGTGAGCTTTCTTGGTCACTTCCATACTCTCAAGATACAGAGCGCTATATGATTCTTGGAGATCATCAAGAGTCTCTTCATTTTCAAATTCACTAAAATGTTCTTACTTATCACAAGGAAACGAATCAACAAGACAAGAAATGTACCTTTACTTTCTTTATCCAACATTAATGCAGACTCAAATTCTTCTGGGTCATTTAACTTTTTTTTATTTTGTTTGAGTCTTCTTCCTTTTGATGCTGAGTTAGCCTTCCTGTCACAGAGATCACAAGAGCAAGACCTACTAAAGAATTGTATGCATGATATTGTAAATGTGGGTCTTCCAGACATTATTTTTTAATAACTTCAACTCGATATTTACCCCAGTTATTTTTTTCTCTGGACATCGGCATACAAGTATCCATGACAGTTATTCAAGCAACCAGATCTCACTCGGACAATTAAATCCAAAGATATTGAGCACGATGTTTGATAACATTGATTTCGAATGGCAATTATTGAGAGGTGATAGAACCACAATTTCTGATACAAGGCATGCAAAATCTGCAGTATAGCAGACCCCACAAAGAAATACTCCTCTGGGGCTTTGACACTGAACAAGATTGGGATCAGAGTAATGAACCTTTGCAGTCTTTTTTCTTCACCTAACAAAAAACGCTGAGATTACCAGGTAATGAAAATGGCATTAGTCCATTTGGCAAAGTCACGGCCTAGAAGTAGCATTGATCTAAACATCCTCTTGGATGAGGTCTCATAACTCACCTGTAACGGAATGTAAGGTTCTATCATCTGTAGATTTCACTATTGCTCAGCTCAATGAGTTCAAAGCTCAGAATGTCATTATTGCTCAGTTCAATGGCTTTAAAGCTGAGATGAAAGATTTGCTCAAAGAGTTCCGCGCAATCATGATTGCAAATCTCGTTGACAGAGACGCCGAGAAGAAACAAAAAGAAAAGCCACCACATTGGGAAGATTAGGATGATGATGAAGTAAAACAACTTGTTCTTAACAACCACCCACCCAATCCCAATCAGAAGAATGCTAGCGCTTTTCGTCGACCTTCTAAGAACAATGATTATCGACCCAAGGTTAACTTTCGTTCTTCAATGGCCTTCTCCACAATGAAGAGTTTATAGAATGGATAACAAAAGTCGAGCGGTTCTTTGAATACATGGGAGTCCCTAAGGCCAAGTAAGTTCCATTGGTTGCTTTCAAATTGATTGGAGGTGCTTCTTCTTGGTGGGAGCAAACTCAACAGGATAGATCTCGACAAAATTTGACTCCTGTTCATACCTGGTTCCTCATGAAACAACTTTTGAAAAGTCGGTATCTACCTCCTCATTTCTCTCAGGTCTTATTCAACAAACTTCAGGACTGCTACCACTTGTTGTGATGCAAATCTTACATTTATTACTCGAAAGCACACGAACCAATTAAATAGTATAGCATATGAGTGCGAGGTTGACCCATAGGAAATCCACAAAATATATGTTTAAATAAATAAATTAAATTGGTACCGTTTTTAAAAGAGATATGTTTTATGAAATAGAATTAATATTTTCAAAAAGAAGTCTAAAACATAGAATTTTAAGTTAATCTCAATCTAAAGAAAACAAAATTTTAAAATCATATTAACAATCCTGAGTTAACTATACATGCTAGGAGTTGTTTTGAACTTGTGTAAACTGCAAATAGTTATCATCGTCATCAAAACTGTTTATCACATGAAATTAGGGTTGGCATTTTGCATTGGAATTTCATGTCTCTTTTTTTTTATAGACTGATTGCCTATTTGACGACTTTACAGAAAAGATTGGCATTTTGCATTATAGCATCCTAATTTCTTCATTGTTCCTTTGAGCTTAAGCTAGTAATTACTTTAGCATGTCGGTTATCTTCTTGAGTTATGCACCAACTGAACCACATACCTTTTCACACTTCTGTAGCTTTAGATTTCAGTATTATTTGAAACATGGGATATTATTGTATTGATAATGAGAACATTGGTCCACTGGATGCAAAGAATTTTTTCGCACATTTACTAAGGATCAACCCAAACCCAAAGGTCATTATTAACTTTTGCACTATCACGTTGTGCCCAAATTAGCCTTGGGACACGGGCATGTGAACTAAAAAACAATATCACAATAAAAACCATGATTTTTCTCAAAAGTTTTGAGAGTTCTGCCTTTGGTGCTAGAACACGATTGACCCTACAGGTGGAGGGGTGGGGTGGGGGGTGGGGTTGAATAGGACAATCTAAAAATCATTGGTTCATTTAAAAATTATTTGATTGATTAATTAATTGCAGCAGATATAACAATAAAAAATGTGTGTTAGCAAATGTGATTAAGCAATCAACACAAGGAATTAGCTCTAACACCACAAGGACACAAGATATATAGTGGTTCGGTTAGCCAACCTACATCCACTATTAGGACTAGCTCAACCTTGAGCTATCCCCAAATTCACTAAGTGGGGACTTACACCCTCATAATTAGAGTAAGAATTCCACCTAGCTCAATCGGCTGAGAATTTCACCCACCACATGTAAAATAGGAATTCCACCTATTTGACTTACATGGGAATTCCACCCACCACGTGTGCCAGAGACTACGATGTAGATTTTTTATATTAGTTTCAGAGCCAAGCCTCCTTAATCCACTTCATAGGACAAAGGTTTTAAAACAAAATTAAAATCAAGAAGCACTTGCCTTGTAACTCTTTATTGAAGATGTGTGTTTCTCAAAGATCCATCCAATGTGTGCCCGAGTTAATCCCGACGCTCCGTTTTGTAGCCGTCGTTGAACAATCACAATTTCAAGGTGACTAGGAAACTCATTCTACCAACATCTTTCCTAGTTTGTATCTTTTATTTTCTCCTCTCTTTCTCTCTTTCAATAACTCAATCAATAAATTGGTTGTATTTGATTATCAAATGTAGGCACAAGAGAGTTGATCGTTCCATAAAGTGTGTGAATTTTCTCACTTCAAGAAAGATAATTAAATGATCACACAACTCTCATATTTATAAAGGAATCAACACAGTTTTTCAAACTGTCCAGTACTGACAGGTTGGGGGCACCGATGAGTCTGTGTTCATATTTATTACCGTTCAACCACTAGACCGTTGCACATTAAATGCACGGCATAATTAATTCACAATCAAGAGGTCAGTGTCACCGATGGGTCGACAGTAATGGCACCGAGAGGTCAGTCCATACGAGGGTTTCGATCTGGGGCAACACCATGCAGACAGAGTTTCATGACCCGAAACTTGTCCTGCCCAGAACAACCTATAGCCCTTTAGCAAGGGGTCGGTCCTGGTACTCTCGATCGGTCTTGAATTACCGAGATGTCTGTTTTCTCGAGAGTCCACTTGAGTTCTAAGTTACAGAACTCATAAGTTATCATCGGCGAGTCGTTGACCACTAAGGGTGCTTAAGTTCATCACCGAAAGGTCAGTGCATACGAGACTCTCAATCAGATGCATACCCAGAATGACAGTTCAATATTCAGAACCTTTGTCAATCTGGCCGACCAGTTTTTGACCACGATGGGTCGATCATGTCTCCACCGAGGGGTTGGTGAGAATGACCGGTCGAGGTGACAGTGAACTTAATTCATATTTCCAAGTTCGCTTCCAATTCACTGTCAAGCTTCCTCTTTAGGTTTTTTATGATTTTATCATTTGTTCAACTAAGCCTATGAATGGTCCTCCAAAGGTGTGGGTACTACCTAAAGTCATCTTTGGCCAAATACCTGTTTTGTAATTACCATAACGATGAACTTTAATCTGGTGGAGCATGATTTTCAATCTTGATCACCTTGAGTCATTAAGGTTCTTAAAAGTGGTTCTTCCTTAGTCATGGAATTGACAAACTTAGGGACTCAGAAAGCCGGGGCACTAACAAGTTTAAATATAAATTAATCTCAAAATAAATTACAACTCTCAAAAGATAAATGACATCTAATTCAAAATACAACATAAACATCTGAATGAAGTCATCCATGACTCGGCATCAACCTGCCTACTTTGTGAATCAATCTGGCCTTTCTCCAGCTGGTACTTGAAAATTGTTAGAGACTGAGCTTCTCTAGCCCAATAGATCACCAGCTCAGTAGAGGTACAATAATCAACATAAAACATGCATGAATACTTCAAATGCATTCAAACCAACACAAGTATATCAACATACAGTAAGCCATCATGCAATAGTCCATTTACAACACATGGACATATCAATGTCACAAAACAAGTGACATGGTCTAATGGGCTGCCTATGGTCAACATTATTTGTAGAATGATAATATGAAAATAAGAAAAGAAGAAGAATAAAGATAGTGGAGAAGAATTTTCTCTGGTTTTATTGTATATTTCTAAGATGAAAGGGATACATGTATAAATAGGAAAAAAAGAGCCAATCTAGGTGGTTTGAAAAGGAAAGTAATAACAGAATAATTATTTGCAATCAATCATACAAACAATAAGATGTATTTCCAAAATTAGATAATTTGGGTCAATTGTTGTCCTAAAGTGGGTCCCACAACACCTTACGTGTCCTGAAGTGGGCCCCACAACACTCCCCCTCAAGCTGGTTCAAAGATGTCGAGTAATCCTAGCTTGCTAACAACTGAATCGAGTTGAGTTCGAGGAACGAACTTTGTGAAAATGTCCGCAAGTTGATCTTTTGACTTCAGATGAGGAGTGAAAAGTTGTCCTTCAGAAATATGCTGACGAAGGAAGTGACAATCAACTTCAATGTGCTTAATCCGCTCATGGAAGACCAGCTTGGAGGTAATGTTGATGGCTACCTGATTGTCACAAAACATGAGGAGTGGATCGGCAGGAGCAATGCCCAATTCAAAAAGGAATTGTCGAAACCACAGCAATTCAGAAGCAGTATTTGTCATGGCATGATATTCAGCCTCAGTACTTGAATGAGTAACAACTGATTGTTTCTTGCTTCGCCAAGAAACTAAATGTGATCCCAAGAAAACGCAATAGCCGGAAGTAGAGCGACGATCATCGGGAGACCCAACCCAATCAGCATCAGAATAACCACGAACTGGACAAGTAGGCCGGTGTGCATAGAACAAACCTCGGCCAGGAAGTGTCTTAAGATACCGAAGGATACGGAACACAGCATGGAGGTGAGTTCATGGTTCATTCATAAACTGGTTGACGACACTAACAACATAAGATAAATCTGGCCTCGTGATGGTGAGATAAATGAGCTTGTCGATGAGTTTCTGATAAAAACTTGGTGTGTCAAGAAGATTCTCATCAAATGCAAAAAACTTGGTATTTACATCCAGCAGAGTATCAGCAGGTTTGCAACCAGAATAGCCAGCTTCCTAGAGGAGGTCCAGGGCATACTTCCGCTAAGAGAGATAAAGGCCATAAGAATACCGAACAACTTCAATTCCAAGAAAGTACTGGAGGGGACCCAAATCCTTAATATCAAAAATCCGTTGAAGATACTGTTTGAAGGAAAAGATGGCTGCATCACCGTTACCTGTGAGGACAATGTCATCAACATAGACCACCAAAATCATCACAATTGAGTGGAGGTGGTAGATGAAGACTGAGTGATCCTACTGAAAATGAGTAAAAGCATAAGGTAGGAAGGCACTACTAAACTTCTCAAATCAAGCACAGGGAGACTGTTTAAGGCCATAGAGAGCCTTCTTGAGTCTGCAGACAGAGTTGGGCTCTCTCTGCTTGACAAACCCTAGATGAGGAAGCATGTACACTTCTTGAAAATCACCATGGAGAAAAGAATTCTTCACATCTAACTGGTGAAGGGGCCAAGCATAAGTGGTAGCAAGGGAGAGCAATATGCTCAAAAAAGTTAAACTTAACGACAGGTGAAAATGTGTCCTAGTAGTCCACCCCATATGTCTGCGTGAAGTCTTTGGCAACTAGGCGTGCTTTATATCTGGCAAGGGAGCCATCGGGATTATACTTCAAAGTAAAGGCCCACTTGCACCCAACGAGAGTCTTCCTTGGAGCAGGGGGACTATGTCCCAAGTATGGATCTTATCAAGTTCAGCTAATTCATCATCCATGGCAGCTTTCCATGAAGGATGTTTCAATGCATTGTCAATCCTCTTTGGAATCTTAACTATGTCTAGGGCTGTGAGAAAGATATGATGGGAAGGGAAAACAATATGATAGGACACAAATCGATCAAGTGGGTGACTGGTGCAAGTACGCTTACCTTTGCGAAGTGCAATTAGGAGATTAGACTGATCAGATGGTGGCAGATCTAGACCACTGGTAGAGGAGTGGGTGGAGTCAGCGGTAGGTGGCAGTCTAGGTTGTCGGCGTTGGTATACCAGAATGGGCTAGGTAGTGGTGGGGGGACTAGGATCACCAGGGAGAAGAGGAAGAACAGGGGAGGTGGAACATGTAGACAGCATTGAAAAATAGGATTCCCACTCAAAAAATTTGACATCCATGGAGATATATGCTTTCCCAGTGAGGGGATCGAGATTCTTATACCTTTTGTGGAAATGTGAGTAACCAAGAAAGACACAACACACTAACCGAGAAGAGAGTTTATGACCAAAAAATGGGTGAACAAAACATACGCACCCAAATACATGTAATGGAAGATGAGGGACAGACATATGCAGCGACAGAAGGTCAATAGGGGATTGATTTGTTAATATGCTAAATGACATTCTGTTGATAAGATAGCAAACAGTCAACACAGCTTCTGGCTAATAGGACAATGGGACATGCATGGTGAATAAAAGAGAACGGGCTACCTCAAGAAGGTGACAGTCTTTTCGTTCAGCTACACCATTTTGTTGAGGTGTAGAAGCACAGGAGAGTTGAGAATCTATACTATGCTCTTGCAAAAATGTAAGAAATGAGTGTGACAAATATTCTCCCCCATTATCACTTCGTAAAACTTGAATTTTACAACAAAATCGAGTGTCAACCCCACTAATAAAAAGTAGGAAAGTGATCAATGACCTCGGATTTGTGTTTCATCATATATGTCCAAGTCATGCGAGAATAATCATCAATAAATGTAGCAAAATAACGAAAACCAGTGTGAGAGACAAAAGGAGATTGCCAAATATCAAAATGTATGAGCGAAAAAGTGTAGAGGCAGATTGATTGAGAGATGGGGGAAAATGAGATCTACTATGTTTGCCATATTGGCAGTGTTCACACTCAAAATAACTTAAAAATAGACTAGGAACAAGTTGTTTTAAAACAGGGTCCGATGGATGAGCCAAGCGACAATGCCACAACCATACATCTGAAGAGGAAGATGTCGAAAAGGCTTCAGGTGTGCTAGGACGAGAGTCAAGAAAGTAGAGGCCACCAACTTTACGGCCACTATTTGAAAGTTCTCCCTTGGTGTCAGAATACGATTGACCCTAGAGGGGACACAAAAACATGGATCATGGATCACTTTTACTTGGATCCAATGACAATCCAATCCTAGGACCTTGGGCACAAATAATTTACTAATTCAAACATATTGCCCAAGTGTGAAATGTCACGAGATGCGGCATCTCCAGGCTTTAACAAGGACTAGATGTCTATGAATATAAATCATTCCACATAATGTATAAAATAACGAATATTGTAATAAAACACTAAGCACACAAACCATACATTCATTTCCCATTTTGAATACGATTACCATGCATATGGAAATGAAGTATGATGCAACCCATACAAATCTCATGTCTGTTATCATGTTATCGCTCAAACATGGTAAACAATTCTATCATTCTTTCAAACATAATCCTTACTTTGAAAGAGTTGGTACATAAATGGATTACAGATAAGCACATTTGGTCACTTTGATCAACACCTTTGGTGAGTCATACCAAGTTGAAAAATCCATTTAAAGGCATGGAGCAAGTTTCATTCCACAAGAGATTCACAATTTTTTGGACTTGGAATGAAACGATACTATGTATGTATACCATACACACCCTATACATGTGGTACTGCATAGACTATATTCATTTCCTAAAGATGCTCAAGTCACATGGCATATGAAATAAAATGAGACAAGTATAATCTATTACTATGGTGCTAACATACATGTACACACGAGTAACTTGCACAAGATCAATCCAACAATGAAACAAGAACATGGATTGAAGGCAAGATACAATGGTCATTCCAACGCATGTTTTAAATGTGATACCAACAATGGCATCCCTCCACACATTTGAACAAACATTGTGGGACTTGGAATCTAAGTGCACAACACCATGATGCCCTTTTATCAAATTTAGTTTTGATCTTGGATGCCTTCCCACTTAACTTTGTAAACAAAACACCAGATTTTGTACCATGAGGTTATCCCAATATGAGAGGACAATCACCTTGGGCAACCATGTCTTGAGACAACTTCAAATCTGATCCCAAATTCAGATTATCAACTTCAAGACATTTTCCAACTTCATTTGCCATTTTGAAGTTGATTAGAGAGTTAGGCTTTTTTAAAATTTACCGTGTGAAGGTCCTTAGCCTATTTTAAACTCTCTCGGTACACGACCTTATTGGACACTTGGAGGTCACCACCCTCATCAAGTTCCTTTACTCCATCCTCTTCTTCTTTAGAGGATACAACTTGGACTTCTTCAATGGATGAATTTAATTAGTCACATTTTCTCTCAGTACACTAATTGGTCAAGATAGGTGATTTCATCCATTGGGCTAGACAAGACAATTTTTTCGTGGATTCTTTCAGCCTCTTATGATGTTTCAACACTAATGAAAGCTACTAGTGTTTAAGTAAACAACATAGTCATTTCATCACAAGTCTAAGTTTCTCGATTTTTTGGACTAAGTGGTCATAGAATTTTGAGGGTTAATCAAATACATCTTCCATAGGTTTAGACCACTTTCTATTCACCTATTTCTAAACATATTTATGGCTGAAAACAATTAAAGTATTTCATTCCATTTTTCATCACAAATGGAGGTTTGGAAATATCATGGCTTTCTCTCATAACCATTGGTCTAGCACGGATCAACTCGGATGGTTAGATCCTTTACGAAGTGTACAAGGCTTTGATACCATTTGAAATTTCTCTCTTGATGCTGGAACATGATTGACCCTAGAGGGGAGGGAGGGAAAGAGGAGAAAGGGAAGAAAGAGGGGGGGGGGGGGGGGGGGGGGGGGGGGGGGGGTGGGTTGCATGGGGGCGGGGGACGTTAATAGGTCAATCTAAAAATCGTTGGTCCTTTTAAAAATTACTTGATTTATTTAATTAAGTGCAGCGGATATAACAATCAAGTGTGTGTGTGTGTGTGTTAGCAAATGTGATTAAGCAATCAACATAAGGAATTAGCTTTAACACCACAAACACAAGGACATAATATATATAGTGGTTCGGTTAGCCAACTTACATCCACTATTAGGACTAGTTCAACCTTGAGCTATCTCCAAATTCACTAAGTGTGGACTTACACCCTCACAATTAGAGTAGAAATTCCACCTAACTCAATCGGCTGAGAATTTCACCCACCACATGTAAAATAGGAATTGCACATATTTGAATTGGCTGGGAATTCCACCCACCACGTGTCCTAGAGACTACGCTCTAGATTTTTTATAATGGTTCCGGAGCCAAACCTCCTTAATCCACTTTCAAAGGATAAAGGTTTTAATAATAAAATTAAAACCAAGAAGCACTTTCCCGATTATGTGTGCTTCTCAAAGATCCACCCAATGTGTGCCCGAGTTAATCCTGACATTCCACCTCGTAGCCGTCATTGATCAATTACAATCTCAGGGTGACTAGAAAATTGGTTCTACCAATATCTATCCTAGTTGAATATCTTTTCCCCTCTCCCTCTTTTCACAACCTCAATCACTATGATTGGTTGTAATAGATTTCCCAATTGTAAGCACAAGAGAGAGAGTGTGATCCTTTTGTTGGCCCTTATTTAAGCTCACTGATAATGATGAGGGTCCAACAGATTTGTCAAAGGATATGAAACGGTTGCACAAGGAATG
The DNA here is from genome assembly GCA_013350335.1 of Chimonanthus salicifolius. Taxonomy (NCBI): domain Eukaryota; kingdom Viridiplantae; phylum Streptophyta; class Magnoliopsida; order Laurales; family Calycanthaceae; genus Chimonanthus; species Chimonanthus salicifolius. The sequence continues at coordinate 39,270,236 of CM023536.1, forward strand.
GTATTTATAGAGAAGGCAACCTGTTTCAGAAACGATCATGTACAGACAGGTCGAGCGTACAGAGGGGTCGGTGACTAAGAATATTACCGTTCAACTACACGACCGTTGCGCATTAAATGCACTCCCAACGGCATAATTTATACCCAGCCGACATGTCTGTGTCGCAGATGGGTCGACAGTCATGGCACCGAGAGGTCGGTCCATACGAGGGTATCGATCTAAGGTAACACCATGCAGACAGAGTTTCATGTCCCGAAACTTGTCCTGTCCAAAACGACCTATCGCCTTTACCAAGGGGTCGGTCCTAGCACCCTCAATCGGTCTTGAATTACCGAGATGTCTATTTTCTTGAGAGTCCACTTGACTTCTAGGTTTTAGAACTCATAAGTTATCATCGACGAGTCGTTGACCGCGAGGGGCCGTTAAGTTCATCACCAAGGGGTCGGTGCATACGAGACTCTCGATCAGAGGCATATCTAGAATGACAGTTCAATGTTCTAGAACCTTTGTCAATCTGGCCGACTAGTCTTTTACCACGATGGGTCGATCATGTCTCCACTGAGGGGTTGATGAGAATGACTTGTCGAGCTAACAGTGAACTTGTATTCATATTTCCAAGTTCTCTTCCAATTCATTGTCAAGCTTCCTCTCTAGGCTTTTATTGATTTGATTATTTGTTCAACTAAACCTAGGAAAGGTCCTCCTAAGGTGTGGGTACCACCTAAAGTCATCTATGGCCAAATACATGTTTTATGATTGCCATAACGATTAGCTTTAATCCGATAGAGCATGATCTTCAATCTTGATCACCTTGAGTCTTCAAGGTTCTAGCAAGTGTTTCTTCCCTGAGTCATGGAATTGATAAACTTAGGGACTCGGCAAAGCCGAGGCACTAACACTATCCAACACCTGTTTTGTGGTCAAATCGTGAATCACATAATGAGAAGGAAAAAAAATGATAGAGCAATTCAAACTTGTAACCAAAGCACTAACAAATAACAAATTGCGGGAGAAATTGAGAACAAACAAAACAAAATATAGGTTCAAAGTAGGAGAAACTGAAATTGACCCATTCCCAGCAATACCAGTAGAGGATCCGTTAGCTAATTTGACATTCGCACATGAAACGGGTGTAAGGGAAGAAAAGAGGGTGGACATACCAGCCATATGGTGAATGATGGGAGACATGGTGCACACGGTGCTTAGTCCTGAAGTGGATGAGACAACAGGAGAGACCTTGGAGGATTGAAGGCATTAATGTCCTTTCGAGTCACTAGAGCACTAGCATGAGCCACATCATAAGAAAGAGCAACATGAGGGGCAGCAGAGAGATGAGCATGCTTTGGTTGGCCATGAAGTTTGTTGCATGAATCAACAAAATGATTGTGCATCTTGTAATATGTGCAAAAACGGGTACCCTTCTTCAATGGGCCTCTGGTGTCCCTATGTGTATCATAATAAGCCATGGAAGATACAATAGATGAAGCCATGGGCGCAATAAATTGATCTAGGAGCACAAAAAACTAGAATATAATCAACCGAACAATGGGCAACCTCGCAGGAAAAACACCTCAAAAATGGACCCCACCAAGTACAACTGAGAGTGGAAGTCGGATAGATGCAGAGTACAGGGAAGGGCAACACACTGAGAAAATAATGAGGCCAATTCAAGAGCTGCAGAAGTAGATCCAAGCCAAATAAAGAGTCCCAAGTCCAATATCTGCGTCAAATCTGAGAAGAAAGAGCATGCATGGACCCCACAATGTACAAACCACTCAAAGATCCTCATAGATGGAAAAGAGAGAAGGGCAATTGTATGATCCAAGGCCCTAGGGCCTGAAGTGGTAGATCTTGGCAGATCCGATAGAAGAACCAGGAGGAAAAAAACAGTTATGGCATCCTAGGCAGCTATTGGAAAAAACAAGGCCCACCAGGGAGAGAAAGGGGGACCACTAATTGCAATGAAGCACAAGGCAAGGACGAAAGTGGAGGAGGAAAAATGGCCTGCAAACATTCCACTCCCTCGTAGATAGAGCAGAAAAATATCCAAAATGGGGTACAGAGACGTCTCATGCAACAATAGGAAGAAAACTCCAAAGTGGGTCCCACCATTGATGGAAGATGGGGAAGTCAAGTGCGATGAAAGCAGTGGCTTGGGCGAATCCAAGACGCTTGATTCGAAGCCTATACACCCCAAGAGCAGAGAGATCCAACCAGAAGAACCCAAAAAAAAATAGGGTGACTGTCATTCCAGATAACACCAGAAGAGACTGCAACTATGGGGCCCACGGTTGAACGAAATCCTAGGTCCACCTTAGGCGAGATTAGGTGGGCTAGGGTCGACTCCAGTGGAAGAAATATGAAGGGATGTAGTGCATGGAACCAACAAATCTAGACAGAAAACCAAAAATCCGGGTTCATCTGGACTGAAAAAGATGATGGCGAAAGTAGAGCCAAAAGCCAAATGTTGAGAGGTAGATCTGCAAGGCCACCAAACAGATGTATAGGCACACCAAAAACGACAGTGAAGGATGAGGTCATGCTGTCGCAAGCTTCACCGTAAATAAGATCCACTGCCGAGAGAGTTGTAGAGCAAAAAAACAGGACGACTGGGCTATGCAATATAAGTTCAAAACTTCTGAGAGGCTTCCAAAAAGGGAAGGGGAAGAAGAGAGGAGAGTATCCGCAACAGATGCCCTGGAAATCTGATCCAAAAGATGAGGCCGTATCCCAGCTATGAACAATAACTCAAGTTGAAAGGTAAAACGGAAATAAACTCTTCCCTAAAGCGACCAGAAGAACATTCTGGCTGATACCGTGTAGAATGATAATATGAAAATAAGGAAAATAAGAAGAATAGAGATAGTGGAATTCTTTTCTGATTGTATTGTATATTTCTAAGATGAAAGGGATACATGTATATATAGGAAAAAAAGAGCCAATCTAGGTGGCTTGAAAAGGAAAGTAATAAAAGAATAATTATCTAGAATCAATCATACAACCAATAAGATGTATTTCTAAAATTAGATGATTTGGGTCAACTGTTGTCCTGAAGTGGGTCCCACAACATCATTGACCATACCAACATAAATCCTACATAGAGGTACTCTTCAGGTATATAAGATCCATATACAACATCTACCCATTACATACATCTCTAGTATGTACCATTCTCCTAGTCCACCTATTCATCTATCCATGAGAACTCGCGATCAACAACATGTATCTCACTCATCTGTCTCCCGTGAGGGACTCGTGACAACCTCACCCCCTACCGTGATCTTGTAGTGTAGTAGCGTCCTAATGTGGTGGTCTGTCAGCGTTTCTATGCTCACCCACACACACCCGTCTACTTATTCACTCTCTAGATTATAAGGGTTATTAGCTCACTCTTCTCCACCGAGAACGACAGAATAATACACATCCATAATCATCCATCACACATGGACTACGCAATGCAACCCAACACGTCTAACATACGTGGCCCTCGCAAAACAACTCAACACGCGGATCATAAACCAATCAATATGTTATTATGCTCACAGATAACCTATACCAGATAATAGGTGAAACGTGTACATATTTATCTGTCATGCAAGACATTCCATCATAGATCATCAATCACACCTACTCGTGGATATCACAATCAACTCTTGCCTCCATGAATCTAAAGTCTAGTAGAACTCAATCATATGCACGAGGAGCATTACCTTTTCCTTGACTCAATTAGTCATCCAACAAATAGATCCTACCCATAGACCTTAATCATACAAAGCATATGGAAAACCCATCATATGCCCTATACAATTCCATAAGGCCAATCATAACCTACTGTGTATTTGGACGACAACAATCATTCGCAATATCGTAGTCAGATTCGTTCATACTCAATCAATACATAATCAAATCAAACCATAATATAATACCACATACGTTAAAAACCTCATGTTAAGGGTAATTAGAAATTGGACGGGTTCGGTCTGGTTTTTGGGCAAAGAAACTTATTTTCAGAACCGATACAGATCAAGACTATACCTACACATTCCACGTATACCCAGATCACAGTTAAACATAACATCATTTCTCCTAGGGATTCAAAGAAACGATTGTACACTGTCTAGTCACAATATACCAATAACAACTGTAAAACATCAATAAAATCTCATGATAAATAAATAAATCGTCAAGATTTAATATGAACAAGGTTTCGTACTCTCTCCTCGAAAATCGTAAAGTTCAGGGCCTTCCAAAATCCAAAAAGAACTCGAATAAGAAGCCACATCGCCGCTTGGGAGAGAGAAGCTAGATCTCCGGAGTCGAATCCATTGAAAGGGAGAATTCGGATCTTCAATTGGTGAGAACTAAGAGAAAAAAGAACTTAGAAAACTATCTTTCCAAAGCCCTAGAATTGATTCCTTTTCATAGAAAAAGATTACTTCCTCGCTAAGAAATCTCCTAACTGCCTCTTCAGACGATCCAACACTTAGATCGGATGATCCTAAGGGTCATCAAATCCTCGGATGACCCGATCAAACGCAGACTGAAACCCAGAAAATGGGTGCTCTCGAGTTTTTTGTCCGATGGATCATCGGATGATCCTAAGGGGACATCAGATCCTCCAATGGATTTCATCAGATGGTTCGACCAAAATAAACAGTTTTGCACTATTGCACTAAAATGGCTATAACTTGAGCTACAGAGCTCGAATTTGAACACTCTTGCACTTGTCGAGAAGTTCTTTGACTGAACTATCCAACCAAACAAATTTCATCAAATTTGGAGTTCATTTGATATGTCAAATGTGAGCCACAAATCAGACATACTCTTAAATACTCGATTTTAAAGCCAACTTGACTAGATTTGGGCCAAAGTCACTTCTACACGTCCTCTGTGAGAATCCTCAATAGTACAACAGGTCGAGTCATTATAAACTATCCCCCTTACAGGAATTTTGCCCCTGAAATTCAAATGCCTAACACAGGACACGATCTCATCATCCAATGATACATTCTCAAAGTGTGACTATCCTTAATCTTCTAATATCGACCATAACCCATGACATCCTCAGCCATAACATGGTCTATCAGGATGATACCATTCTACCCATCCTACTCATGGTTCAAGAATTGAACCATTACTTGAGTCATAGTTCCATTTTTTTCCCATATTCATGGTCCAAGGATGGAATCGTGCTCTGATACCATTTTGTCACGCCCCACCCCGACCTATCCTCAGGACACGGGCACGTGAACTAAAAATCAATTTCACAATAAACAACAGGCCTTATCTCAAGAGAAAGATGTTAAGGAATGAGCTTCTCCAGCCAAATAGATCACCAGTCCAGTAGGGGTACAATAATCAACATAAAAGATGCATGAATATTTCAAATGCATTCAAACCAGCACAAGTATATCAACATACAATAACTCATTATACAATAATCCATTTACGATAGATGGACATATCAATGTTTCAATAACTCATCATACAATAATCCATTTACAACACATGGACATATCAATGTCATGAAACAGGTGACATGGCATAATAGGTTGCCAAAAGTCAACATCATTTACCAGACCAACATAAATCCTATCTAGACGTACTCCTTAGGAACAACAAATCCATATGCAACATCTACTCATTACATACCTCTATAGTAAGTCATATTCTCATAATCCACCTATTCGTCTATCCATGAGCACTCGGGATCAACAACATGTGTCTCACTCGTCTGTCTTCGATGATGGACTCGTGACAACTTCACCCCCTATCATGATCTGGAAGTGTAGTAGCGCCCTAATGTGGTGGTCTGTTCGTATTTCTGCGCTCACCCACTCATACCCGCCTACTCACTCGCCCTTTGGACTATAGGGGCTATTAGCCTCACTCCTCACCACTGAGAACACAGACTCATACACATCCATAATCATCCATCACACATGGACTAAATTATGCACCCCAACACGTCTAATATACATGTCCTCGCAAAGTAGCTCAACACAGATCATAAACAAATCAATATAATGAGCACGGATAACTTATACGAGATTATAGGTGAAACATGTATATACATATCTGTTATGCAATACATTCCATCATAGATTATCAATCACACCTCCCAGTGGATATCACAATCAACTCTTGCCTCCATCTAGCCTAAAAGAACTCAATCCCATGCATGAGGAGCATTACTCTTTCCTCGACTCAATCAGTCATCCAAGATATAGATCTTATCCATAGACCTAATCATTCCAAGCATATGGAAAACCCATCATATGCCTTACACGGCTCTATAAGGCCAATCATAATCCACTATATAATAGGACGACAACAATCATTCACAATATCGCAATCAGATTCATACAGACTCATGCAATGCATAATCAATTCAAACCATACCATAATACAACATATGTTAAAAAACGGTATTCAACAATTAGACCGACTCAGTCTGGTTCTTAGGGCACATAAACATATTTTCAGAATCGATACAGATCAAGGTCATGCCCACATCATTCCATGTATACCCAAATCACAATTAAACAAATTTTGCCCAAAAAGTAGTTGAACAATCTGTGATTATAACAATTTAAGTTAATGTGATCAAAATGTCCAACAAAACTCAAACTTTGTTAACTACAATTATGGGCGCTTCTGATGAGGTCATCGTTGAGATCATGAAAGATAATATTGATAGATTCTACAAGGTTTTCAACCAGGGAAAGGTATGGTAAAAGCGGCGAAAATGGGTGTTCTTAAATTCATATTCAGTGTAGATTTTCCAAATTCAAAAGGCAATTGTTTACAAGGAAAGGAGGGGAGAATGATGTGGACATCAATTCAAACACGTTACAGTAAATTTAAATTTGACGAACATGAGCCAAGGATTAGAGGACAATGTTAAAATTGGCCTAAATCGCATGCGGTTTTTGAGGTGACAAAATGAGACGGCCTTCGTTGGGGCCCAAATTATCCAATTTATTGGATCATGGGCTGGTATGTTGGCCAGGCCTTCAATCCATGGATTTTCAGCTTATTTCAATCCAATGAAGGGTCCATTTGCTGGTTGTAAGGAGGAGTTGCGGGAAAGTATGTGCAAAAGAAAGATGCTCTCCACCAACTTTCTATTTTGGTTTAATAACTTGGAATAGCAATGAGAACCAAAGCAAATCTTCAAAATATATCAAATAATCGACAAATAGCTACTCCAAAATTTTCCAACCTTGATTGGGAAATTAACGTAATATTTTTGTTTAGTTTTTATTTTTACGTAGGACACATGCACTCAAGGATTGGCAAAAAATAAGATGTGAATTCTTATGTATATTCGATATATCAAACGATATTAGATTTTCATAAAGTTGAATTCATTGGAAAACTTACTTAATAATCTTTCCAACAAACCTAAGTTTGCACAATTCTAATATACGTAGACGAAATTATGAGTAGTTTTTGTAATCAGGTATCAGAGAGTGATGGTAAACTATATTTTTGTTAATCTTTCTATTTGTTCAATTATGAACCTCTATAAATTAGAGGCATAAGCGACCATTGTAATCATACTTTGTATCGAATTAGTTTGTGATTAACTCAATTGAAGAGAAGACTATCTGTGTCTTTGTGCAAGTAAGTCCTTTGTTTTTTATGGAATCTAGTTTGATTTATGTTTAATTAATTTATTTTTTGCAAGCATTGTTTGAACTTTGCATTTAAAATTCAGATGAATTATTGTCTTTAGCTTTGCATATTTTAAATTTAATTCACGAAAATTAATTTCTAATTTTCACTAGAATTTTATTTTGTTGGAAAATTTCACATGGTCTCAATTTTTACGTTAGAAATTGGGGTTTTGGTTGTCTAATTGAAGTTCCTATTTGTCCATTCATGTGGGGATAGTTTTGAATTGGCGATTGGAAAGTAAAACAAATATGAGGAACCTTTAGAGTTTTCGGACTTCGTTCATGATTTGAATTTTATCGAGTGTGCCGTAACTTAAGCCAGATTCAAATTTACCATTTTATTTTATGTTGAAGACTTAGGTTCTTAAACTTTCATCAACTTCTCACATACATTGTGACTTAACACATATTTCAACCTTTTTAGGCCCTTGTCAGGATCGAGACCCAATGAGATGGTGCCCTTTTAAAATTTAATCAGTAAAAATATATCTTGATATGATGTTTTTGGATGTATATAAAAAATTTCCTTACAAATATTCCTTATACAGGGTGAAAGATTGACTGAAATTTATTTAAACAAGCATAGTTCCGTACATAAATCAATCATATTCGCCCTTTCAAAAAATATTAGTCTTTACAAAAATGAAAATTCAAAACTAACCATGGAATAAATGTGGAATCCTCATTGAGTCTAGGGCTTCTAATGGGTACATCTTCATAATTGTGCATATTATATGGTTACTACAAATTCTAACCAATTTGAGGCACCCTCGTTACAGTTCCACACTCGTCAACCCAAACCCAGACCCTGTCACACCGAAAATCCGTTATGACAGATGACCCTACTTTCACAATGTGAGCCTTCACAAGAGGGTTCTCCTCTTCTATTGTCGTTTCCGCCAACTCTCCAGCCACCCCTAACAGCTCCGGCCACTCGCTTTTACCTAAAACAACACAGTCGACACGAACATAATACACTGAATCACCAACTGCTGATATGCACATAAGAACTTAGAACTAGATCAGATCTTAGAATTGACTCAGATGATATAGAAAACCAAAATTGTACTGGACAATGGAGGGCAAACTCATCCGGGAGCGACCTTACCGGGAACTCGACATTTGATGTTATTTGAAAGAATTGCTCCTTTGTACTTTTTTCTTAAACAACCTTTGATGATAAGTCAGTAATAATCTATACAGAACAATCACGAAAGATTGGCCTGAACGTCAAACGCTCACTTCATAAATCGAAATTTTGGATTCGATTCACACTAATCTCCAATGAAGGCCACTTCAAGTATACTTATCCATGTGTACAGATTGGAAGGTTTTCACATATTGAGATGCCTAAACACATTTGATCATTAAAAAAAAAAATCTATACGAAACTTCAGCAGAAGTCTGATATATGACTAACTCGCCCTTACCTCATCGGTTCTTAAAAAAAATAAGACAAAAACCAAAAAACAGTTTATCTACTGAGTTTTCACTGTTCTCTCTAGAACTAAATCAAATTCTTACCTTTGCATTCAGATGCCATCTTCTCTTGTGCTGGGAATTCAATTGTGAAGGGAAATGCGCCGAGTATTCCCACTTATCATTTATAGAATGGCCTTTGGCAAAATCAGCGGGCTCTCGATAGGAACTTTGTGTATGTGGACTAACTAGCCGTTACAGACGATGTTTGAATTTTGAATTTAGATGGAGGCAGAATCTTTTTGCATGAGAGCCATATGTCTGCTTTCTCAACTTTAAACCCTGACTTATATTATTATAGTATATTATGTTATAATAGTAGTTTTTCGTACAGGAAAATATTAAAGGTTTTTTTATAGAAGTAGATCACCCGTTTAAATTAGAAAATTACTATTCTAAATTAATAAATTGTTTATTATATTAAAATTTTGTTAAGGATGTTTTTGTCAATAGAAGGTAACTTCTAATAAAAAATGAAAAGGGTGTTCTCCACAATTTACGAAATTAAATTGTTTCCCTATGTTTTACAATTTTATTAAAAATGAAATTTCATTTGTAAAAAATACATCATAATAAAAAAATATATTATAAAGGGTTTGATTAAGTAGCTCTCATTTTTTTATATGAATAGGCATTCTCTGAGTCTTTTTACATAAAAATCACAATTTAAGTAGTGATAAGTATAAAGATTATTTCTAATATTAAAATTGAGAGTGCCTCAATCACGGTGATTCTATTATAAAAAAAATCTATAAAACACCCTTATAAAAATACACCTTTGCAAAAAAAATTCAATTTAATATGACTTTACACTTTTATAAGCCAGTTTCTAACTGTAACGTAGGTGAGTAAGAGGTTCTTGTCACTCAATCCTTACTCTAAATTTCTAATAGAACCCTCATCTAGATACCAACGTTTCTTTTAGAGTGGTCATTTAGACACTGTGTCTTTCTGGCGGGAGATACCTGTTTTTCAAACTATGATGTGAAATTATCATTTTACCCTTCGATTTTTTAAAAAAAAATAAACATGGGCTCATCATCCGAAGGGTAAAATGGTAATTTCACAACGTATTATAAAAAATGATTTCTCCTCACAGAAAAATACGGTATCGAAATGGGCATCCTTCATTTATTCATAAGACTATATTTTGGGAGCACTTACACACACTCAGAAATCCTGCCTCTACACACACAAAATCGGATTTTCAAGTGAAATTACGATTTTACCCTCGCGTTTTCAATCATTCGAATGAATGCCCAGTTCATTTTGGCATTCATTCGAATGAATGCCCAAATATAATTTCAATTCATTCGAATGAATGGACTGATCAGTAATACGGAATACTGCTCAACCCATTCATTCAAATGAACTAATCATTCGAATGAATGAGGCTCATTCATTTGAATGAATGGGTCTCATTCATTTGAATGAATGGGTCTCATTCTTTCAAATGAGCTAATTTGAACGAGGCTCATTCGAATGAATGATTTTAAATAATAAAATTTATTTTAAAACTTCAAAGTTATTTTTTGACTAGTGTGTATTTTTAAAATTTCTCAAATTAAATATTCAGGACTAATTACGATAATCTGATAAAAATACTTTAAAACTTTAAGGTCTTTTGTGACTCCTAAATATTTAAAACACAGTATTTTACAAATAAGGGTATCCCTAGGGTGTGCCGAAAACACATTTAGAAGTGTCAAAAGACCTTAAAGTCTTAAAGTATTTTTATCAGGTTATTATAATTCGTCCGGATATTCAATTTGAGAAATTTTAGAAATACACAATGCTTAAAAAATAACTGTCTATGTTTTAAAGAATATTTTATACCATCGGCAACATAGACACTTATTGTTTAAGCACTGTGTATTTCTAAAATTTCTCAAATTAAATATCCAGACTAATTACGATAACCTGATAAAATACTTTAAAACTTTAAGGTCTTTTGAGACTTCTAAATATTTAAAACACAGTATTTTACAAATAAGGGTATCGTGTGCCGAAAACACATTTGGAAGTGTCAAAAGACCTTAAAGTCTTAAAGTATTTTTATCAGGTTATCGTAATTAGTCCGGATATTTAATTTGAGAAATTTTAGAAATATACAGTGCTTAAAAAATAAGTGTCTATGTTGCCGATGCTATAAAATATTCTTTAAAACATAGACAATTATTTTTTAAAAACTGTGTATTTCTAAAATTTCTCAAATTAAATATCCGGACTAATTACAATAACATGATAAAAATACATTAACACTTCAAGGTCTTTTGACACTTCTAAATGTATTTTCGGTACACCCTAGGGACACTCTTATTTGTAAAATAAGGTGTTTTAAATATTTAGAAGTCTCAAAAGACCTTAAAGTCTTAAAGTATTTTTATCAGATTATCGTAATTAGTCCATTTGAGAAATTTTGAAAATACACACTGCTCAAAAAATAACTTTAAAGTTTTAAAATAAATTTTATTATTTAAAATCATTCGAATGAATGGGCTGAGCAGTATTCCGTGTTACTGCTGAGCACATTCATTCGAATGAATGCCAAAATGAATTGGACATTCATTCGAATGATTGGAAATGCGGGGGTAAAATCGTAATTTTACCCGAAAATCCGATTTCGAGTGTGTAGAGGCAGAATTTCCGGATGTGTGTAAGTGCTCCTTATATTTTTTAGTAAACTACTTTACTTTGAAATGTTTATGCTATTTATTTTCAAAGGAAATATTTCACATTTATCATAGGCTGGGTCAATAAATTATACTCCCTTTGTCTCATTTTAATTGTCTTATTTTAAACATTTGTATTTTTTAAGGAACTCTCTATATAAGACTCCCATTCTATGTATTCTCTTTCATTTTCAACACATTTTATGCTAATCCAATATAAATGAGACAACTATTTTGGAGCAATTTCAAAATCTATATAAGACAACTAATTTGGGACAGAGGGAGCATAATTTAAGAGAAACTTTGTGAGATGGCCTGCTTTCTATCCCTTGTAACTGCATTTTCCTACTGGTCTGTCCATTTCAGACTTTCTTGATCACATGAAATGCATCTCTCTCTCTGTCCATTGTTTTTACTGACAACCTGCTGCTTCTTCCTCATGAAATGCATTACTCTCTTATTTTTATTGGGTTGAAAAAGAAAATGCTCAAGCAGCTAAATGAGTTTTCAACTTGTTGGAACAATTAGATTTTAAGTGGATCCCGTTTGTAAGTCATGAAAACACTCAGTCTAGAACACTAGATGGAGGATGCAAGGAATATCTTATCGATCAACTAGCCATTTTCAGAAATCCAAAGGTTTTTAGATGCTTTATACTAAATTTCATAATAATCACTAATTGAATGGTTGAAATTTCTTGATGCATTATTTTCTCTCTACTTTGTGCACTCTAAAAGACAAATTCTGGTGTAAAACTCAAAATGTTTACTTATAGATAAATATAAGTGGTCATTATGATAACGATGGTGATAATGAAGATTAAATAAATGAATTAGCCAGTAAAATGTCTGAAAAAGTTATTATTAGAAAACCATTACTTGATAACATTCTTGAGGTAGAACTCATTCACAAAAACTAGCCATTGAGAGGAGTGTATCAAGTATTATATAGAGTTATCGATTTCTCAAGTTAACTGATGTGGGACTTATGTCACTTCACAGTTATTGCCCCTTCAAATTCGACATCCTATTAGTCATATAACAATTATTGTGTACAGAAATTTCTGTTCAAACCTCTCTTAACATATGCCATCATCACTATTTTTTGTTTTTATCTTTTTTTCATCTCTCAACATCTAACTTCATCTAGCATCAAGACTGTCATATATTGTATTTGGTCTGAGACCTGAGTTACTGCTTCTGCCTTTTATGTCCTACAGTTTGGTAGTTGTGCATGTTACTATCCTTTTATTTCTGTTGATTTGATCCCATAGACCCAGGAATGTGGGTTCGGTTTCCTTATTTTTTAACTTCCTGCAATATTTTGAGCTACATCTCATCCAAGAGGTCTCTTGAACTAATTGGATAGGTAAAGTGCATAGACAAAGCGCACAATCACTAGTGTTTTTTTACATTTTACCAAATGGTGTCAAGTAGCATTGGCTTATAAACCCAAGTAAATAATGAACAACATCAAACATACAGAATACTGGGCACTTGTAACAAACCAAGAATAAAATTGTTGTATTCAAAATATTGAAAGGTTAAAGCATACTTTACATTCTATAATAACTAATCCCATATATATTTTGGATTATGAGAAAATAAATCAGCCAGTTGAAGCTGATCTTCGCAAACAGAAACAGTTACTATGATTACATAAAAAATCACCCCTTCTACAATTTCATCACTCTGCACTCAGAAAAGAAAGAAAAGAAAAGAAAAAACTCTACAAGCAATCTGAGCAGCGAAACCATGGGAATGCAAATGAAAAAATGATTGTTTGATCCAAGATGCAGCGGATCAGCATGTCACCTAATTGGGAAGAATCAAGTCAATACTACTGTACAGAGTATTCATGTATGGCCTTGAGTATATGATGCCCAGTCTCCAAATTTTGATAACTCGCTTGATGGGCTTATTTTCAAGAGTATTTATTCATCATCCTCAATGGTGAAATATCCTGGAAACAATAATTTAAGCAAAGCAAGTTCAAATCCCTTGCGTATCTGGTAATGAAATACTGCAGAAGATAACTAACTATAAGAACAGCATCAATGTCAAAAATGTGGATAGGAGCATGCATATGCAGGTAGACTAATAAAAAACTGCTGATTTCTTCTACAATTTGTTTTCCACAATTAGTAGTGTGCTGTGCAATTTTGGCAGAAAATTTAGAAAGCACATACAGAGTTCTATATCAAAGCAATGTCAGTGAATTCTTGTGTGTGTGTGTGTGTCTTTGAGAGAGAGCAAGAGAGAGAGAGAGAGATGATTGTTCTTTTCTCTATTGGTAAGAGTACTTCAGCAATGAGAAATATAGTTACAAACCAGAGATCAAGAAACGAAAAGAGAGAGAGCAAGAGTTCCTGTTCCTTTTTCTATTGGGGAAGTACTAAAAGATTAGAAACATAATTACAAGCCAAAGAAGGGTAACAAAACTAAAAAAGATAACCAAGATGTCAAGAGGAAGTAACCCTCTACCTCCTCTTATATCAAATGCCTTCCCGACCAATCTTAGGGAGAAAATGACCAGACTCCAATCTCTGACCGTTTAAGATGCTTGCCGAAATAGTGAAGAAGTTTAAACAAATTCAGACAAATATTTTGTTGGAAGGAAATGGCAATAAAAGGAAAGTTAATTGAGTGATTGGAGAGGAAGTGGTGTAGCGAAGAGAAGGGGGGTTGGGACTGGTTAGACTGAAAGATAGGAATGAAGCACTGCTATGCAAATGACCATGGAGATACGATGATAAACAAAGTTCTCTGTGGAGATGGGTGTTACGTTCAGGCATGGGCTTGTGGGTGTAGGAGAACGGGTGCTAATAAATCGAGCTTGGAGGAAGTTTCATAATGTATGGTAAAACCTCGATAAATAAATGTTTGATAAATTAATAACCTCGCTTAAATAATAAAATCTTCTAGTCCCAACTCGGGCTAGTGTACTAAATTAATAACCTCGCTAAATGCATAAGATAATAATTTTTTAGAAATCCTCAAGGACCAAACGAAATATAAATTAATAATTGATGAAGTACATAAAAAATAGCAAACAAAAATTCATAATAAAGTATTGAGTAACTTTTTTACCTGCCAACTTCTATTTTCTCAATTCAACTCTTTCTCAAACTATGCATCTAAAGTTGTCTGCCTTTTCTTTGTACCTAAACTCAACTCAACCTCATCCTTAATTTTTTGCAATGCATACACCACCTCTGGTATATTTTTTTCATGTTGTAGCAAGTAGTTATTTAAGGTTACTACTGTTTGAAAAATCTCTTTTGAAGAAACAGTTGGTAAAACACAATTGTCATCTGTAATTGTAAACATTTAGAGTCTAAGAGTCTAAAACTAATTAGTATTTATAAAGTTTATCTTCTATGTACTTGAAACATCTTTATCTTCTACTTGAAACCTCTTTATCTTCTAAGGCATTAAGTTTTGACACCACATCTCTTCCTTTTAGGAGTCTTTCTATCTTCTACAATTAATAACCATCTCTTCTTTTTTAGAGTCTCTTGGGCTTCTATTTTTAACTTTTGACCACATCCATTGTTTTTCTATTTATAAGCCATACATATACAAGTAGTAGAAACATAATATTCTCTCTAAATTAATAAATATTCATTTATCAATAAATTAATAAATTATTCATTTATCCGTAAATCAATAACTCCGTTAAGATAATAATTTCTCTTGGTCCCAAGAGTATTATTTTATAGGGATTTTACTGTATATGTTAGCGTGAGTGGTCTGGGACCACTTTAGTGGGTCCAGTTGTCAATATGCAATAGTCGATATTAAGGTTTTTCATTTAGTTGAACTTGGATTCTAAGTTAATCAATCCTATTTAGGATACTAATCTGGTGGCAAACCTTTAGGGATATGGATTAATTTTTGGAGGTTTCTTTGATGCGAAGAAACAATAACCTTTTAGAAAACAAAACCAGGAGTTCCTCTTTCTACTTACAACACAAGTCTTAATCACATTCACCCAGTTCATCAATCGGAAGGGTCTCAAGGCGTAAATAAATATTTGGGCTTCAGATCTTCATCATTATGACTCAAGGTATGCAAATTCGTATCAGATTATTGGAACTCAATTCATGTAATCTAGATCCTACATCTTGTATGTGTTTTTGAGATGTATTAAACTATAACAGTATAAACTAGGTAAAGGGCAAAAGATTTGATATGCTTATAAGGTTGAGATACGTTGGGGAGAATGTGAGACAGTAGCGTTTTGAAAGATGTGTGGATAGGGATAGAAGGCTGATGCACATACTTCGCAGATTTTTCAGAATAACTTTGGATAGAGAACGAAAGTGATAGATAGTTATGAGTTGGTTATTACATTGGCTTGGATGATCATATAAGTAGGATGGCTTGGATGACCATTCTCATCCAATGAATATTCTATGGTTAATGTGGAATACAAGGAATGCTAGTCTCTGAATCTAGGGCCTAATCACAAGAAGTTTTTGAGAGTAGAGGGCTTCCTTAATCAAATGGTTAATTTCTTTTAAGGACTTATAAGGCTATGGATATGATGATTTTTCACACGCTGGGAGGGAGCTAGTCAAGAAAGGAAGTAAATGAGAAGTGGGTAGCACTGCAAAGTGGTTTCTTCAAGGTAGTCATGCCGCAGCTAGGGGGAAAACGGGTTCAGCAGGTGCTGAGCTTGTTTATGGTGATAATATGAAATGGTACTTCATCTCAAAATAATTTCTTTGCGTATGTTCTTTTGTACAAATGACCCCTTATATAACTTATACAAGGGAGCTATAACAGGAATACACATTAGCTCCCTATATACTAGATAACTGTCCCTGTAATTATGGTATCTAATTACAAATTGACAACTAATGTCAACACCCCCCCTCAACTTGGTGCGTGGATATCGCTCATGCCCAGCTTGACAAGAGAGTCGAGAAACACCTTGCTAGCTACAGCTTTAGTGAGAACATCTGCCAGTTGGTCTTTGGACTTCACGAATGGAAAAGTAATGATTCCGGCTTCAAGTTTTTCTTTGATAAAATGTTTGTCAATCTCCACATGCTTAGTCCGGTCATGTTGAACAGGATTATGAGCAATGTCTATAGCTGACTTGTTGTCACAGTATAGTTTCATTGCCATTCTTAGTTTGATGCTTAAGTCATTCAATAAATTTCTTAACCAGAGCAACTCACATACCCCAAGTGCCATACCTCTATACTCAGCTTCAATACTTGATCTTGATACTACTTGTTGCTTTTTACTTCTCCAAGTCACAAGGTTCCCACCTACAAATGTGAAGTATCCTGAGGTAGATCTTCTGTCATCAGCTGAACCTGCCCAATCGGCATCGGTATACCTTCAACCTTTAGGTGTCCATGATTTGAGAACAATAAACCTTTACCCAGAGCAGACTTTAAATATCTCAATATTCGTTCTACAGCATCCATGTGAGGTTTACGTGGATCGTGCATGAACTAACTTACCACACTTACTACTGCATACGCAATATCTGGCCTGATATGAGATAAATAAATTAGTTTTCCAACGAGCCTCTGGTATCTCCTTTTATCGGTAGGAGATGCACTCCAACACTCAAAGAGTTTATGATTCTGCTCAATGGGAGTATTAACTGGCTTGCATCCTAGCATTCCTGTTTCAGATAATAAATCAAGGATATATTTTCGTTAGAATAAGAAAATACCAAACTTTGATCGGGCCACCTCAATCCCAAGAAAGTATTTAAGATCTCCAAGCTGTTTCATTTCAAACTCAGATGCTAAATATTGTTGTTACTTAGAAATCTCCTCATGATCATCACTTGTCACTACCATATCATCAACATTGATAATTAGGACAATGGTTTTACCTCTTTTGTGCTTTAAAAACAAAGTGTGATCTGAGTTACTTTGTTTCTAGCCAAAATCCCTCATAGACTTGGTGAACCTGCCAAACCAAGCCCTTGGAGACACTGTGTAATGACCCGACCCGATTTTTAAAAGTTTTAGGGTCTAGGTAGCAGTGGGGTGAGTGTGGGCCCCGTGGTGGGTCTTGGTTTGCCCGGTTTTGAGTTCGGAGACTCAAAGGGTTTAGTAATTTGGATTTATTGAACATTCTGTCATAATTAAAAGTTTAAAAATCACACGTTTTCTCCCCCGACATTTGTCATTTCATTTATTCGGGCTTTTTAAAAATATTTTGGAAATTAAAGATTTTTTTATAAAAAAAAAAGAAGAAAGGAAACCCTAAACCTAACCCCTCCCTTAAAACCCATTTTCGGTAGCACTGTAGCGTATAGCTACAGTGCCGCGGTAGCATCTCTACCCTCTCTTCTCATCTTCTCTTTCCCCCTCCTTTTATCAAACCCTAGCTCTCCTTACCCTTTCCTTCAGCCGCCGCCACCGTCGCCCTCTCTCCTTCTCTCAGCCACTCCCCTCTCCCATTTCTACCGATGCTCTTCCCTCCTCCTCCTGCTCCCATCTCGTTCGGACGGCTTCATTGTCGGATCCCATCCTTCCAGCCGTCGTCCGAATTCTGATTCGCCGCCCTCCCTTCGGCCGAACCTAGTAACCTCTTCCCTCCCCTTCTTCATCTTCCTCTCTCTCATTTTCCCCTATTTTCCTTCTTCCCTTCTTTTCCTTCTTTTTCCTCTCATTTCCTTCTTTTTCTTGGTTTCTCAGTGAGTTCCGAGCCAACCCAGTCGAGTCACTGAGTTGACTCGGGTGGGTTCAGTTCTGGGCTTGGCAGCCCATGCCCATTTCATTGTTGGACCAGCAGACCAAGCCCAGCCCGACTCGCGGATCTGGCCCAGTTCGCCATATCTGGTCCGGCCCAACTAGGCCCAGGCCCAACTCAGCCAGTTCGGCCCAGCCCGATTTTCAGACCGAGCCTGTTTCGACCCTAGTTTCGGGCCCGACCCAATTTCAAACCCAGTTTCCAGTCTTGGGCTCATTTTCGAGCCCGGCCCAAGTTTGGACCCTGTTTTCAGTTTCGGGCCCACTTCAATCCGGTTTGGACCTGACTCGCTTTTGGGCCCGTTTGTAGTCCAGACCTAGTTTGACCCGTTTTGCTCGGTTACTCAGCCTTGTGTTCTCGTTTCAACAAATTGAGCCCCTTCAACCCCAGGACTCGTTCTCTTGCATTGGATTTCAAGGACACACACAGGTGAGGGAACTCATCACTGCTTTTAGCATGCATCTATGCATCTTACCTCTCTATCAAATGTGCGGGTACGAAATACAGCGAATGAGGATCCTCGGTATTATGAGCCACTCGGCAAGGGAACTGTTGATACGATTATGTGGCGGGCCCCCATCCGGGTGTATTTGTATTCGATGCCCGCAGAGGCATATACAAGTTGATTATCTGATGTCATGATTGATTGGTTGTGTGGTGACATGATTATGGTTTATTTTTATTGATACTATGTTGAGATGCCAACATGCGAACATGTGATATGTGTTGATACATGCCTGATTATGGTGTGATATGTTTTGTTGATAATATGCTATATGATTATGTGATAGTTAGTTAGAACTGCTAGACATTATAACATGTTTGGATGTTAACATGCCAACCGTGATAAATAGTGATGTATACACCTGATTGTCATGTGATGAACTATGTTAATAATATGTGTAGGCGTAGAGGTAATTGTGCATACATATAACTAACGTATGTGAGATGCCGGTGGGGCATGGGTACTAGGCCACATCAGGATCCAGAGACTCCCCCTAGTTTGTCTGGTG
Source organism: Chimonanthus salicifolius (assembly GCA_013350335.1). Taxonomy (NCBI): domain Eukaryota; kingdom Viridiplantae; phylum Streptophyta; class Magnoliopsida; order Laurales; family Calycanthaceae; genus Chimonanthus; species Chimonanthus salicifolius. The sequence goes on from CM023536.1 coordinate 39,289,810, forward strand.
GTTAGGGTGGGGATGTTATGTGGGACTGCGCAGTGGAAACGTGGTTGGGATGCGGACCCCCTTGTATGATCAAATCGTCGGTCCGTCTTGTGGTTCTCACACACATCTATGAGAGAGGTGTAATTTGATTTAGAGAACAATGTGCCTGGGAGTCCCAGATAAGGACTAATTGGGAGGTAGTTATGTTAGCCCTAGAGAGAGACCATCGGTTTGAATGTTGGTTCACTCAGGGTAGTCTTGGGAGCCCCTACCGTCACGGTACCCGAGTGCAGGGTGGACGAGGCATCCCCGAATGACCTAGTAGGTTGAGGAGGTGCTCGTCTAGTCATTGGTTGAGGGATGATGCGGTGAGAGATAGCTCCCGCTAGTATGACTTGTGATCCCCAAATGACCGACTAGGCTGAGGAGGTGCTCGCCCGGTTATTGGTCGAGGGATAATGCGGTGAGGGACAGCTCCCGCTAGTATGACTTGTGATTCCCCGAATGACTGAGTAGGACAAAGATGTGCTTGCCCGCTCATTGGTCGAGAGATGGTGTGATGAAATATTCCAGGCTAGGACACCTGTAGGGTGGGGACAACTTGCGATGTGATGTGATGAGGTATTCCAGGCTAGGACACTTGTAGGGTGGGGACAGCCTATGATGTGATGTGATGAGGTATTCCAGGCTAGGACACCTGTAGGGTAGGGACAGCCTGTGGTGTGGTGTGAGATGATGTTCCACGCTAGGACATCGTAGGGTGGGGACAGCCTGCGGTGTGGTGTGAGATGATGTTCAAAGCTAGGACACCTGTATGATGGGACAGCATGTGGTGTGATGTGATAGTGTGTTTACCCGCGGTTGACTTTAGGGTTCATTGTTGAGACTGTGTTGTGGGTGTTGACTCACCAGGAATTTATGGGTGCCTAACGAGTGAGTTCGGCCGGCTCACTCGGTAGAAGACCTATAGAATTCTGTGAGGGGTGGATACGTCAGTCGTGTGGAGACCAACAGATGGGGTCCAAGGTTATAGGTTTGACTATCAAGACTCTGGTACTTGGTTGAGGAGACAATAGACGAGTCTGGTTGGCAGTCGGTTGAGGACTGGTGAGGTGGTTACTCCCGCGTGGTAGTCAGCTTGGGACTCTAGTGAGTCTGACTCTTGGGTTGGTCGTGGTATGCTTGCGGGTTGTTGTGAGAGAGTCATAGGTCTAGTCGAGGAGTATGGATCCTGATTCGGTTGGAGATCAGTCTGTATACCCGAGGGTGGGTGGACCGCAGCAGATGGGCACACGAGGGAGTTGCCATAGAGTTATACTAAGTTGGTTAGAGGATGTACTGGAGGCCCGACTAATGTGGGCCCGTGTATTAGGGGTAGAGTACCCGCTTGCATAGTCATGCATGTAGGCATCATAGACATTGATGTGTTCATATGATCATATATAGTGTATGTTGGGTGACATTTGATGCGTGTGTTACCCTCACTGGACATGTAGAGCTCACCCCTTGCCTCACAGGTACTCCATAGAGGAAAGGTCGGCGGGACCCTCAATCGGACATTGCGCGTAGAGCTGCAGCTTTGTACTTGTCATGGTTTTATTTTGTAATTGGAGACTTGCTAATGTATTTGAGATATGTGTACATTTTATTAAGTTGGATGAATGTAATAATGGGATGATACTATAATTTGTAATCATGATTGATGCTTACGGTTTTTGGTTTACTGGTGGATTGATATGGTTAGTGTAGGTTGCGGGAGCGGTATCTCCCATTTTAAAAAAAAAATGTATCCGAAATTGTATTGGATTGTTTTTAGGAGTTTGTATAAGTTTTAACGTGCCCGTATTGGGATAGGTCGTTACACACTGCCAAACTAAGCCCTTGGAGACTGCTTCAACCTATACAATGCCTTTTTTACTTTGCATACCATTGTTGTATCTGCGTATTTTGGTATACCTAGAGGAAGATCCAAATATACTTCTTCAGTAAGGTCTCCATGCAAGAAAGTATTTTTTTGCATCAAACTGAAAAAGTGGCCAATCTTGATTAGTTGCTAACGACAAAAGTACTCTCACAGTATTAAGTTTGACAACTGGTGCAAACGTTTCTTGATAATCTACACCATAAAACTGTGTATATCCTTTTGCAACTAGCCGAGCTTTGTATCTCTCAATCGTCCCATTTGCTTTGTGTTTGACCGTAAACACCCATCTACATCCCACGGTCTTCTTTCCTCTTGGTAAGTGCACGAGTTCCCAAGTGGCATTTTTGTCCAATGCTATCATTTCCTCTGCCATAGCCTTGGTCCATCTAGAATCTGCTACAACTTCCTGCAATTTACTAGAAATAGAGACAGAGGATAATTGAAGTACATAAGATGCATATGACTCAGACAACTTGTGGGAGGACACATGGTTATTTATTAGATATTTAACTTTAGCTTTCGGGTCAGGCTCATATCTAGTTGCTGGTTGACCACGATTAGATCAGGGGTGGAAGATGATATTGGGATGGTTCAGATGCAGGTTCAGTTATACTAACAATATCATGGATATTAGAGTCAACAGGAATAGGATCAAGTAATACCTCTAAGGAGTCCTCTGGAGACGATTGGATCAGTGGGATTGTAGACGTAGGAGACATTGTACTATCATGAACTTGACATTCACGCCCTTCAACTGAGTGCTCAATGGAGGATGATTCGGGTGTCTCGGCTTCAATACTAGATGACCTCATTATTTCAAAGGACCTTATTTCATCCTGATTCTGTACTTCATCTCTAGTCTCCCCCGGAAGTGAAGAATCTGGTATTGCTTTGGGATAGAAAAACATGTTTTCATGGAATATTACGTCCATGGAGACATAAAACTTTTTAGTAGGGGGATGATAACAGCGATATCCTTTCTGAGTGGAGCCAGACTCGACAAACACACACTTCAATGCACGTGGTTCTAGCTTGGTACGTTGATTTGAATGTAAGTGAACATACACTACACAACCGAAAACACGAGGTGCCAAATGAACAACGGAGGGAAGCGTACAGTGGTCAGATAGTACATCCAAAGGTCTTCTGAATCCAAGAACACTAGATGGTGTACGATTAATCAAGTAGACAGCGGAACTCAAAACTTCGCCCCATAGATGCGATGGAACATGACCTCCAAGTAAGAGAGAACGAGTGACCTCCAAAAGGTGCCGATTTTTCCGTTCAGCAACCCCGTTCGGTTGAGGAGTCTGAGAGCAAGACATTTGATGGATAGTACCAACTGAATGCAGAAAATCAGTCAATTCATTGTTGAAATATTCACCTTCATTCTCAGAACGAATAAATCTGATAGAGATGCCAAATTGTGTTAACACCATTTGATGGAAAAGACAATACACAATACATACATCGCTCTTGTGTCGCAGCAAATAAACCCAGATCATCTTGGTAGAATCATCAACAAATGTAATGAACCACCTCATGCCATGGTTTGTAGAAAGTGGGGCAGGACCCCAGACATCCGAATGAACTAAAGCAAAATGTGCTGCAGTTTTATTATCATTCGAATAAAAAACAGAACGATGGTTTTTCGCCAGTACACAAGTTTCACAAACAAAGTCTGAAATATTAGAACCAGTAAATAATGAGGGAAATAATCTCCTAATGTAACCAAATGAGGGATGACCCAATCGTGCATGCCATACCCAAATCTCCTCCTGCCTTTTAAAGACGCTGGCGTCCATAACGTGAACAAGTGCTCCATCATCTGATCGGTGTAACCCATCGTCCAGATAGTACAAGCCTCCACGTTGTTTACCACTGCCAATCTTCTCCTTGGTATGGAAGTTCTGAAAAATACAGTAAGTAGGAAAAAAGTGGCAACACAGGCATGAGACTCGGATAACTTATTAACAGAAATAAGGTTACAATTTAGTGATGGGACCAATAAAACATTAGTGAGAGATAAGGATGGTGATAGGGGTACAGTGCCGACACCGACAACTGGGGAAGACACACCATTGGCATTAGTAATGGCTGATTTGGGACAAGTAGAAGATAAATGGCTAAACCGAGATTTATCATAAGTCATATGGTTCGTAGCACCTGTGTCAATTATCCAAGCACTATTTCTAGTAAAATGAGTAATAGCAGAATTAGTGATACCTGACTTGGCAACGAAGCCGGAAGTAGTGACGACGTGGCTCTTGGCAACAGAATCCACTGCCATGGGATTATAAGACCTGGGAGAGGCCGTCTTATCCTTTGGATGCCAATCAAGGTAGCCATGGAGCTTAAAACATGTATCTATCACATGATTAACCCCATTACAATGAGTACACTTACGAACACCTTTCTTTGGGTTCGGACAAGTACCAGATTTTCGGATCGTCATAACAGCTCCTTCATTGGATGGCGCACCAAGCATAGCATCTTTGCGATTTGCCTCAGTACAAATGATAGCATAAGCAACCTGTAGAGTTGGAAGCGGTGTAGTCACAAGAACACGACCACGAATCCCATCCAAATGGGAATCGAGACCAACCAGGAAAACATACAGTCGTTGAGAGTTGACCATTGTGGTATACCTCTCAAGATCCCGGGTACATTCCATAGTACAAGGCTCAATAGCATCAAGCTCCTGTCATAATTGTTGTAGTTTGCCAAAGTAAGAAATAATAGAACCTCCATTTTGGCGGACAGAAATGACTGCACAATATAATTGATATGCCTTTGAGGTATCTTGGCTGACAGAATAAGTTGCTTTGGCAGAGTCCTAGATCGCCTTGGCAGTAGATAGGCGTAGAAAAAGTGACCTGATGTCCTTAGTCATGGCGTCAAATAGCCAAGATTTGACCATACAGTTCTCATCCTCCCATGTTTCAAATTCCTCATAATTTGTTGCTTCGGGGGCCTTCTTACTACCAGAGATAAAGCCCCAATGTTTCCTGCCCCGGATCTTATCTGAGCATTTAAAGACCGCTCAATGTAGTTAGTACCATCGAATCGTTCTGGAGTGATCAATGAGGACATATCGTGTAGGTGGAATGGAGGCAAGACAGTGGGATCAACCTTCTCTTTCCCTTTCTGAGAGTTTAGGATATGAGAGGATGAACCAGTCATGATAGAAGGTTGAAGAGGCCGAAACCTCTATCGATTCCAAGCCAATGATCGTCAACTGTAAGGACCTGACACGAACAAAGGCAGGCTGAAGCTGAGGTAGGCCAAATCGAACAGCAACAGCAGAGGACAACATGGAAGGGAGGAAGCGGGCGAGCATTCGGCAGCAGTGACTCCACCGGCGGTACCTGCAGAGCTGACGCAGGAGAGGGGACAATCGGTCGGCTCGGCAAGAGCCCAGGCTGCGAAGCAGATCTGGGCAAGGAGCAGATCGGCAGCCGAGATTGGGATCAGGCCAGATCGGAGAAACAAACAAGATTTGTGGAATCCGACGAGCAGCAGAGTACCAGTCGGGTGCTTAGATCCAAATCCAGGCAAACAGCAGCAAGAAAAGGGCAGAAAGGCCGACGAGGCAGCTGGAAGATCGGCACGCTTACCAGACGAAGGAAGATCAAATCTCGGACCTCGGTGCAGACTATGCACACGGCTGGGATTTGGGATTCTGGTGTTGCGGAAGTCTAGTATGTGTGCTCAGATCTGAGTGGCGGAGACGACGGTGGCGCTGGAGCGGAAGACAAGTAGCAGTAACCAGGCAGATCGGCATCGGCGAACTAGAAGCAAGAGCAGCGACAGGCAGCGGAAAAAAAAAAACAGAGAGCAACGACAGAGCAACGAAAAAAATTATCTCAGATCCTAAGAATATCCGAGAAAAAAAGGAAGAGAGATCCAAGGGGACAACCGACAAATCTGCAAGATCAGGCAATCCCAGATCTGAGAAAAAAAATGAGTAGCAGGTGGGAAGATGATGGGGATAGGCGGAAACTCTCAGATCTCCCTTTTTTTTTTTTTTTTTCAAACAGATCTAAAACAACAGCACCAAAAAAAAATAAAAAATCGATTCCTACATAAGGAGATCGAAGCTTGGCTCTGATATCATGTCAAAATAATTTCTCTGTGTATGTTCTTTGTACAAATGACCCCTTATATAATTTATACAAGGGAGCTATAACAGGAATACACATCAGTTCCCTATACAATAGGTAACTGTCCCTATAATTATAGTATCTAATTACAAATTGACAACTAATGTCAACACTTCACAGGTTTTGCGGGGGAAGAAAGATTAGGATGAGGTGGAGTCGTAGACAATTGTACAAGTCCTTGAAATGTGGAGATTCCATGAGGCAAGGCAGCTAATTATTGAAGAGAGGTCTCAATGAATGACATAGGTGTTGGAACTGTTGTGAACGAGTCCCACGTAAGAAGTGTAGAAGGAGATCTAGGGGTTTATAAAAGGACTTGGGTCACTTTACCTAATAGGCTAGTTCTTTGGGCTGGAAGCCCAAGTCCTAACAAGTGATACTAGAGACAGGTCTCAGGCTACCTCAAGTGGACTCAAAAGAACACCTAGACGAATGGAATGGTGATGCGGCGCATCCCCTTTCCTTTTTTGTTTCTGTGTGTTTTTTATTTTTATTTATTTAGTAAGTTGTTTAGTTTATTTTAAGTAAGGGTATTTATGTAATTTCCTTTTAGTTTTTTTTTTTTTTTTTGAGGTGTCCCACCTTCCCCTCTCTCTTGTAAGCACATGAATGAAGTAAAGTTTTGAGTTTCAACCAGGGATAGAAAAATCGGCCGGGCCGAGATCCCGGCCGATTTTTCATATCAGTCGATATATCGGTTCGGCCGATACTTTTTCTCTCTCTCCTGCCCTTTTTTTTTAAAAAAAAAAAATTTCAAAAAAATTACAGTAAATGCAGATAATTATGGGCTTATTGAATATGTAATTTTTTCATAAAATATCGGACATTTACATCTTCTAATATATTTTTGAAGTTACGATAACGGGAAATTATATAATTAGTAATAAAATAGTGAAAATTACAAGGAAAAAGATATAAATGAGGAAAATTTGTAGAAATAATTTCATAATTTATTTTCTTAGTCAATGAGTGTTATTTTAAGTTATGAATTATAGAAATAAAATAAATAAATAATAAAATGATTGAAAATTACATAATAATATAGAAAAAATATTAGAAAATGAAACTAATGGGGTCCTAATCACTTGAACTGATAACCACACAAATGTCATACATAATAATATAATGTTTTCTTTCATTTGAGAAAATAGATTTTATTTTTCATTAATAATAATTAGATAAATAAAATTATTAGATAAAATTATTAGATAAAATTATGAACTATAGTTAATTATGTTAAATTAATATAATAAAAATAAAGAATACCTTCTAATAATAATGACAATGGTAAAACTATTAGATGGTAATTATAATATTAAATTATGACAATAAGATAAATAAAAGAAAATATTATACTTTTTACTTTTAGCATAAATAAATATTGTATTTAAAATAAAAAAAGTATTACTTTCACATTAAAAAATATTTTTTGATAAAATATTAGAGTACAGAGAGTTTCCACGTGTGTTCTTTATGAAACTCACGAGAGTTCCTTTTTATCAAATGAGTTTTTACTTAGAAACCCTAATGCTTATGTTTTAATATCCTTCTTCTCTTTCACTCTCTCTATTAAACCCTAGCAGCCGCCGCCACTCACTGTATTTTTCCCATCAACGAAGAAGAAAAAGAAGAGAAAAGAACGCTGCGAAAGGTGTGCGATTTTTTTTCTTCAATCTCTTCTCCATATTTTCTTTTTTCTCTTTCCATTCTTGTCCGATATATTTTTTTTAAAAAAAAGGGGCTTTTTAAAAAAAAAAAAAAAAAAACTGAATTTTTAAAATTCGGCCGATATCATGGCCGATAATTCGGTAAAAAATTCGGTCATATCAGTTGAATTTTTTTTGATACGGTCGATACTATACGTATACACCGATCTAATTCGGTGGTGGAAAATCAGAATTATATCGGCCGAGCACGGTATCGATCGATATTTTGACCCTGTTTCAACAGACCTGCGATTGCGAATTTGGAGAGATTCCTTTGCCGGGAGGCATCTTCTTCCCGGGTATTCTTCTTCTTCTCTCTCTTCTTCTCTTCTCTTTCCCCATTCTCTATGTTTTCCCTTTGATTTCACAAACTCAGCCCCTTTCCACCATAGCCTAAGCCCTCCTAATATTGTCGTCCCTTGTCCAAACACATCCCAACACCTTCGCCTACCCTTAAACTCCATCCCATCAGTTTCGTCCCTTCTGAAATTCCCTTTTCTTGCTGCCACAAGCCCCCTCATACCCTTTCTAGACTTCCGTAACTTCCAGATACCAGTCCCAAGCCTTGCCACCACCTTTTTAGATCCTTCCTGCAGCCAAAATCTCTTTCTTTACCTTCGTTCCCCTTCCTACTGTTGTCGCAGCATTATAAAACCCTCCCTTGTGCTTTCCTTTCTTCCTAACACCTACTCGGCTGCCATTCCCCTCCACAGTCCTCCTTCACACTGCCGTAACCCATAGTTTCGCCGCTGCCAAGGAGACCCTCCGTGTCCCTTTCTTTAAGATCCCTTTCACCCCTTCTCTCTTAATACCATTCGTAAACCAGCCCCCCCCCACCCACCTTCCACCTTTTCTTTTTTTCTAGATATCTAAGTATAACCATGCTTATGTATTTATTTTAATTACCATTCTCCGTAAGCCTCCCATCCTATAATAGCCGTGACCATCCTTTTACAGTTTGACTCGATAATCCTTGGGATTGATTAAATTCTTTGCATTTTCATGATTATTTGGGGTAAATTTCTATATTAATTAATTGTATATATTAATTGGTATTTAATTTCAACCCATTTTAGATTTAGGATGCATTATTTTCAACCCTTTAATTCACATTTAGGATTACCCTATCCCTTACCCTACATAAAATTGATATTAGTAGCATAGATTAGGACAGTTTCTTAAATTTCCAGGTCTTAGGTCGCATTTAAAAAATAATTAATTAAAGAAAAAAAAAAAAAGAGAAAGGAAAGGGAATGCACCGCATCAATCTCTTGCCCTGCATCAAATGGCCGGCATCGCTCTCTCTGCCGAAGGGCCTTGTTCGAGGGCTGGATTGTTGGAACTGCTCCGAATGAGTCCTATATTGAAAGGGTAGAAGGAGATCTAGGGGTTCATAAAAGGACTTGGGTCACTCCACCTATCAGACTAGCCTTTTGGGATGGAAACCCAGGTCCTAACAATAGGGTGGGCTATGGGCAAGAAAAATCCCCCTTGGAGGTTGCTTCTTCTTGCAAGAGAAATCAATTTTCTGTGAGAAGGGGAGGGAAATCTTCTTCAATCATAGGCAGATCGCAGAAGCAGTGGCTGATTTTATGGCAAAAAGAGGTGTGGATGGAGAGGATACCCATATATATGCCTGATTCTCTTTTCTATATGGAGATAGGAATACAACTCACGTGTTGTAATTCCTTTTGTATCTACAATTTTCTTCTACGAGTATATATATATACTGAAATTCAATAATATATAACTAGCCTCAAATATTGTGAAACTGGTCTACAGTAAAGTGCCAACAATTAACTGGAAGTTATAAACTAGCTCATTTGTACAAAATCCCAAAAGGAATGCACTGCTGCGCCAAATTATGGAACAAGATACTTCTGGCAATTAGTTATATGAAGGCATGATCATGAAAATTTGCATAGTTACATATCAAAAGTCTACACTAAAATAAAGGATTTCGCAAGAGAGACTATTGAACATATTTTAACAATAAAGTGATGGCCTGGAAGAGGAAATTACCTTTAAGATGAAACCATGCAAGTGTTCAAGTAATTTGTTGTTGTTTTCTTCTTACTCCAATCCTCCTTAACTCTCGCAAATGATCGGCTATCTCTTGGATGAAATGAACTCCTTCATTTCCATTTTTAAGTGAATAGATAGTATGTTTGAGAAAATTCTGATCTGCCTCAAGGGTCTCCAACCTCTCATTCAGACGTGAAACTTCGTTTCCAAAAGCTACTAAGTCGGTATCTTTAGAAGTCATGGAGTGCAACTCATCACAATTTTCATTGTGATTATCTTCTGTGATTAACTGCATATCCCACCTTGGTGTTGTGTACGACTCAGCATATGCAAATGAGTTGTTCTGCAATGGAAGTCCATCTTCTGGTTCTGTCTGATTAACTACATGAGTCATTCCATCACAGTGGAGATGTCCCATTCCTCCAAGAGCTTCAGTATTCCCATCTACATTTTCTTTTACTGCAACTGAATCTTCGTCATTATATTTTGTAATAAGGTGGTCATCTCCACTTGCATCATCAAGTTCAGACATGTCAATATAAACCCCATTATTAGAAAATAAATGAAGCATCTTCTCCAACCTCTCCACTGACTTTGTAATATATAACTTTTCATCTTCAAAATCTAGCAATGAGTCCTTGAGACTACCCATTTTATTCTCCTCATAATCCCTATGCACATCGGTTCCCTTGGAACCATTTTCATCGCAACTACATGGAAAATTGATGCAATCTCCTTCGAAATCAGTCATAGGGCTCAATTCTTTGTCCAACAACCTTTCATTTTGGAACTTCTTCCTATAACTTCCAAGTTCCTCTTCAAGGGCTTGTATTTTTCTCTCTCTTTGAACAAGAAGCTCATTCAACTTCTGCAGTGCTTCTTGATCATATTCCGCTTGTTCTTCCATCATTCTCAGATATTGCAAAGCCTCCATCTGCATTGCTGCCTTTTCCTCCTGTAATCTAGTAATCATAGCCATTGCTTGATTTGCAGCAATAGAAGCTGCATTTCTTTCTTCCTCCAGTTCTTTATATAAAGCATTCATCGACTTGCGATCAAACTCAATTTGTCGTTTCAGCCGATCAACCATGCTCTCTCCTTCGATTTCACTGACAATGCTCCCATCCAAAGATTCAAAACCGGACTCATTTCTTTCAATTGAGACCCTCTTGTAAAGCATTGGGTGTCCCATAGAGCTAGAAGCATCTGTTGTCTTTAAATCATCACCATGCACAACCACTCTTGGACTCATATCAGTCCAAGAGAACTCAAAACTGCGAGCAGCTGACAATTGTGACAATAGTACTTTCAGATCTTCATGGATTCGAGCTGAATCCTTACTAGTAAGTTGCTCTGAGAACGATGTAGATGGTTGAAATCCCTTATTACCAGTTGCCAGCTTGTAAGCTTCATTTAGATCGATAGAATAGGATATTGACAGTTCCCTGGTAGGCAGACTAGGTTCTTCCATCGTAATTTGGTTAAAACCTGTTTTAGCCGAAGCCAACTCATTTTCCATCTCCAAGACTTCTTTGCACTCACTGTTGGGCATGCATGTTGTATCACCAATTTCAATAGTATTAACTGCAAAACAATGGCATACAATGGTAAGGTCAAAACTACTGTGCAATATTTCAGCTTGTAGAATGCCCCTCAAAGCTCTGGTGGTATGAATGTCATCATAAAATGGATTGCTGTCCGATACATTTGCAATAGCCCATGCATGGAGTGTGATATTGCCTTCCTGACTTCTCTCCCAAATGACTCTGTAAAAAAGGACATAATTCGGGGCAGAAAAGGCAGAAAAACAATATCCTACTTATATGCTTCCATTTGACCAGCTACCCAGAATGCGTAGCAGAATAATAAACCTAATGGCCCACCGAACTATAAGCAGATGAATAAGCAAGAAGTTTTGAAAGGAGGGAACAGGCACACAGTAAGTGGCAGACCATACACTATTTGCATAAAAAGATGAGGACAACAAATATTTTAATCTCCTTAAACATGGAACCTAGAGGGTCTAAAGCAGCATGCATTGCAGAAGATTTACTCACCTTCCACAGAGTCTTCATTAGGAACATCAATCAGATTAGCCGATGCGGGAACCTTTCGAGGGGAAATGTCTTCAGATATTAATGGACTGCCATTTTCTTCAACCTGATGACAGTTAAGCTCATCCAAACCATGTCCAACTGAAACAGGAGATACTGAAGACGAAATATCAAGAGGCTCATCTACATTCCGCTGCTCATATGGAACTGAAACTTCAGGCTCCATTATAGGAGCTTGGTGGATGAGCTTCTGTAGAGATTGATCAGAAGAGGTAATCTCATGCAGCAGATTCCTATCATTGCTGTCAGACTCAGGGTGGATGGTTTGATCTAAAATTTCATCCTTGAATTTACCAGCTTCATGATTTAGAGCTTTTCCATCATCATCATCTGAGGTCAGGACTTCTGACTCAGAGTCGGAAGTAATCTTGACCTCAGTGTATCCAACATGTGATAAGGGATCGAATCCATGATTTACTAGATCAATCACTGCTGTTAAAGCATATGATTTTTCTCCTCTCTCATGCAAATTGTTCATGCAGTGTGAACAGCCATGTTCATTTAGACCTGATAAAGGAACATCATCAAATTCAGTGGCAGTAGAGCTAATGGGTTTGAACTGAACTAATCTATGATGGATGTCTGTTGTATTCCTAAATGGCTCATTACAACATGAGCAGTGCTTTTTCCCCATGATACTATGCGCAGGATCCTTAAACAAATGTTCTTCTGCCAGGTCTTCTCCATGAAGCCCAAGGGGAAAATTATCACCATCAATTGGCAAGTTCAGATGAATGTCATGCTCTTCATCTTCACAACATTTAAGTCCTGGCCCCAACTTACCGACCAGCAACCTGTATGTCTCGGTGGAAAAAGAAAAAAGGCACCCTTCACACATCTCACGGACGTCTGCAAGTTTTCCATGAAGATGACAATAAGCTAGAGATGAGATCTCTGATTTATGAGCATGACAGATGAGATTCCTGTAAAAGCCTGGCTTCTCATCGCCAATGATATGATCAAGCCTCGAGCATAATAGACATGGCGTTTGCAATCCAAAGACATCAGCAAATTTTGTCACCAAATATGAGAACAGAGCATCGATGAACAACAGAAAAATCAACAGCCATTCAAGAATCGCAGAAGCCAAAGCAGAAGTTAATCCACTAGAACCCCTCAATACTCTAATAGATGATGCCCTAGTGGCCATGTCCAGCAAGATTACTCAAGTGATTGCTCAGAGTTCACCTATATCTCACAGACAGCAAAAGTTCACAATCCTCTGAGATTAGCAAGCTTAGCACCTGAGACAAAATTCAACAAATTGTTGCTTAAATGGTAAAACTTAACAACTCGATTGACGAATACACCAATCTAAGAACATAATAAATGGAAATGTACAGTGGTATATGTTTAATCCAATAAACTTGATCTTCAATTTTATTTTTGAAGTAACAAAGCAAAGCCTTTTTGTTAGAAAGTAGCAAACACAAAAGTACATGACCAACTGGTAATATCAGAATATAATAACCACAAAAGGAATTGGAATCAACTTTTAAAAAAAAAAGTCCTTTTCATGGCTCAAATTCCAACAAAATTGGAATGAGATGGATAACTGAAATCCTTGAAAAGAATCAGCAGATCTCGAGAAGAAATCCATATAAGCTGAATTAGAATAAAATAGACAAGGAACCCAATTAACAGTCATGGACAACAACAAGCACCCCAACACATACAAAATGAATAACTAGACTCAAGAGGGCAATTGTAAAATTACATTCTTTGATGATATATCTGGAATCTGAAATTTCAAGAGAATTTTGAACAAACACAAATAAATCCAATTGAACAGAACAGCAATTAGAACTGCGTTCTATATGATAAACTTGATTTTCAACAAAATTACAAATAAAGAGGCCCTTCTTTGCTTTTACAACTTAGAACCCACAAATAGGAAAATTAAAATATCCAACTCTAATGAGATAAACAAAAAAAAAAAAAATCAGAAAAATAACATGCAATAAACTAAAAGTTGAAAAATGGAAATAAAAAGAAATACCTAGTTTGCAGAAGCAACCATAGTCTGTGAAAACACTCCAAATAGTCAAAATCCAACCAAAATCTATGGGTTCGCAGAACTTTTAAGTACCTTTTGCTCTCATAAGACTGGATCAAAGTTCTGAAGAGCAAAGAATTTCATTTCTCACAACCGGTAAAGAAACATGAAACATATCAGAAAGTGAACAAACTCATAGCAGGACATTCATAAAAGAAATAAAGCCAAACAAATAAAAAACAAGACAATAGTAAAAAATTTGCCCAGTTGGTCAAGATAATACCACAATACTCAATTTAAGAAAAGAAAGAAAGACGACGAAGACCGTGACCTGTTCATCTGGTTACCAACAAACCTTGAATTCCTACAAAATTTCTCTTAAAAAAAAGGACAGAAGAACAGATCAGCAAAGCAGGCTTTTTCCTCCTGGTCACAGAAAACCATGCAGAGAGAGAGAGAGAGAGAGAGAGGAAGTTGATTAAAAGAGAGTCAAAGCCCGAACCGAAAGATCAAACTTTTGTGCAGGATCTGTCTTTTTTAATTTCAAAAGGATGGCGCCGACAAAAGAAAAGTCGCTCGTTTTATGAGAAGCTGACGAGAAAAACCAGAAGGGGAAAAAGCAAACTGCATACATTTTTTTCCAATCAGAAGAATGAAAAGGGTATTTTAATATAGGAAATAATCAGACAGTGTATACTGTCAATCTCAGATGAATGGATATATATTTAATGAGATAACGATAGATTTGTTAAAAAAATATTTTTTCAATATATAATATTAAGATTAAATTAAATTAATTATGTATTTAGACTTCAAATTTAATTAATTTTAATTTTTAATCTGTAAATTTAAAATTAAAAAATAATTTAATTAATCTGATCAATATATTATATTAAACAAAGACTTTTTAAAAATCAATTATCAAACTATTTAATAAGTATAATGCCTAGACATTCACATACAAAATAATACCAAATTACCTTTCAATATATGAAATGATAGAAAAGTCTAAAGAATCTTTGAGAAGAGAAATGGCTGTTTTCATCGTGGGGGACATGATATCTTACCAATTCAAATACAAAAATACTGGAATCTTATGAATTTCTTTAAATTGTATAATGTTCATATACATAAAATCATATTTTTATACTCTCACAAAACATGATAAAATATAATTATTTAATCGGTTAAGAGAAAAAAAATATCAATTAATAGAAATGTAACATTAAAAAATATTAAATATATTTTGCTTTAATTATGATGAAAATTTTAACTCAACATTGAAATCATTCTAAAATAAGATTAAATCAAATAAATATAGAGATATAAGCACGGGTATAATAAATGCTAACTAATACTATAGGTCGATACAGTCGTAACGCTGACAATTATCATTATGGAATTATAATAACGCAACGCATTCTCTCTTTTATTTCTTGGATTTTTTTTGAAAAAAGTTCAGAAAATATGAGAAAATAGTGTGAGCACTATTTTATTAAAAATGGTCATTTTTATATGGAGTATTAGAACTTCAAGAATCAATTTCGATACAAATATAGTATGTGCTAAAAATTTGAAAAATATCTAAAAATTTTAGAGAGAACAATTTAAGGAAATACCTAATATGAAATTTGTGATGATCCATTCCAAGTTTTCCCGATTTTGAGGAGATTTTTCGATCTTTGAGTTGTTTTTGGGATCGTAATGGCAGAGAGGAGAGTGTGGGCTCCAAGGTGTGCCCCAGTTTACTTGTTTTCGAATTTGAGAACTCGAAGGGCATTTTTGATAATTATATAATTATTATGTAAATTGTCATAAAAATTATTGAAAATCACATATTTTTCCACTCGATGTTCGCCACTCGAGATTTTTTTGGGTTTTTGATTTCATTGTATTTAATTTTTTTTAAAAAGAAATTATTTCAAAAACCTTGATTTTTAATTTATTTCAAAAAAAAAAAAGACTAAATCCCTGATTCCCCAAACCCTAACCCTCAAAGAAACTGTAACGCCTCATCCCGCTACGGACGAGTTATCTCCGAAAAGTCTCAAAACATAACCAAGGAACGGATACCGGATTTTTTTTTTTTTTTTTTTGAAATGGGGTAACTACCTCCCATTCAACAATCTAATAAAGGCCAAAACCAATATAATATTTACAACAAACAACCACCGACCATTTAATATAATTATACAATCATTCAAACGAATATGTAATGTGGAGTCTACTCCAACAAGGATCTCTCAAAATTAAACATGTAAGAATATGAAATATCTATCACTACTGCTTCTCCCCAGGGTGTCTACTCAAGGGGCCTGCCTAGTCCCTCTGCGGTCGGGGTACTTGAAGGGTAAGGGGTGAGCTAACCAACCTAGTGAAGAGATAAAACTTATCACAAGTTAGCAATATAAATGGATATTAAAGCAGAATATCATGATAACAAGAATACTCATATGCATGAATTCCAAATACACCACAAACCAATAATCCACTGACAAAAATTGAGACATCATCTCAATAGCCCACATCGGGTCCTCCAACAAACTCCGCTCTCCCTATCAGTACCTCGGGAGACTAAAGAATACACAACTGCCTCACCCAGACGAGCCGTGTCGGAAAATCACCTCAACCACGCCCGACTACAGAATACATAACTGCCTTAGCCACACGAGCTGTGTTGAAAGACCACCTCAACAACGCCTGATGATAAAACACACAACCACCTCAACCACAGGAGTCCTGTCTGAAAACCACCTCGACTATGCCCCGGGCGAGCCAAACTCTAGGCCAGGCACCTCAATTGCCAGAACACAATGGGGAGACCCGCATCTCCTATGGGGGTCTCGACCGCTGGAGCGTAACGGGGAAGTCTTCCCAACAACCATCATCATCACGTCATCATAAATATATACACATAAAAAGGTCCTCCATCTCAATATCCCAACGGCACACTGTTCATTGTGGGTTATCTCTCATGTATGATAAACATGTGTAACAATATATGCATATAGTAAGACCTCAAAACACAAACCTCATATTCATCATGGTCTCATTCACATATTTTAATTAGGCGCTTAACATAAATTCATTCGCATGTTATGGATAGACACATAACTTGTTATCATTAAGTCTCAAGCATTATGTTTGACATCCAACCCATAACTTATAGCTAAATAAACGACATAACCGTGTATAACAATATAAGCATGTTCTAACATAACTAACCAAAATCAACATCATGCGAGTCAAAAGCACATAACGAGTTACTTAAACACACCTCTCTATATTCGGCATTATTGCATTTGCATCTTATAAATAAATGCTCAAGTATCATCAACATCTTCCAAGTAGCATATTGGATATCAATTTATCCAATTAAAGTTTCTCACAATAGCGTGTAGTGGACAAGAGTGCACTCGAACAGACCCCTCTCCACATAATCATTCTCAACGGTTCACCCTTACCGAGTGGCTTAATAAATAGAGGGTCCCATTCAAATCGCTCCATGTCCTGGAAGTACATATTTGATATATGCAATGCATGCTAAAACCTGTGGAAACAAGGAAAAACGAATGAGTAATTAAGACAAAACGGTTCAAAAAGAGTCCGAGGAGAAAACGGGCCTAACAACTGGGCCGAGCCCAAAATGGGCCGAATTGGGCCAAGTCTGAAAATGCGCCGGGCTTGAAAATGGGCTAGGGTCTGGAAACTGGGCCAGGTGGATTGGGCCTGCCAGACGTGGGTCGGACCAGGTTTGGGCCTGGTGGGGCCGGACCAAGCCTAGGTCGGGTCGAGTCGGGTCTGGGCCAATGGGCCAAGCAGTTGGGTCACCACTCCAGCCTGACTCAAAACAGAAGAAATCCCTACTGAGTTGACTTGGCACTCGGCCGAGCGACTCAGTAACTCGATTGAGTCGGAGAGAAGGGGAGAAAACTAGGAAAAATCCAGGAAATGGGGAACAGAAGGGAAATCGTGGAAAAGTAGGGAAAAAAAGAAAATGAAAAGAGGAAAACAAGGGAAAACCGAGTAAAGGCGTGGAAAATCAAAGAAAGGAGAAGGGAAAGAAAAACAGGGAAAACCGAGGTGGATTCCAAAAAAATCGAATAAAGGAGAAGAGAAGAATAGGGGAAAAACGAAGGTGGAGCCTGTCGAGGTAGAAAAAGAGAAGAAGAAAAAAACCGAGAGGGAGAGAGAGAGAAAGGGGGAGGGACTTACCGAGAATCGGGAGGAAGGAGAAGAAGACCGCACCTGGGGGGGTTAGGGAAGAAGAGCGGCGGCACTGTAGCGTAGCGGCAATAGTGTCGATGGGAAAAGGGTAAATTTTAAGGGTCAGGGTTTCGGGTTTTAGCCTTTCTTTTTTTTTTTCCTTTTTTTTAAAATCTTTTTAGAAGAGAAATAAAAACTCGAATAAAGAATCCGAAAGATCTCGGGGGAGAAAACGTGTGACTTTTGAACAAGTTTTCATGACAATTACGCAATAATTATAAAATTACCAAAGTGTCTTTTGAGTTCCCGAACTCGAAAACAGGTAAACTAGGCCCACCATGGGGCCCACACTCTCTTCACTGTAACCAAAATGTGACTTTCAAATAATTTAAATGGCAAAATCATTAAAATATTAAAATTATCAAAATGCCCTTTGAGCTTCAGAGCTCGAAACCGGACGAACTTGGGCCCTCCACGGAGCCTGCACAATCCTCACTGCCACCAAAACACCAAAAACAACTTGGAGATTCACAAAACTCTCTAAAACCCCGAAATATTGGACTGGGTCATTACAGAAACCCCTTCTCTCGACACTGTAACAACATGTGCTACAGTGTCGTCGCCCCCAACCGCACTCCTCTGCGATTCACTTTTTTCGGTAACCCTCCCTCTTCCTCTCTTCTTGGTTTCCCTCTCTCTCAGATTTCTTCTTCTTATCTTCCATCTTTTTCGTCTTCCCTCACTCTGCTCTTGACCGTGCCTCGGCCGAGCCCTACCACCGTGTCCCCTTCCTCCACGCCTCTGCAGTGGAGTTTCCACCTAATTTCACCCTTCTCCGATCCCAGCCGTCGCCTCTGCCGCTGACGCAACCGGTTCCAGGTACCCCCTTCCTTCCCTTTCCCCTCATTGATTTTACTTCCTGGTTTTCATTGATTTTCATCGGTTGCTGTTGTTTTCCCCTCGTTTTTCCTCATTTTACTTGATTTTCAAGGGTTTTGCTTGATTTTTCCTAGATTTTCCTCTCCTTTCCCCCTTTTCTGACTCAGCAAGGCCGAGTCGACTCAGATGAGGCCCAAGTTAACCCAACTCCTAGCTTGGGTTGTGCTCGACCCAGGTGCCAGGCGTTGGCCTAGTTCATTTGGTCTTGGCCTAGACCCGTCCAGGCCCAAACCCATCTCGAGCCCTGTTGAGTCCAACCCAACCTTGGGCCCAGTGCTTGATCTGGCCCAGCTGGTCTTGGACTCGGCCCTAGCCCAGTTCTTCGGCCCGGCCCTTTTCTGAACTGTCCCATTTTAGGGCCCGTTTTCTACCCAACCTTTTTCAAAGCCAGTTTTCAGGCCCGACCCATTTTGGGCACAGGGTTCGGCCATACCATGGCCAAAAACCATGGTTCCCCAAGTCTTAATCCATATTGTTTTCCAACTTAGAACATATTTTTTCCCATCTCCTTCTTTTCTTTTGGTCTGTATTCCTTCCTTGCTCCTTCTTTCCTTTCTTTGTTCTTCACCGATCCTCTAAATGTAGAGATGGAGAGAGAGAGAGAGAAAGAACACTCTTGGTTCCAAGAGATGAAATGGTCGGCCAAGGGGTGTGAAATGCCCCTTAGGCTGGTCTCTTGTATAATAGTCCAAACCTTTCCCCTTCCTCTCTTAATAAGTTATCTAACCAAGGAGTCCCTTGGCTAAACCAAGAAGACCCTTGGCCTTCCATCGAGTCATGGGTTCCATCCCCCATGAGATGGAAACTCTCCATTTTCCCTCCTAACTCACATTGAGATGGAAGTCTCCTCAACTTTCCATTCAACTCAACTCAAGAATTAACTCAATTCCTTTGAACTCACCCATGGTTGACCAAGTCAACCATGACTTAGCCGACCATGCACCACATTGCATCTAGGTCCCACCTTGGCCATATCGCTCGATGATGTGGCACCTTACCTAGTTGGCTTCCATGCATGCCACATGGCAATGCCATCTCACATGAGTGCCACCTCCCTTGATGAGGTGGATTTAATGCATTGGGTTTTAATTGGATAGTTGACCCAATTAAATTAACCTTACCCATTTACCTTAAAATCAGCTCATCTATGACCCATTGCATCCCAATTGGGTAATTGACCCATTTAATCAATTTTTCATGATCCATTGGGTCTTAATTGGGTTATTGACCCAACTCCTTACCCATCTAAGGTCCATTTTAACCATTAATCTTAAATTCATTCAATTTGTAATTCAAAATAGACAAAATCCAATATATTATACGTGATGAAAATTCGGGGTGTTACATCCATGTCATCATGCATTCATCCAACCATTCATTCATCTTAGTTTTAATCTCATCCATTCATTGCATATCTCTCATAACCCTAATCCAATAAGCAAAATTGTAATGGCCCAAGTCAACAAAATGGTTATGGGAATAAGAGGATATATGAATCGTACGATTTTACGATTTTCGACATGATTCACACTCCTAAACTAATTTCGATACGATTCGAGTTTGATTATACTGGGTAAAATTGGAGAATATTATACATTTAGAGCATTAGGAATATTTGTAAAATTTCATGCTCACAAGGTGTGTGATAATATGTTTGAGTAAATGTTGTCTTATGTACATTCCAATACGTAGTTGGGTAAGATTATGGTTTGACCTCTTTATACCTATGTGTAATTGATGTGAGTATATTGTATCAGATACATATGTATGAGTTTCCCAAGTTCCCTATGATTAGATGTTTACTATAATTGAACATTCATAGATTTGTGATATGTTAAAGTATGATAGAATGTATGATAAATCAAGATTTCCCAAGATGTGTAATGTAGGGCCTTGATAACTTCCCATACTTATGCATGGCTATGAGTAATATATGTATCAAATGAATTCTCATGATTGTGATTGGAATTCTCAGATGGGTAACTCACATAATAAGCATGATGAATGTGTTTTAATGACATGCTTGGATTATGTGATGATGTGTACATCACTAGTGAGTACCTATGTTGATAATGGTTGTGGTGGATCGATCTAACCATATGTAGAACGAATTTCCATGATTTGAAGAGGAACTCGGTAAATGATTATACTAAGTGATATGGGTGAGTTAAAGTCAAATATCTTAGAACCCAAGGGAGTTAACTTGTGCTACAATGGGGATGGGCTAGCATGATTGAGAATGCATGGAATGCAATGTAAATGCTAAAAAAGCCTTGTTTGATTTCCCCAAAGTAAAAGTATAACCACTCCCCAATGTCAACTCAAATGTGAAAATGATGAATTACGGTTGATTTGATCCACTATGTGGTACGTAGGCAACTGAGAACATTGTGCCTCAGCTCGATCAAAACACGCATTGTATCATCCATTTATATTAAGGAGATGTAAGTTGTTGAGCAAATGTGAAGGGTAGAAAGGGATTGGTGGGATATACCTCCTCTAATATAAACCCTAATGCTAGATGTTGGATCCCTCAATTGTGACCTGAAGAGTTTATGATGCCTTGGGAGTCCCGATATGATGAAACATATATTTTTGTTACTCGAGTAAAGCCTAAATTGGCTGAAGAACTGTGAAAATTATTAAGATGGACAGATGAGGACTTTGGCACTGAGATGTATGTGACTAAGTCACTTTATTATATTTAAATGTGGTATGGGTACGTCCCTTACGTGATGATTATATTGAGACGTGGTATGAGTGTGTCCCTCACGTGATATTGATGATTGAGACGTGGTATGGATATGTCCCTCACGTGATATTGATAATGTTATGCCTCAGTCCGTTGAAAAAGGAAACTGTCTGATCAGTAAATCATTGTGTCTGAACTTTGTATAGTTAGAAGGATGAGATAAGTATATAATCCATGAGTAAGGCCTACAATAGCCGTGAGACTGTGGGAGCCTCGATATGAACATACGGAGACTGTGGCATTGAGATGTATATGTGACTTGGTCACTGGATATTGAGATGTGGTATGGGTACGTCCCTCACGTGGTTATGATGGTTAACTGACCGTTGCAGAGAGATATTCGGGATGGTGGGGTCGGCTACGGAGACTTGGTGTAATGCCCGGACTCGGAGGTGGGCCTGAAACGCTACCAAATTTTTTTTTATCCTTAGTAACTCCTAACTGGGCTGGATCAATAGTTAGGCCTAGATATAAATGTCACATGCTCTTTATATGTGGACTCAAACATGTACCATATGTCTACCCATTTATAAGCATATATCATACAAACAAACATTTCCATCATAAACAGATATCCTTCATTCCTTTCAGAGTTACTAACGGTGACAGAGTGGTTCATACATGATTTCAGTATAATAAGTATTACATGAGGTACTTTACACAAAACATGGTTTAAAGGAACCAATAGTCAAAATAAAAATGAAATTCCCGTCCGTGGGAATCACAAGAAACCGCAATAGTTTATCCATCCTAAGCTTGAAATGGAGGTTCCTCCTCCTTAGGTACATCTCTTGAAATGTGAGTTGTGTGAGCTAACCAACCCAGTGAAAAGAACATAACAATGTAGTATAATGAATATCAGGTTAGCGAAAATCAATATAACACCATAAAGGTTTATCCTGCTGAAGTTTCAAAATAATTCCATAAGTGTGACATCCACCACCATAAAGGTTTATCCTCCCGACGTTTGAAAATAATTCCATAAGTGTGACATCCACCGTAACACGTAGACACTACACTGACTATAAGTATTAAGTCCCAATACGGTCAAAATACAAATCTTGCAAGTACATCTTCGACACACCTAGGCCAGTACTGACACACTTGGGCCAGCAACTGACACACCTGGGCCAGTAGATGCAACCGACACACCTGACAGGTAATCGACACACTTGGGCCGATAATAGTTCAGTAGTTAAGGGTACGTGGAAGCAGTATCAATATCATCATAGCTCATAAACATTCTATCATTATTATCACAATATACGATAAACATCGTTAGTATCAATAAGCACTTTTCAAAATAGTGCATCATGTCTAGGCATATAAGTGGGTTCATTAAGTCTGATCCTTAAAACCACTTATTGCACTGGATCCTCTTAACCTGATTTACTCCTACTGCAATTGTTATGTCTTCTCACCGAAAATGTGGGGTATCGAAGTATCTGTCAAACATGCAAACAGATATACAATAAATAATTCAATCATTAATCAAACATAATACATAGAACAATACAACATATATTTATAGTAGTTCAAATCTTTCTATCTTATTTTCTAGAAAACTCCAAGAGAAATGGATCTGAGTCTTCTATATGGATTACTAACCATTTTAAGTTACAATAATTAGCAATATATAATAGGGTGCTCAGGCCACTTCTCATATTGTCTTCTGAAAATGATCATGTAGATGTATTGAGTTAGGCCTAGAGATATATGATGCTCAGGCCACTACTCATATAGTGAGTTAGGCCTAGAGGTCACTCAGTGCCCGAACCCTTCTTTTCTACCGAGCAACAAAGTTAATCGCTCAACTACTGATAGCTACCGGGCTGCATTGCCACAGATAGAGAGTATCGGCCTGGAAATGAATACATAATATATG
The DNA here is from genome assembly GCA_013350335.1 of Chimonanthus salicifolius. Taxonomy (NCBI): domain Eukaryota; kingdom Viridiplantae; phylum Streptophyta; class Magnoliopsida; order Laurales; family Calycanthaceae; genus Chimonanthus; species Chimonanthus salicifolius. The sequence continues at coordinate 39,313,499 of CM023536.1, forward strand.
TATATATATATAATAATACAAAAAAATGTTAGTATCACTTTTAATTTAATATAAGGGTCTCAGACAATCATCAACAGAAGTAGTTAGAATCAATTATATTTTAAACTTATAATCAGGCTTCTGAAAATAAATCATCACAATTAAAACATAAATCTTAATTTATCAAAATAAGTAACGTTTTATTTCCCAAACAGTATTTTGTATATGTTTTTAAATGGTTCTTAAATATTTCTAAGAACAGTATCAAGATAAGGTTTAACATAAACTATTTAACCTAGAACAAGGTCAACAAGATACTTTATATTATAACTAACTTAGATGTATAAATAAACTATTAATTCAAACTCAACTAGGCTAGGTTTAATTAAAACTCACTTAAGATAGATATTTGCATAATCTGATAAATTTCATAATAAATAATATTTTTAAACAAAACCCAATGGGTGAATGAATTACGTGGAGCAGTCAGCACCTAAGAGAACAACGTGCAATCTCAGGTACGGTTAAGTGTACAAGTGCACTCTGGCTGGGAGGGAAGCCTAGTAGAGGTAGTAGTGAAAAGAATAATTAGAAAATTAAACGAAAGATTAGAACTATCAATTATTTAAATTATTTTATTTAATCAACTTAAACCAAATTTTAAAATCCATTTTAAACTAAATCATAGTTCAAATTTAAATATAACTTTTCCAAGAACCATTTCATTATATATATATATATATATATATATATATTCCACTTAAAAACCCAACTAAAATCATAGATTAAAATATTAAAAAAAAAAAACTCACCTCAAAGCTGGGCGGTGGCTGCAATGCTAAAAGTAAGGAGACTTCCTTTACAAAGATGAAAGAAAAAAAAAGAACTGTGTGAAAGAAAATAATGGTATGAAGGATCAGGGTTGGATGGATGTTGCCTTGAAAAAAAATATTACAAAGATGGAGTTTGCAATGTAAAAATTATCATTCCCTTCCTTGATATTTATAGCCCAAAGTGTAGGCCTGTACTTGTCATGCAAGCTGCCACTAAGCCTATGGTAGCTTGCATGAGTCATTTAGTAGATTAGATGATTCATAACTTTAGATAACTTATTTTAATAATATAACATATAAAAAAAATGTTAACCATGCAAGAGGACACCTCAAATGTCTAGAGGATCGACACTTCACTCCTAGTGTATAGCCTTACCAAAAATTATTATTTTTAATATTTTCTTAATTATTTTTATTATTTTCTATTATTTTATAATAATCATTATTATCATATGTATATTTTTTTTTTCATTGCCATAGGCATGCGAACCTAAACGTTGACACAACTCATGCTAATGGCTTTATGAGTAAAATGCAATGATAAAATATTTAAATGGATTTTTTTTATAATATTTTCATTTCTAAAATCTTATCTTCATTTATTAGATATAAAAATGGTTTAATTAAATTAATCCATCCAGTCTAAAATGTCGGGTCTTAAAAATTATAAACACTGTTGAAATATGGAGAAAAATATACTTTCGAAATCGTTCGATCAGGCGAAAATGACACGTAGATAGGTTTTTGTCAAAAAATACAATATTTGTTTAAGTATTTTTAAATCTTATTTTGTAAATCCGTTAAACAAACTAATTGGTTAGAACACAGATTAAATACTGGTTATTTTTTCTGAAATTTTATGACTTATATAATTATTTTCATAAATAGGGACCTTTCAGTGTCACATTTATAAGTATTTCTGAAAATAAAAAGTATAGACTAAAAGGTCATATGAATTCATCACTACCAATGCATAACTTTGACAACTCAATTATTTCAAACAAAATATTTTAATAATAATCATTAATTAAATCACCTAAATAATAATACTTACGGTAAATTACCATTTTTTGCTTCCAACTTAAATGAGTTGGATCTGTTAGCTATCGAGCTCTAATTGGTCCAATCCTAGATTTCTAAAAAGCTCAATCCGTAATCTTCGTGATTAATGGATCAAAACACAATTAATTAATACAAATAACATAATTACCCTTAATCTTGAGTCAGGGTATTACACTTGGTCCCGTAGGGTTGCCGTCGAGGACTAGGTCCCTCACATGCTACCCGCGGGAGGGCGCTCTCACGGCTATTTAGCACACTTGATGTGCGTTGATACGTAGAGCTAGATACTATTTTACCTCATGGGGGTGATGCTAGCTTCGTTAGAGAAGGTCCGACCTCCTTAGAGCTTGACTGAATCACCCATGAGATGAAGGAATGCAGGGGGTAGATTCGATCACGCCAGTCGTGGGTCTCCTGCTTAGTAAGTCATGGGCCCTAAGTCTTGTTAGGGGTCGTGGTATATTTATGATATGATATTGTTGCCACAGTCACATAGTGATTTATTCGATTGTTGTTCCTACGGATAGAAGATCTCATGGTAGTTGACTGTGCCCCTTGATTAGTTATGCCAATGGATGGATTATACCTATGGAGGAATTATATTCATGGATGGTTTATACCCATAAATAGATTATACTCACAGATAGAGTGTTACCAGGGATGAATGTGTATACCCATGGATGATGTTTCCCGGAGTGGTTTGGATTCATGCCTGGATGTTGGTCTTATGGTAGACCTGTTCGTCTCATAGTAGACGTATTGGTCTTATGTTAGACATGTTGGTCCCATGGTAGGCATATTGATATTATATTATAGTAGACGTATTGGTCTTATGTTAGACATGTTGGTCCCATACTAGACGTATTGGTATTATGGTAGACATGTTGGTTTCATAGTAGACGTATTGGCCTTATGGTAGACCTGTTGGTCCTATAATAGACATATTGGTTCTACGAATGTATGAGTTATGCCCATGGATGGATTATACCCATGGAGTGATTATATTCATGGATGGTTATTACCCATGGATAGATGATACTCACTAATGGAGAGTTACCAGGGATGGGTGATGAATCCCATGGATGTTGTTCCCATTATAGACATATTGGATTCATGCCTAGATATTGATTATATGGTGGGCATATTGACCCCATGATAGATATAGTGGTCCCATGATAGATGTATTGGTCTATTGGTGGACGTGATGGTTCTATGGATAGATATTATTTTCCCATGGATGGTTATTCTCATAGAGGGCTTTGTGACCATGAATGAGTATTGTATACCGTGGATAGATATTCCCACTAAGGGGCATTGATTCCATAGAGAATTAGACCTATATTTAGAGTATTGTCCCCAATGAGGGATGTACTTATGTTCGGGATATAGGTCCCATGGTTGATATTTATCCCATGTGTGACATTGAGCCCATGGTTGACGGCATTCCCATGGTTGGTATAGACTCGTGATTGGCTAGACCCGTGATAGATGAGATATATTCTACTGATGAGGCCCACGATTGGGTAATTAGAATGTCTTGATGTGGCATCAGGAATAGCACGGGGTTAGTGTCATGAAATAAATAAATTGAAAACTACGCAAGATCAGATCTCCATTGGAGTACGTACGTAGTTGATAATTCAGTTCAATCAAATCAAAGGTCCAATAAGTGCTGGGATCCGTAGGAATCTCGCAGCATGTGTAGGTGTCAAGTGTTTGAACTATGAGTTGTGTATGCTTCAATATATATATATATATATATATATATATATATATATATATATTATTGTTTCTCACGTGTCCATTGGGTCGGGCCATGCAAAAATTCGATTATACCCATTCAAATCCCTGCCCATTCGATTTTCCTTGCTTAAGTCCCAAGCGTACTTGATCCCCAAGACACAAAATTTGTGTGAACCCTATGTAGCCCTAACCTTTTCATTTTTAATCCCATCCATTCATGTTTAGTTAGATCTAATCTTAGCCCTCAATTCATCACCTAAAATTAGATTAAATCTCCACCATTCATTCAAATCCCTAGCCTATAAATAGATCATTGCGCCATAGCCAAACTTGAATTTGAGCAGGAGCTTGAGGAGATTGAAGATTGGAGAATACTTAAGAGACAAAGGAGAGTACACAATTTTTACAAGTGAGCATCTCATATTATAAATTTATTTTGATTATTTTTTATATATTTTCCAATGTTTTGTACTTTAATTCTTTCATTAAATAAATTTAAGATATTCTTTTAGAACCCTGAAACATCCAATTTTTTTATTTCTTTTTTGATTGTTTGATTTAATTTTAATTTTATATTCTTTATTTAATTGAAAAGACATAATGAAATAGTTAGGACTTAGATTTCGTTAGATTCAGATCTAAGGTTCTAATGAGACAAAATGAAATAGCTAGTATAAGTGTAACGCCCGCCCATTTTCACCTTATTTCAGAGTCTATTTTTTTTTTTTCGAATTAGATCAAAGTGACAACGGCGCGGACGTCACGACGCGAGTTAAGTCCGAGCTTCTAAAGCCTGGCCCTTAACTGGCCAACCCCACGCGTGCGCGGAACAAAGTCCACGAATACGGTTCACGCGTAGGAAGTAAGCTCGCGGAACATAGTTACATGCGGAACGTTATAATAGATACTAACATGCCATTTTTTTAGATAGAAGGGAAGATACAACATTAAATTACCAAAATACCCCCATGTTCATGATTATGTCTCAAAATGTTAACATATAGAGTTTAATCCAGACCATATTAATAAATTCAAAATTATTACAATTCAACAAGCTATGTTACTTGAAGTTACAACATTTTCCAAAATATAACTTGATAAACAAAATAGCCACGTCTCCACGCCCCTAAGCCTGACTCCCGTCACGTCCACTGTTTCCTCCGTCTCCTGTATCACCGGCTAGGCTGGAAGTAGGGCGTTAGTCAACGCGCCCAGTAGGGCTCCGAATAGGGCTAGCACATGGATTAGTGATAGTACACATACCGATAAAATAACATATAACAAAATAAGTATGTTGATGAATGCTATGCCATGGGTGCTTATGCCATGTGTCCCACCCATCATCTACATCATCATGAAATATTATATCCCCCTTGACGGCAAATCCTCATCAAGATATCCCCATGCTTGCTTCTCGGTCGCCCCGACGGAGCATGGACTCCGGTGATACCATATCAATGTCCCCTATGTCTGTTCTCGATCGCCCCGACGGAGCATGGACTCCGGTGATACCATATCAATGTCCCCATGTCTGTTCTCAGTCGCCCCGACGGAGCATGGACTCCGGTTTGTTTATTTTTTTTCGGCCCATGCGATGCATGAGATGTAGTGCATTATGCTATGTAGAAGATATAGATAAACCATAATTTTTGATATACCATACATAGCCATATGATGCATAAGATTAAAATATAATCCATGATACCATCATGTAATTCGTAAGTTAAAACCCATCATAGTGCAAGTCCCATAAATCATAAATTATAATCATAAATCCATAATAAGCCAAGTCAAAATAATTTAAAACATCATCACATATCCATCGCTTACAAAAAGGTAGGAATCCTACCAAATACTGATAACGTCCTTTTTCGTTCTCGTCTGATAGTTCCGGTCGCCGTTCGCATACCGTTGTGATGTGCCAATACCTTATTATACATTTCCCAAGTTAGTCTATATCTTATCCATGATTAAGTCTCTAGCTGATCATAGACCTATGTTCATTAATGATTTTTAACCACATTATAAGATTACCATAATCAGCCCTTATCTTGGCCTCTTTTTCCATTAATTTCAATGCGTATATAATTCATCCATAACTGATCTACAAACCCGGATCCATTAATGACTTACCAATCATGTCATAGGATCATTAAAATTAGTCCATTTAATTTAACATAATTTTCCATTTCTTCTACCGGCTTAATAGTGATCACTTAAAATACTCAAAATCGTACCCTTCAATTCAGTCGACTGAATCAGGAGTTCAGTCGAATGAAACACAGGCTCAGTCGGCTGACTTTTAATCAGATTGTCTGTCTGTTCTTGTCAGTTCAGTTTCAGTCGGTTGAAAGATACATTCAGTCGGCTGAAACATGGTTCCTACTCTTTCAGTCGACTGAATCATAGATTCAGTCGGCTGACTTTGCCTCAGGTTATCTGTTTGTTTTGCCAGTTCTTTTTTAGTCGACTGAATCATAGATTCAGTCGGCTGAAATATCACTAACCACTTACGTGTTCAATAAGTATTCATTCAGTCGACTGAATCACACATTCAGTCGGCTGAAACTTCCATAATCTTCTTTCTTCTCCGAGACGTTTATGTTCAGTCGACTGAATCCATGATTCAGTCGGCTGAAACCTCCAGAAACTCCTTCTGTAGTGTATCATCCTTAGTTCAGTCGACTGAATACCTTATTCAGTCGACTGAAACTCCCAGAAACTCGTTTCTGATTCGTTTATTGTCAGTTCAGTTGACTGAATCCCAGATTCAGTCGACTGACTATTTGTCACTCTTCTCCATTGCATATTTTTGTACTTCCTTCCTTCGCGATTCTCTTAAACAAGCCATAACGGCATGTTTGGAAATACTTACAATCCTTGGTTTTCCCGGTTGTCTCTTGCTCCTCTTGTTCTTTCCCTTCCTCCTTCTTCTTCCTCCTTGATACTCGGCAATGGTGAGCTTGGTCAAAGTAAGGTCACCAAGGTTTGGTTCGATCAAGGTGTAGCAGTTTTGAGAGGGAAAAACGGAGAAGGAAATGGGGAAATATCTCAAGTCTTGGGTCTTAGGAGTGATCGGCCAACACTTAGCTTCTTCTTCCCTTTCTTCTAAGTCTCTTTCTCTTCTTTTCTCCTTAGTGTATTTCTTGGTCTTGCAAGAGGGAGGACGGTTTGGAGAGGAGAGGAAGAGAGTGAGAGAGAGAGGGTTGTGATGATTGGTTTGACTCCCTCCACCTACCTAGCATGGAGGGAGGTATGGGTTTGCATGCCCCCCAATTTTAGGGGCCTTTGTCTCCTTTAGTGGAGGTGGTTGGGGATGAGTTTGAGTCACAACTCATTCCAATGAGTTGGGTGAGTCAACTCAGATGGAAACCATTTTGACTCACCCCCCCTTCTCCTATGTGATTCACTCCATTATTTAATTAATTACCTAACTTAGCCCCTTTAATTTTATAATTTAATTACTATTTAATTCCCTTCAAATCTTTCATGTATCCCCCCATGGTTGACCAAGTCAACCATGGGGGACGGCCCCACCAATTTCTTGGTCCATTGGGTCCCATATGGCCCTGTGACCCAATTGGCTATCTTTGACCCAATTACTTACCATTGACCAATTAAATGTATTAATTCCAATTCATGGTTTATTGGGTAGACATTGGGCCCATGGCCCAATTAAATTTATTTCCTTACCATTTACCTTGGAGTTTGAATTAATTTGATCCGTTGGGTCCCACATAGGTTATCGGGCCCACTTTGACCATCATTGATCCCCTTAATGGATCTCATCAAATCCATGGTCCATTGGACCACACTTGGGCCTTTGTCCAAATTATGATCCATTTAATATTCATGACATCAAAATTCCCATTTTTCCATTATTAAAACAAATAATTGCCACATATATATTGATTCAAAAATTCGGGCTATTATAATAAGTACCCCAGCTTGCTGAGTCCCTAAGTTTGTCAATTTCGTAACTCGGGAAGAAGCATTTGCTAGAAGCTTGAAGACTCAAGATGATCAAGAGTGAAGATCATGCTCCACCACGTTTAAAGCTCATCGTGTATGACAATCACAATAGGTTTGTTAGCCATAGATGACTTTAAGTGGTACCCACACCTTAGGAGGACCATGCCTAAGCTTAGTTCAACAAATGATAAAATCATTAAAAAACCTAGAGAGGAAACTGGACAATGAATTGGAAGTGAACTTGGAAATTATGAGTTAAGTTCATTGTCAGCTCGACCAGTCGTTCTCACCGATCCCTCAATAGAGACATGATCGGCCCATCGTGGTCAAAGACTGGTCGACCAGTTTGACAGAGGTTCTGGATCATAAGAACTGTCATTTTGGATATGCCTCTGATCGCCCGGTGAAAGGCTGAAACAACCCCTTGTGGTCAACGCCTCTTCGATAAAGACTTATGAGTTTTGGAACTTAGAACTCAGGTGGACTCTCGAGAAAACAGACATATCAGTAATACAGACCGGTCGAGAGTACGAGGTCTGACACCTCGATAAAGGGCGACAGGCTATTCTGGGTAAAATTAGTTTCTGTTCTTGAAACTCTGTCAGCATGGTTTTGCCCCAAACCGAGTCTCTCCTATGGACCGACCTCTCAGTGCCATGACTGTTGACCCATCGGTAACACAGACCTGTCGGTCAGATTTAAATTGTGCAGTTGAAAGTGCATTTAATGCTCAACGGTTGGGTAGTTGAACGGTAATAATTTTTGTCACCTACCCCTCGGTGCACTACACTGTCCCGAAACTAGTTGTCTTCTCTATAAATACCAATCTTTGTGCAACCAGTTGATTATCCTTTGGAAAAACGTTGAGACCCTTATCATTACCATTGAGCTTACATAAGGGCCAATGAAAAGATCACTCTCTCTTGAGCTTATTCTTCGAATATCCATTACAACCAATCTTGATGATTGAGTTTGTGAAAAAAAAAAGAGGAAAGAGGGACAAGGATACACATCTAGGATAAACATTGGCAAAACTAATTTCCTAGAGGGCTCCCAGATACTTGTGATTGGTTAACACAAAGGTACATCTTCGTCATCAAAGAAAGACAAGTGGGAGGATCTTTGAGAGGCACACATCTTCGAGAAAAAGCTACAAAGGCAAGTGCTTCTTGGTTTAAATTTTATTTAACCCTCTATCCTGTGAAAGTGGATTAAGGACGCTTGGCTCCAGAACCACTAAAAAAAAAAAATCTAGAGCGTCATCTCTAGCACATGTGGTGGGTGGAATTCCTAGTCAAATGAATAGGTGGAATTCCTAGTCAAATGAATAGGTGGAATTCCTATTCTACATGTGGTGGGTGAAATTCCCAGCTAAATGAGTGAGGTGGAATTCCTAATCTAAATGTGAGGGTGTAAGTCCTCACTTAGTGAATTTGGAGATAGCTCAAGGTTGAGCTAGTCCTAATAGTGGATGTAGATTGGCTAACCGAACCACTATAAATTTGGTCTTAGGGTATTTGATCATTGTGTGGTTCTGTTTTAGCATTTAAGCACTCTTCTCAACACACATCACTTTGCATCTGATTATCTTTATTTATACATTGTGCACAAGTATTGATAATCAAGCAATATGCAAAGGGTTCTAAACTTAGTGTGATCATTTGAGTAATTAAAAATAATTTATCACACTAAACAAATCTATTGATTAATATTGTCATTCCGCTGCACTTAAACTTTAAACAATAAAAAAATTTGTGAACGCACATCCCCTCCCCCCTCTAGGGTCAATTGTGTTCTAGCACCAATGGGAGAACTTTCAATTGGTATCAGAGCTTCGTGCTCTACATAAAGGATTTAACCATCCGAGTTGATCCGTACTAGAATAATGGCTATGAGAAAAAAGCCATGATATTTCCAAACCTCAATTTGTGATAAAAATTTAAAGCAATCATGAAAAATTTTAAGTGTTTTCATCAATAAATATGTTTGGAAATAAGTGAATAGAAAGTGGTCTAAGCCTATGGAAGAGGTATTTATTAAACAAATCTCTTGATTAATATTGTCATTCTGCTAAACTTAAACTTTAAACAATCAAGAAATTGTCCCTCCCCCCTTCCCTTTGGTTAATTGTGTTCTAGCACCAAAGGGAGAACTTTAAGTTAGATTTTGAATTTTTGAATTTAATTGTTTAAATCTAAGGATCTAAGGTCCGATTGATTAGATTGAAGTTTACGAATTTTAATGTTAATGAAAGGCATGAATTTAGATTTGAATTTTTACGTAAATTTCAGATCTATATCTTTTATTTGTTTACTTATTTTGGGCTATGATTGATCTTTTCCAATACTACTTTTAAATTATGTTATGCTTTGTTATTTCATTTATTTTAATTGTCAATTTATTTCCTTTGATTATTTTATTTTGTTATATCATTTGTTTTACTTGCTTGGTTTGTTCAATTTATTTTCATTGTTTACTTTGTTATTTATTTGTGTATTTATTTCTTGTACACCTTTTCAAAGATGCAGTTTGAGATTTTTTTGAATTGGACTTTTAATTTTGTTTTAATAAACTTGGATGTGAGATTGTCTATAAATTCTGTGTTAGAGCCGTTACATTACATTATCTTAATTGGATTTTAAAGTTGAAATAATTGGTCAAGTTTTAGAATTAATTGATGTTTACATTTTAGATCTATTGATTTAAAACTAGAATATAATTAACTTAGAGGCATAATTATAAGGATAGAATTTGATTTCTATGATGGGATTAATTTAAAAGGTCTATATTTTTTTACAACCTACAAAATTCCAATTTCATATATTCTGTTTTTGTATATATTTTGCTTATTTCTTGTGGGGTCGACCTCGCACTCTTAACACTATACTATTAAATGATTCATGCTCTTGTGAGTAATAAATTTAAGACACAATATTAGGCCCTGTTGTGCCCCGGCTTGCCGAGTCTCTAAGTTTGGCAATTCCATGACTCTGGAAGAAGCACTTGCTAGAAGTTTGAAGACTCAAGGTGATCAAGATTGAAGATCATGCTCCACCGGATTGAAACTCATCGTTATGGCAATCACAAAACATGTATTTGGCCATAGATGACTTTAGGTGGTACCCACACCTTAGGAGGACCATTCTTAGGTTTAGTTGAACAAGTGGTAAAATCATAAAAAGCTTAGAGAGGAAGCGTGACATTGAATTATAAGCGAACTTGGAAATATGAATTAAGTTCACTGTCAGCTCAACCAGTCGTTCTCACCAGCCCCTCAGTGGAGACAAGTTCGACCCATCGTGGTCAAACACTGCTCGGCCAGATTGACAAAGGTTCTGGAACATTGAACTATCATTCTGGGTATGCCTCTGATCGAGAGCCTCATATGCACCAACACCTCAGTGATGAACTTAAACACCCCTCGCGGTCAGCGACTCGTCGATCATAACTTATGAGTTCTAGAACTTAGAACTCAAGTGGACTCTCGAGAAAATAGACATCTCGGTAATTCAAGACCAATCGAGAGTACCAAGATCGATCCCTCGGTAAAGGACGAAAAACCGTTCTAGGTAGGACAAGTTTCGGGACATGAAACTTTTTCTGCATGGTGTCTGCCCCAGATCGAGACCTTCGTATGGACCGACCTCTCGGTGCCATGACTGTCGACCGGGAATTAATTGTACCGTTGGAAGTACATTTAATGTGCAACGGTCGGGTGGTTGAGCGGTAATAAATATGAATACCAACCACAAGGCAAGTGCTTGTTAGTTTTAATTTTGTTTTAAAAGCTTTGTCCTATGAAAGTGGATTAAGGAGGCTTGGTTCCGGAATCACTATAAAAAAATCTATAGCGTAGTCTCTGACACACGTGGTGGGTGGAATTCCCAACCAATTCAAATAAGTGGAATTCCTATTTTACGTATGGTGGGTGAAATTCTTAGCCGATTGAGTTAGGTGGAATTCCTACTCTAGTTGTGAGGGTTAAAATCCCCACTTAGTGAATTTGGGGATAGCTAAAGGTTGAGCTAGTCCTGACAGTAGATGTAGGTTGGTTAAACCGAACCACTATATATCTTGTGTCCTTGTTCTTGTGGTGTTAGAGCTAATTCCTTATGTTGATTGCTTAATCACATTTGCTAACACACACTTGATTGTTCTATCCGCTGCGTTTAATAAATCAATCAAGTAATTTTTAAAAGGATTAATGATTTTAGATTGACCTATTCAACCCCCCCCCCCCCCCCCCCCCCCCCCCCCCCCTCAGGGTCAATCGTGTTCTAGCCTCAAAGGAGAACTTTTAATTGGTATCAGAGCCTCGTGCTCTTCATAAAGGATCTAACCATCTGAGTTGATCCGTTCTAGAATGGGAACTCAGAAATATGTCCAGTTTTGTCTATTGTTTGTTTGCTCCTATATGAAAACAAAGATGGAGAATAAATGTGTATATTTTAAGGAGGACGATTGGACCACTATACAAGATGAGTTCATTGGAAAATTTTGCACAACTCTAGATAATTCAATGAAATGTCTCACTTCTTGTAACAATTTGAAAATTCGAGATAAGTGTGAAAATTTCAATTGTCTTGTTGCCTCCATTAGTAATGATCAAGATGGATTCTCAAGTGAAAATAAGGAGAGTACAAAGGATCTTGATAAAGATAGTGATCTCGGAGAATCCTACAATGTCCTGTGTCTAGAAAATAAGAAGTTTGCTAAAAGGATAAATAAGGTTAAATCTGAAAACCTAAATCTTGCAAATAAATTTGAAACCTTGAAGGATGACTATGAGACTCTCACCATAGAACTGAATTCTTCAAATGAGAAGGGGGTGACATCAAGATGTTGAATAATGTCAAAGAAGATCTTGAAGATCATGTGGTGAAACTGATTCTGGAGGTACAAGACTCAAGAAACTATAAAGATAAGTTTCAAGATAAATTTACCCAAGGCGAAGAAAAATTGGAAAATCTCTTAAAAATGGGTAAAAGGTTTGGCGATAGGTCGGGCCTTGGTTCTCCATTGGAAATCAACTGGACCTATTGGCCAAAGGGTGTTTGCTAAGGGAGATGTGCCTAAAACCCCCAAGGATAATTTTTTTATTGCCATAAGATTGGACATTACAAGATGGAATGCAATCTTAGAATCCTAGCTCCAAATCCTAGGAGGGTAAGTGTTCTTATTGCCAAAACCAAACTCCAAATCCTAAAGCTAAAAGACATCCCCAGAATCCTAATGTAAAGACTGACACATATTCACCAAAGCCTAGTGGTAGGATATGTAACAGCCTGGCCAATAAAAAGGGCTTGGGGATCGGCCAACAAGATATTGTCCGCTTTGGGCCCACACTGCGCACACACGTTCACACGTCGCGAGCCCGCACGGTTTTTGGATCAGACCCGGCCCAAGTCCGGGTCCAAAACGCGTCTTGCTGGTTTGAGGGAGCAAGGCTACTTATAAACCCTCTCTCAAACTCCTCAACTTCCGATGTGGGACTTTCCACAACTCCCACCCACTGCTGGGCTGTCGGATCCAACCGGCCCACTCTGCTGGCCCGTCCGACAGGGCCCAGTTTCACTTGGATCAACCTATCTAGGGCCTGGCCTCTGGCTCATGGGTCAGGATATCACAGGATACCTCCAGTGAAAGAGGACCCAAAGCATGACCACCTGTTAAGACAACTTGATCAAATCTTGAAGAAGTTGAGATATCCAATACAGTAAAGGAATTCCCAGAAAGACATATTTTTTGGTGACTACAAGTCTAGAATGTACTCTTCCTGGCTATAGTACATATTCTACTTAGAAATCCATAAATTCCATTCAAAGTATTTTGAACTTTATGTGTTTTGGACTGTAAATTTTGATCTTGTGCATTGTTTTAATGATTTGATGAATTATTTTTGGCATATCTGCTTTTTATCATATTGGAATAAATTTGTGTATGCCATGCTTAGAATAGGATTTCATCAAGTTGCATAAATCAGGGATGATTACTCTGATATCCAAACCTCTTGGTATAGTCTACATGTCGGTGAATAGACTAGTCGGTGTGACAGACATGTCGGTACTGTGCTAAATCGAGCACTGTCAAAAAGAGGGAAAATTGTCGAGAAGATAGAGAGGTCGGTATTCAACGACATGTCGATGGAACGGAACTTTTGAGTTAAGATATCTCCCACTGCGAAATCAAAAATCAAATCAAATTCCTCTTGTCCCTCCCTCGGCTCTGGTGATTTTCTTTCTCTCATCACGTGCCCTAGACCCGTCGTAGCTACATCTCGGAGTGATCTCTCATCAGAAAAATCTTGGGGTTTTTTTTTCCTCTCACCTCAAGAAACTAAGGTGTCACGGACATTGTGATTTTTCATGCTCAGGTAAGCTCAGAAACTCTTCCCTCCTCAGTTTTTCTTTGAGTCCGTTGCAAACCATGCCAAAGATGAGGTTGACAAAGAACTTCCGAACACCTGATTTGGAGAAATAGGCTAAGGCTAGTTCTCCACCTCTCAAGAGACCGAAACCTCATAGAGAAAAAACACCTGCTTCCTCAAGACCTACTGATATCCCTCTAAGATTTAGGGATTCTGATTCTGAAAATACTCCTCTGGCAAAACTTCCTTTTGTCAGATCGAGGTCCGTACACCAATCCCATCCTCAAATCCCTTTTGAAAGGGTAGAAGCACCTGGTCTAGAAGAACACAATGTTGGTGTACAAAATGACCGGGAAGAAGTCAGAGATGAAAGAAACATGAATGAGGAAAAAGAAAGCACCGACATTAGGAATGAAGAAGGAGTTAGGGCTTCTGGAATAAGTGGTGAGGAAGAAGAATCCTCAGATGAAGAGTGTGTTGGTCCCTATCTTCAACCCCTTGAACAAGTTGTGCAGCTGATTTGCATAAATGTGGGACTATGCAACTGCTACATGACATTGGTTGGTCGAATTTGGTGCAATGAGGTGGAAAGATATATTCTTCCTTGGCCATGAGAATGTACTGCTCCATTAGAGATGATTCAAAAGCAAATTGTTTCAAAATTCTGTTTAAAAATGGAGAATCAGCACGAGTCTCTCCTCAACTTATTTCTGAGCTTATTGGGATCTCCCTTGTGCCAAATACTGCTCTACCCATCATTCCTCCGAAGATTCTGTGCCAGATCAAAGAAATTTTCCAAAGACTGTGTGAAAAAGAAGTAAGGTGTAAGTGATGAACACGGTAAAATTACAATTTTACCCCTTAATATTAGATTAATTAGTCCTTGTTTTATAAATATTATGTGACGACCTGACCCTATCCCATTATGATATTGTCCACTTTGGGCCCTACCCGACCCGCACAGTTTTGCTTTGGGCCCTGGCCCATATGACCAGGCCCAAAAGGCCTCACAATGGGGAGGGTTGCCCCCTTTCAAATAAAGCCCGCACCACCCAAGCTCCCAACCAATGTGGGACCTTTGGGTGGGGGTGCTACATATTAGATATGTTTAAATGTTGTTTTTAGTTTTACAGTTTATTTTGAAAAACGCAAGAAAAGAAAAAACAAAAATGGTAAAAAATGGCCAAGTCAAAAGTTCAGTCGACATCACCTTCAGAATGGGTAGATTAAGTTTCCTTCTACACTCATGTTTAAATTTTATTCGAGTCAAAACCGAGTCTCATTTACCAACCCTTCTCATTGACTCTCGATTGAGGTGCTCGGCACCTGAAGGAAAGTCTGAAAGAAACTATTTCTATTTCTTTTTCTTTTTCCATTTCTTTTCTATTTTTTTTTCCTTTTTTTGGTTGCAGGAAGTCATGAGAATCAAGAGAAGACAACAAATGTGAGATTGATCAGATGAGAGAAGGTTTCAACGGTAAAGAATGTCTGCAGGGAAAAGTACCCTTCAGTGAATTGTTAGAGAGATCAATGGTAACAATGGTTAATGAGCAGTACTTCCAAATCTTATCGTGAAAGACAAGAACAAGGGAGCGATCCATGAACGAGCGTCTTTCTCAAACTTTGTCTCGAATGGCTACTCTAGAAGCCCAGATCCAAAGCAGAGGCTGAACAGAGCACTGAAAGCGGCAGCAGGAAGGAAGGGAAAAGCAGCAGCAGAGCAGCAACCAGCTGAGATGAGCAGCTGCAGCGACCGATGGCAGGGAAGAACAGCAGCAAGCGGCGCACAGAGGAGGCAGCAGCGAGGTTCCGACAGGCAGCCAGCTAAGGGGCAGTGACTGAGCCGAAGCAGGAAGGAGGCAACTGAGAAGAGAAAGAATAGTAGCCAGCTGAAGAGGAGGCATTGCACAACAACTGCAACCAACGACAAGTCTAGAGCTGGGAATCAAATAAGGATTAAGATAGAAAACAGTAGATGGAGAATTAGAGCAGATAGGGATAAGGAGAAAGGAAGGATAAGGAGTTAAACCGATAGCAGCTGGGTTTTCAGAAGAGAGAAGATAGAAAAGAAGAGTTGCCGTGTAGCCGTTGGGAATTTAGAGAGATGAAGATGAGGCAGCTGCTTTGTAGCAGCTGATCAGATCCAGATAGAAGAATAGATATGGAAAGCAAAGATAAGGGGATAAAGATAAAAAAACTTTGAAAAAAGAAGAATTATCTGTTGAGAGAAGGAAGAAAGATAAGGAGAAAAGAAAGAAGATAAGAATAAGGAAGAGGTAAGATTTGCATAGAAGAAAAATAGATAAAGTTAGCCGATCTAAGAAAGGAGAGAAATGAAAGAAGTTTCAGCCGATCCAGATAGAGAAGAAGGGATAAGAAGAAAAAAAGAGATAAAAGATGTGTTAGCCGATGGAGATTTCAAAATGGGTCTTATCCCTGCTGAATTTAAATTTGAACTTGAATGGGTCTTATCCTGACCGAATTATAATAGCCCGGATTTTTAAATAATAATTATATTGGCTATTATTTTATTTTAATGGTTGGAATTAAGAATTTTAATGGAATGAATGGTAAATGGATCAAAATTTGGGTAATGGCCCAAGTATGGTCCAATGAACCATGGGTTGGATAATTTCCAATTAATTGGGTCAATGATGGTTAATTGGGTCAAGGATGGTCAATTGGGTCAAATACCCATTTGGGACCCAGTGGGTCAACAGAGTATGAGCATTAGGGTAAATGGGTAGGAGGTGAATTTAATTGGGCCATGGGCCCAATGGTGATAAAAGGAATGGGGTCCATCTCATGGACAAATGTGGGAGTGAAATATCCAAGATGGCATAGCCGAGTGGGGCCCAACTCCACCTCATCAAGTGAGGTGGCGTGTCGACCAAGACATAGGTGGGGCCGGCCACCATGGTAGTCAACCATGGATGAGTCAAAGGGAAATTGAGGAGGATCAAGGTGAATTGAATTGGATAAATTGATTAAAATCACCTAAGTTAAGTTGGAATAAATCAAGGTGGCATAATCAAATGGGACCCAACTCCACCTCATCAAGTGAGGTGGCGGGTGGGCCAAGGCATTGGTGGGGCCGGCCACCATGGTTGACTTGGTCAACCATGGGTGGATTCATGGAGGAAGTAAAGATGAATAAGTGGAATTAAATTATATAATTAAATGACCTAAGCTAGATATCAAATTAAATAAATGAGTTGCATTACATGGAGTGAGTTCAATGGGGGTGAGTCACCTAGAAAATGAGTGAGTCAAATGGGTGGTTTCATCTCATGGAAACCACCAAACCATCAAGACAAAACCATCCAAAATCGTTGGATGATGTGGAGTGCTACATGGAGGGCATGCTTCCCCTTTGGCTAGACCAAAAGCCTAGGTGGAGAGCATGCATTGACCAAAAATGAGGTGGTGGTGCCACCTCATCCAAACCCACCCAAAACCGTTGGCCATGGAGGGGTTGGGAGTGCCATGTGGAGGGCATGCACCCTCCATGGCTAGACAAGATCCTTAAGTTGGGGGCATGCATTGGCCCAACGGGAGGTGGTGGTTTCACCTCATCCCAACCAACACCACTAAGGGACAAGAGGCCAAAGATTAAGGGCATGCATGGACCATGATTGGGCAAAAGAAAGGTGGTGGAGTCTAGCTCAAGCAAGCCCAAGTCAAGATGGAAAGATGGATTTTCCATCTCATTCCTCTCACCTCACTCTCTCCCTCTCTCCCTCCCTCTCTTGGCCGACCCTCACACAAGGAGAAAGACAAGAAAAAGACTTAGAGAAAAGGAGGAGACCCCAAGCTTGGCCGACCACCATCTCAAGACCCAAGACTTAGGATATTTTTCCCATTCTCTCCTCCTTTCCCTCTCACAAACCTACCTCCATCTTGGCCGAACCAACCCTTGGTGATCTCATCTTGATCAAGCTCATATATTGGCCGAAGATCAAAGAGAAGAGGAAGAGGAAAGCCTAAGGATCAAAGAGGAGCAAAAGGAAACCTGAAGAGCCGCGGGATTGGTAAGTAGTCCTCAACAAGAGTTTATTTTTAAAAGAGTTAAAAGGAGACCATGGAGTCCATTTTTCTTGGATTAATTAGTGGCCAAAATGTTATGGGCCATGGATCTAAAACCCATCCAAGAAAGGGGATGAGAAATGGACAAAGCCTAATGGGTAAGATAGGTTAAGAAAAATAATGGAATACTAACGACACTATGTATATATTTGGGTATGTATGCATGCATGACAAAAAGGGTTCAAGGATCATGGTGTGGCCATTGCATGGCCAAACCCTTACTATTATGAGGATGTGGGAAGGACCTCATGCATGTCAAAAGTATGGTGAATGATCAAAATGTATGGTTTGGCCTTTGCATGGCCAAACCTAAGGTTTCTTGTATGAGAACCATCAAGTAACAAATCATCAAAATATGATTTTTGAAGAAATAATAAACCATAGGGTTCGGCCATGTTGTATGGCCGAACCCCATGGAAGGATATTAAGTATTTCTCCATGGGTTTAAAGGATAAAAACCATGGAATGATTGGTTAATGGTTTTAGGGTTTTGAATGGCTAAATGTTAGATAATTTTAAAGGGGTCAAGTGAGGAAACCATGGAGAAATGTTAATGAGTATTTATGGTCTCAAACCTTGCAAATGAAGATGAACCATGGACCATGGGTTCGGCCATGTTGTATGGCCGAACCTCATGGAAAGATTTTGGTGGACTTAGATGTCTTTTGAACCACTGAAGAGGATGGGGAATATGGGTAAGTTAATGGACTCAAAATATAGTTAATGTTGAAAAAAAAATGATGACCTAAATGTATGATTGAAACCCCCTCAAGAAGGGACCTTGCTGTGGATCTAAAATGTTGTAAAAGATCCAAGAAAAATGAGGAAAATAACATCATGGGTTTGGCCATGGTGTATGGCCGAACCCCATGACCCATTTTATGAGTCATTTCATGGGTTAAGTATGGATCTATGCATGTTTAAAATGAATGGGTATTAAGTTAAGGAAATGACTGATTTATAATGGGTTTTGTGTCATGATTAATGAGGCATTGATGGATCCATGTTTATGGATCAGTTAGGGATATGGACATGCATAAATGAAAGGTGATTAACCATGGGAAGAAGGAGTGGCAAAAAAAGTAAATATGGCCAAAATGAAGAACCATGGGTTCGGCCATGGTGTATGGCCGAACCTCATGGGGGATGGTTATGGATTTAGGGACTTTTAATGATGACCTTATGTGTTGGATAAATGAACCAAAGGGTGGCTTATTTTAGACCAAAGGGTGGCTGATTTTAGACCCACATGACTAAATGGATCTAAGGATTTAAAAAGAGACCCAAAAACCTAGTTAGTGAGGTTCGGCCATGGTGTATGGCCAAACCCCACTAAGACATGTATAATGGACTTAGGCATGGTTGAAACATTGGGTTAATTTGTTGATGTGTAATAAGATAACGGGATCTTGCAAGCGGTGTACGATCGGTGACCGAATTCTTGGACGGAAACGCGAGGCATATTAGTTGGTCTTTGGTAGGATTCCTACCTCATTGAAAACCATGGATTATGTGTATGTGAATGTTTTACTTAACTTATTTTGGTATCAAATGGTATGTCTTAATGATGGGATTTTGAATGCTATGGTGTTTATTATTATTACATAGCATGTTACACTTGAATCTCATGCATGGCATGGGAGGGATAATATGGAGTTGTGATACCTTGATGAGCATTTTCCATCAAGAGGGTACTTTGTGATTGTGATGCCTTGATGAGGATTTTCCATCAAGGGGGATACTATGTGTTTGAGATACCTTGATGAGGCTTTTCCATCAAGAGAGTTACTATGTGTTTATGATATCTTGATGAGGCTTTTCCATCAAAAGGGTTATTATGTGTCTATGATATCTTGATGAGGCTTTTCCATCAAGAGGGTTACTATGTGTCTATGATATCTTGATGAGGCTTTTCCATCAAGAGGGTTACTATGTGTCTATGATATCTTGATGAGGCTTTTCCATCAAGAGGGTTACTATGTGTTTATGATATCTTGATGAGGTTTTTCCATCAAGAGGGTTACTATGTGTTTATGATACCTTGATGAGGCTTTTCTATCAAGAAGGATACTTTGTGATGGTGATGTGGATGATGGGTGGGACTCGTGGCATATGACACCCATTGCATGGCATTGCATTCACTTGCATGGTTTTGATATTAAATCTTATCTATATGTTTTATTTATACTAATCCATGTGTTGACCCTACTCGGAGTACCTACTGGGTGCGTTGTCTAATGCCCTACTTCCACCTTAGATGATAACGTAGGAAATGGAGGAAGTGAAGGACATGACTGGAGCCAAGCGTATGAGCTTGGAGGAGCGAGCTAGTTTATTTACTTAACTTTTATTTATGGGAATGTAATTTGAGTAACTTAGCTCGTTGGACTGTAATAATTTAGATTACTTGCTATGGTTTGGACTTTACCTTTGGACATTCTAATTTGAGGTATTTATTAACTAAGTGATGTAATTCCTTGCTATCTAAAATTGGTAGGATAGACTCTATTATAATTCTGCATTAAGTTTATATTCCGCAAGCTTACTTCCTACGTGTGAACCGTTCTCGTGGACTTAATTCCACGCACACGTATGGTTGGCCATTTAAGGGCCGGGCTTTAAAAGCTCGGACTTAGCTCGCGTCGTGACGTCCCGCTCTCTTGTCACACTTCATTTCAAAAAAAAATAGACTATGATTTTTGGATAGTGAAAAAAGGGCGGGGCGTTACACGAATTTGAAGGGTCTCTTATCTCAGTCATTCTCTTCTATAAATTCAAGTGTTTGGGTCCATTGAAGGTTGAACCGGGAAAGACGTCGAAAAGACTGAAGTTGGACGAAGAAAGACAAAGAAAAATATTTAATTTCTTGTAAGTTATTTATTTTTTTATTTTTATGTCAAGTCCAAAAGGATTGTATTTCATTTCCAAACTTTTAAATAAAAATTCATGGCAGTTGTTTAGATTTATGATGGTACCAGTTATTAAAATATTTAATAGTGATGATTTGTATTTTATTTCTAATTCTTTTTATGAACATTATGTAAGAAATTATTTTTAGAATTTTTTTCAAGGAAAATAGAACCCCTATTAGGATCAGTGGGACTTGACCGTCTTTTAGTCTAAGATTCTTATCAAGAACAGTTGTTTTAGATTTGGGAAACACAAATTTAAATCCCGCTCAAGCGTAAGGCTTGAATTGAAAAAAAGTCTGATTTAATGGATGACATAAAAATTCTAATTAGAATTTTAATAGGAAATAAATTTGAATTATATTTTATAACTCTAGAACATGTCATAGTCTAGGCCATGATTTTATTATTTTTAAATAGGATGACATGCGCTTCGATATTTGATCTGATTCCATTGTAGATTATGTAAACTATTTATTTATTAATTGATTTATTTTATTTTATTTTATTTTATTTTCGTAAAAATCATCAAAACAATTTAACTAGGTTAGAAACATTTTATTTGTCTCTTAAACTTAATTTTAAATTAAATTTAGGTCATTTAAATTTACTCGATTCTTTTACTCAAAATTTATTGTTAACCACTAAAACTAGATAATAAATTAATTATTGTTCTAAATTAAGATTATAACTATATGTTTAGAAACTTATTTTATTAAATCACATTATTTTAATAGTGCTATTTTTCTTATTTCGTACATATATTTTGTGGATTTCCCTAGGGTACGACCTCGCTCTCATACTCTATACTATAGACTGGTTCGTACGCTTGCGAGTTAAATTAAAATCACATCAAGTTTTTGGTACCGTTGCTGGGGAAATCTCGAAATAAAATTGTGTGTTATTAGATTATGTGATTTTTGAAAATAAATCTAATACTGGAGATATGTCTTAATTTAGAATCTCATCTAACTTTGGAAATTTTTTTTAAATTAAAAAAAAAATAAAAAAAATAAAAAAAATAAAAAAAAAAAAAAACAAATTGAAACAAAGTTTTGATTTAATGCGGTGGAGTCCAATTTTCATAACCTTGACTTGATTTAAAATTTTTTTAGGTTACAAATATTATATTTCTTCCATTAGTTGTAACTTTAGGACAATTGCACTTAGATTAGTATCATGCATTTTATTTTATTTTATTTTTTTATTTATTTGAATCAGAATCTTACCAAAGCTTTTATTGTCAGTTTTACAACAATTTTAATTATGCCGCGCTTAAAAATCAATGGAGATATGCACAACATACTAAAGAGCTTTAAATTGCGCGATTGAAAAAAAAATTTGCTGAAAATACACATAAAAGGCTAAGGTGAGTTTTTAATTTTTTTTCTTTTTATTTTATATATCTCATGCATTCATATAAATTTATTTAGGGTGTTCTTTATTATTGCTTGCATTTAATCTGTCCATGCATCTAGGTTGTTAGTATTCATGCATTAATCTAGATTGTTTTATTAATGTTTGCGTATTTGCTTGAATGTTGTATGGTAATTTAGGACAACATTTTCACAATACTTAGAAAAATAAGATTAGTAAAATTAGTTCATGCATCTCCCTAATAAAATCAATTAAGGAACCATTAGGCTAGATTTTAGGGTTTCATACTCAATAGGAACATTTTCAATCTAAATTAATTTTTGTAACCGGTGAATATTTTTTCTTCAATTATGGTGTCTAGGATTAGTTCTGTCACCAAGGTGTAAAAAGCCTAAAGATAAGTGGAAACTTAAGGAGATTCCGTGTGCTCCTCCACTTACCTAGCCTTGATAGTGGTTAAACTCTCATTGGAGACTTAGATTATTTGGAGAGGAAAGTAGGAGCAAATCTAGAAATAATCCTTAGGGTCCCAATAAAAATTTGATTGCATTATTGCAATTCAAATTTAGATTTAGGCATTCTTCTTGTTTGAATTTGGGTGAACATGAATGATCTTGTTTATGTATGAAATATTGGTATCGTGACTCACACAATCGTTTAGTTTGAGTCAAGTCTTCTGTCGATTCACCGATCATTGTGTCCGGAGCTCAGTCTAGCTCAGTCTAGCTCAGTCATATACAGTCCAACTCCATCACCACCACCATCACCTAAAATGGCCGAAGAAAGAGTTGAAGAGAGAACCCTCCAAAATTATTTTTCAACAGTCACTCCCAATACACCATCAATCATAGTTGTCCCACCAACTAATGCAGCCTTTGAACTCAAACAAAGCCTATTACATCTTCTACCCGCATTCCATGGACTTGATCATGAGGAACCCTTACGTACACATCAAAGAATTTTAGAAATCTGCGCCACCATCAGAATCCAAGGTATCTTTGATGAATCCATCAAACTTCGGTTATTTCCTTTTTCTCTTAAAGAAAAAACGAAATCTTGGCTAAATTCTCTACCTCCAAATTCCATCACAACTTGGGATCTGTTAACAAACAAGTTTTTGAATAAATTCTTCCCTGTATCTAAAACTAATGCCCTCAAGAAAGAAATTTCAAATTTTAATCAGAAAGAGGGTGAACAATTCGATGAAACATGGGAAAGATTCAAAGATACGTTGAATAAATGTCCCCACCAGGGTTTTGAAACGGGAAGACTAGTGCAATTCTTTTATGATGGTTTAACCATATCAAACCGCACAATGGTTGAGTCTATGAAGGGTGGGGAATTTTTAATGCTAACTACAACCAATGGATGGAATTTCTTAGAAACCTTGGAAGAAAGTTCTCAGTGATGGGACTTCTCCAAAAGAGATAATTCAGCCCAAACTTCAAAGAGAGGAGGTTTATACGAAATTAGTACCGACTTAGATGTTAAGCTTGCAATTGCAAACTTAACAAAGAAAATCGATGCGTTAGCGATGACACAGGTGATGAAACTAACATTAGGAATGAATGCAGAGGTTTGCGTGATGTGTTCTAACTTAGGACACACTGCCCAAAACTGTCCTTCCTTCGGATCTAATACTGAGTGCTCAACCGAACAAGCCAATACACTCAATAATTTTGGAGGACAGCAGGGAACCCCTTTCTCTGCCACATACAATCCTAATTGGCGGAATCATCCCAATTTTTCTTGGCGCTAGAATCAACCTCCTGTAGGTCAAGGACCCCCTTAATATCAAGGACCCCCTCAATATCAAGGACCCCCTCAATATCAAGGTCCACCATATCAAAATCCACCATACCAACCACCTCAGAACCAACCATTCCACCCATCTCAAAATCATCCAGCCCAGTCAAATCAGTCTTATCAATCCAATCCAGCCCAGTCAAATCAGTCTTATCAATCAGGTCCATCTCAACAACGTAAGCCGTCTCTCGAGGATACGTTGCAACAATTCATGCAGTCCACCCAGCAGGTTATGCATAAGTTTGAAACACAGCTTGGCCAATTAGCCACCGCAATAGGAGATAGGGAGAAAGGTAGATTCCTAGTCAGCCTATCCCAAACCCAAAGGGCCAGAACGAAGTTTCATCGTCTAATCCAGAAGACTACCAAGACTGATTTGAGGATTCATACCCATTCACTCACTTACCCATCTTCATCATTTCCATTACCCAAACTCACATATCCATCTATCTATGTCTGAGTCCGTCTGAATCTTCAGTGTCTAGTTTAGTTTTTCATTGAGTCAGTCCAGGATTTCCTTATTTGGTCCATTTTGCACCTCATGCATTCCTAGGTATGTCCGAACCCCTATTGTTCATTTTCTAAAATATTTCTTCTTTTACACCTGGCCAGTGTCAATTAAGAAACATTGAGGACAATTTCAATTTAAGTTTGGGGTACTGAGGTCATTTGCCATTTAAAAAAAAAATAAAAAAAAAGTTAAAAAAATCATCATCTGTTTTGTCTTTGTGACTAGCAGACGTTAAAGAACTAGATAGGAGTCAAGCACGTAGACGGTCGAGTTGTTGTCTTCGCTTTGTGTCTGTCTATAACACAAGTTCGCCCAAACTTGTGTAGGAAAATCGTTTCCTTAGCTATGAGGGTGAGGAAGTTGGAAATCCAAGAGGAGCAACCCAAACCTCTTTGTGGTCGAAGCACTTTGGCTACAAAGAGGAAAGCTAAGAGGCTAGGAAACTGTCACAAATGTGGATGTAGGAATTGTAATGGAATAATATCTAAGCAAGTAGTTCGTTGTGTGACAGCCGCAAAACGTAGACCTATTAATGAAAATAGACAGATTTATTTGGATTTAGTCAAAGGTAGAGTAAGTCCGGAAAAGCTGAGACACCTTGGTACTTAACAAGAATGTCAATTTAGGTCTAAGAAAATCATGCGTCTTGACAATCTGACGTAAAAAGAGTCATATATATATATATATATATATATATATATATATATATATATATATATATTTTTTTTTTTTAACATTAAGACATAAATAAAAATCTTTATATCATAATTTTCCAGAAAGTTTTTTATAGGATTTATGCTCGGAAGTACATGTACACAGTCATATTAATGTTAGTCTGAAAAAGAAAAATTTTTATGAGTCGAGTGGTCACCGAAGGAATACTAGTGGAGACTTAAACCCAGTGAGTTTTAGAGCCATTCTATCCTTCTAAGGGTTATAAATAAACTCTTATTTCTTTTGATAAGCGCATCGAGTCATTGAGTGATCTCATTATCATTGTTTTTGTCATATTACTAAGAATGCCATCAAATTTGAGTTAGTACACCTGCAATTTTTCTGAATTTATTCAAAACAAAGAAATTATCTTATGAAGTTTAGGATAGAATATAGGCTATTTTTGGACCATTTGAGCCTTCAAGCCCACCTATTTTGGTCATTCCATCTTAATAGTTCCCCATTTGAGCCTAATATAGCCACTTTTATTGACTAGCCATATTTTTCATACCCAACTCCGGATATGGAGTTCGAGTTTATATCCATTACCTATCATCATATGAGAAAAGGTTAGGGAAGAATTTGGGATAGGATTCACTGAAAAATGAAAATAAAAGAGAAAATAAAAATGGGAACATCCATACATCAAAGAGGGATGTTGAAAATCAAAAAAGAGGTTTCTTAATAAATAAAAAACATCCATACATCTAAATGGGATGTTAAAAAAAAAACTAAAAAAAAAAGAAATTGAAAAATATTAGAGGAAAAATATCTCACTCATATTATGAAGACCTCTAACCTTTTCTTATGAAAATGTAAATTTTTAGAGTCTTTTATCCTTTCTTTGATATGACCCGGTCCTAAGCCTCGTTTTATCCTATTAGAAAGTCCTATTGATCTTAAGTCTAAATAAGGTATTTCATGTAGAGAATTGAGGAGGAAAAATAAAGGTGTTTGACTCAACGTTCTTAGGAAAATGGCATCTAATCATGAGATCAATTATTTTCTTCATCTATGCCGTCTTTGTTTAAAATATATGTGAGAACTTTGATTTGAATAAGTAAACTCTGCTCACATATACATTGAGAGAAAATAAACCCACATTTGAGCGTTAGTCTTTCTGAGAGATATATCCGGTGAGGATTGAAGTCAAAGCGTATTTTCCAATGGTGATTATAAAACTTGTATTAATTTGGAAAAAATAGACTGTCTTAATATTGGCTATCACATACAACACTCCAAGTATAGGTCTTCTAAAATGAATTTTAGAGTTGGATGATATATAGATTTTTGGCTATGTGTTTTTGTTGAAAAAATAAAAAAGTAAAAAATAAAAAATATTGATGTTTGTGGGTATCATCACTGGAAACCCTCACGAGACTATGACTCGTCCACTAGTGGTGAGCTAGGGAGGCTTGTTGCATATGCTAAATGCAACAAAGAGAGCCAGCGAAAGTGGCGTCATTAAGGATTTTAATTTTTCGTTTTAGTTTTTAGTTTTACTCGAGGACTAGCAAAATCTAAGTTTGGGGGTACTTGATGAACAAGGTAAAATTACAATTTTACCCCTTAATATTAGATTAATTAGTCCTTATTTTATAAATATTAGATATGTTTAAATGTTGTTTTTAGTTTTACAGTTTATTTTGAAAAACACAAGAAAAGAAAATAAAAATGGTAAAAAATGGCCAAGTCAAAAGTTCAGTCGACATCACCTTCAGAATGGGTAGATTAAGTTTCCTTTTACACTCATGTTTAAATTTTATTCGAATCAAAACCGAGTCTCATTTACCAACCCTTCTCATTGACTCTCGATTGAGGTGCTCGGCACCTGAAGGAAGTCTGAAAGAAACTATTTCTATTTCTATTTCTTTTTCCATTTCATTTCTATTTTTTTTTCTTTTTTGGTTGCAGGAATCATGAGAATCAAGAGAAGACAGTAAATGTGAGATTGGTTAGATGAGAGAAGGTTTCAACGGTAAAGAATGTCTGCAGGGAAAAGTACCCTTCAGTGAATTGTTAGAGAGATCAATGGTAAGAATGGTTAATGGGCAGTACTTCCAAATCTTATTGTGAAAGACAAGAACAAGGGAGCGATCCATGAACAAGCGTCTTTCACAAACTTTGTCTCGAATGGCTGCTCTAGAAGCCCAGATCCAAAGCAGAGCAGCAACCAGCTGAAATGAGCAGCAACAACGACCGATGGCAGGGAAGAACAACAGCAAGCGGCGCACAGAGGAGGCAGCAGTAAGGTTCCGATGGGCAGCCAGCTGAGGGGTAGCAACTGAGCCGAAGTAGGAAGGAGGCAGCTGAGAGGAGAAAGAAAAGTAGCCAGCTGAAGAGGAGGCATCGTACAATAGCTGCAACCAACGACAAGTCCAGAGCTGGGAATCAAATAAGGATCAAGATAGAAAAGAGCAGATGAAGAATTAGAGTAGATAGGGATAAGGAGAAAGGAAGGATAAGGAGTTAAACCGATAGCAGCTGGGTTTTCAAAAGAGAGAAGATAGAAAAGAAGAGCTGCCGTGTAGCCATTGGGAATTTGGAGAGATGAAGATGAGGCAGCTGCCGTGTAGCAGCTGATCAGATCCAGATAGAAGAACAGATAAGGAAAGCAGAGATAAGGGGATAAAGATAAAAAAACTTTGAAAAAGAAAAAGAATTATCTGCTGAGAAAAAGGAAGAAAAATAAGGAGAAAAAAAAGAAGATAAGAATCAGGAAGCGGTAAGATTTGCATAGAAAAATAGAGATAAACGATGTGTTAGCAGATGGAGATTTCAAAATGGGTCTTATCCGGCTGAATTTGAATTTGAACTTGAATGGGTCTTATCCCGACCGAATTTGAAGGTTCTCTTGTCTTAGCCATTCTCTTCTATAAATTCAAGTGTTTGGGTCTATTGAAGGTTAAACCGGGCAAGACGTCGAAGAGACTGACGTTGGACGAAGAAAGACAAAGAAAAATATTTAATTTCTTGTAAGTTATTTATTTTTTTATTCTTATGTCAAGTCCAAAAGGATTGTATTTCATTTTCAAATTTTTAAATAAAAATTCATGGCAGTTGTTTCGATTTATGGTGTCCTAGTTATTAAAATATTTAATAGTGATGATTTGTATTTTATTTCTAATTCTTTTTATGAACATTAATTTTAGAATTTTTTTCAATGAAAGTAGAACCCCTATTAGGATCAGTGGGACTTGACTGTCTTTCAGTCTAAGGTTCTTATTAAGAACAATTGTTTTAGATTTGGGAAACACAAGTTTAAATCCCGCTCAAGCCTAAGGCTTGAATTGAAAAAAAGTCTAATTTAATGGATGACATAAAAATTCTAATTAGCATTTTAATAGAAAATAAATTTGAATTATATTTTATAACTCTAGAACATTTCATAGTCTAGGCCATGATTTTATTATTTTTAAATAGGATAACATGCCGCTTCGATATTTGACCCGATTCCAGTGTAGATTATGTAAACTATTTATTTATTAATTGATTTATTTTATTTTATTTTATTTTTTTCTTAAAAATAATCAAAACAATTTAACTAGGTTAGAAGCATTTTATTTGTCTCTTAAACTTACATTTTAAATTAAATTTAGGTCATTTAAATTTACTCGATTCTTTTACTCAAAATTTATTGTTAACCACTAAAACTAGATAATAAATTAATTATTGTTCTAAATTAAGATTATAGCTATATGTTTAGAAACTTATTTTATTAAATCACATTGTTTTAATAGTACTTTTTTTTTTATTTCGTTCATATATTTTGTGGATTTCCCTAGGGTACGACCTCGCTCTCATACTCTATGCTATAAACTGGTTCGTACGCTTGCGAGTTAAATTAAAATCACATCAAGTTGATGCCAAAAACTTGATGTGATTTTAATTTAACTCGTAAGCGTACGAACCAATTTATAGTATAGAGTATGAGAGCATGGTCGTACCCTAGGGAAATCCACAAAATATATGTACGAAATAAAAAAAAAATAGCACTATTAAAATAATGTGATTTAATAAAATGAGGTTCTAAACATATAGTTATAATCTTAATTTAGAACAATAATTAATTTATTATCTAGTTTTAGTGGTTAACAATAAATTTTGAGTAAAAGAATGGAGTAAATTTAAATGACCTACATTTAATTTAAATTTAAGTTTAAGAGACAAATAAAATATTTCTAACCTAGTTAAATTGTTTTGATTATTTTTACGAAAAAGAATAAAATAAATCAATTAATAAATAAATAGTTTATATAATCTACAATGGAATCGGGTCAAATATCGAAGCGGCATGTTAACCTATTTAAAAATAATAAAATCATGGCCTAGACTATGAAATGTTCTAGAGTTATAAAATATAATTCAAATGTATTTCCTATTAAAATTTTAATTAGAATTTTTATGTCATCCATTAAATCAGTCTTTTTTTCAATTAAGCCTTAGGCTTGAGCGGGATTTAAACTTGTGTTTCCCAAATCTAAAACAACTGTTCTTGATAAGAACCTTAGACTGAAAGACGGTCAAGTCCCATTGATCCTAATAGGGGTTCTACTTTCCTTGAAAAAAATTCTAAAAATAATGTTCATAAAAAGAATTAGAAATCAAATACAAATCATCACTATTAAATATTTTAATAACTGGGACATCATAAATCTAAACAACTGCCATGAATTTTTATTTAAAAATTTGGAAATGAAATACAATTCTTTTGGACTTGACATAAAAAAAAAAAAATAACTTACAAGAAATTAAATATTTTTCTTTGTCTTTTTTGGTCCAACTTCAGTCTCTTCGACGTCTTGCCCGGTTCAACCTTCAATGGACCCAAACACTTGAATTTATGGGAGAAAAATGAATGAGATAAGGGATCCTTCAAACTCAGCTGAGATAAGACCCATTTTGAAATCTCCATCGGCTAACACATCTTTTATCTTTTTTTTTTCCTTCTTATCCCTTCTTATCCTTCTCTGGTTTATTGAGCTGAGCATGTTTAAAGTATCTGTTCTCTCGCCTTATCTCTTCATCGGTAGATAATTCCTTATCTTTCTTTTCAATTTCAATCTCCTTCTCAGCTCAACTGATCGACTAACACCTTATCCTTCCCAGCTCTTGGTTCTTCCACGCCTCTATCTCTCCTTATCTCTTCTCTGTTTTGGAACCCAGCTGCTACACGGTTCAACTCCTTATCTTTCCTTATCTCTTCTTGAAACCCAACTGCTACACGGCAGCTGGTACACGACAGTTCCCAGTTTTCTTTTCTATCTCCTACCGAGTTTCAAAAACAGTGGAAACTTAGCTCTCTGATCTCTTCCGATTATCTCTTTTTCAGCTGGCAACTCATCCTGCTTCTTATCCTTATCTTCTTTATCTCTGATCTACCAAGATCGGCTTGCTCTTTCTTATCCTCATCTTCTCTCTGTTGAAACCCAGCTGAGGATCAGCTAATCACCTTATCCTTTCATATCTCTTCCATCTTACTGTAATCGGTTAACTTATCTTCTCTGCTCATCTTTATCCCAGCTGCTACATGGTTCAGCTGCCTCCTCTGTTCTCAGCTAGCTTCCCTTCTCAGCTGCAATTGCATCACAGATCTCTTCCTTCCAGCTGCTACCTTCTAGATTCCGACCTCCTTGGCCACTGGCTGCTGCTGTCCCTCCATCAACTGGTCTTTCATGCTACCTTTCTTCTCTGCTGGCTGTTGTTTGCTGCTCTGTTCTCCTTCAACTGGCTGCTCATGGATTCCGTCGTTGGGTACTGGTTGCTCTGTTCTACAACCCGGCATCTTGAACAACGTCGATACTATCCACGATGGGTTATGGTGGATAACCAGTGGGCCACCAGCATGGTGATGCGGCCCCTTATCAGCCTTTCCATCGGTCCCATTGTCCCTGCTGCTGCTTTCAATCTCTTCTCTTTCACCCATGAATCCTGCAACCAGAGAAAGGAAAAACATATAAAAGAAATGGAAATAGAAAAAGAAATGGTAATAGTTTCTTTAGGCTTTCCTTGCAGGTGCTAGGCACCCCACTCGAGAGTCAACGAGAAGGGTTGGTAAATGAGACTCAGTTTTGACTCGAATAAAATTTAAGCATGGGTGTAGAAGGAAACTTAATCTACCCATTCTGAAGGTGATGTCGACTGAATTTTTGACTTAGCCATTTTTCATCATTTTTATTTTCTTTTATTGTATTTTTCAAAATAAACTGTAAAATTAAAAATAACATATAAACATATCTAATATTTATAAAATAAGGACTAATTAATCTAATATTAAGGGGTAAAATTGTAATTTTATGGTGTTTATCAAATACCCCCAAACTTAGATTTTGCTAGTCCTCGAGCAAAACTAAAAGAAATTACGAACTAAAAATTTAAAAATCCTACACCACTTTCCCTGGTACTCTCGATTGCATTTAGCGTATGAAATAAGCCTTTAAACCCCTAGGTTACCCCTAGTGAACGATTTATAGTCTCGTGAGGGTTTTCAATGATGATACCCACAAACATTAATTTTTTTTTAATTCTTTTTTTTTCCCAACAAAACACATAGCTAAAAATCTAAATATCATACAAATCTAAAATTTGTTTTACAAGACTTATACCCGGAGTGTTGTGTGTGTTAGCTAATATTAAGACAGTCTTCTTTTTCCAAATTGACACAAGTTTTATAATCACCATTGGAAAATACGCTTTGACTTCAATCCTCACCAGATATATCTCTCAGAATGACTAATGCTCAAAGGTGGGTTTATTTTCTCCCAAGGTATATGTGAGCGGAGTTTATGTTTTCAAATCAAAGTTCTCACATATGTTTTAAACAAAGATGGCATAGATGAAGAAAATAATTGATTTCATGATAAGATGCCATTTTCCTAAGAACGTTGAGTCAAACACCTTTATTTTTCCTCTTCTATTCTCTACATGAAATACCTTATTTAGACTTAAGATCAATAGGACTTTCTAATAGGACGAAACGAGGCTTAGGACCGGGTCATATCAAAGAAAGGATAAAAGACTCTAAAATTTTACATTTTCATAAGAAAAGGTTAGAGGTCTTCATAATATGAGCGGGATATTTTCCTCCTAATATTTTTCACAATTTTTCTTTTAATCTAAATTCTTTTTTTTTTTTTTAAACAAACCTCTTTTGTTTCCTTTTTCAACGTCCCTCTTTGATGTATGGATGTTCCCATTTTTTTTTCTTTTATTTTCATTTTTCAGTGAATCCTATTCCATATTCTTCCCTAACCTTTTCTTATACGAAGATAGGTAATGGATATAAAATTTTGGTTCAAACTCCATGTCCGGAGTTGGGTATGGAAGATATGGCTAGTCAATAAAAGAGGCTATATTAGGCTCAAATGGGGAACTATCAAGATGGAATGACCAAAATAGGTGGGCTTGAAGGCTCAAAATGATCCAAAAATGGCCTATATCCTATTCTAAACTTCATAAGATGATTTCTTTGCTTTGAATAAATTCAGAAAATTTTCAGGTGTACTAACTCAATTTTGATGGCGTTTAGTAATATGACCAAATCAATGATAATGAGATCACTCAACGACTCGATGCACTTATCAAAGAAATAAGAGTTTACTTATAACCCTCAAAAGGATGTGAATGGCTCTAAAACTCAGTAGGTTTAAGTCTTCACTAGTATTCCTCTGGTGATCACTCGACTCATGAAAATTTTTCTTTTTCAGACTAACATTAATATGACTGTGTACATGTACTTCCGAGCATAAATCATATAAAAATCTTTCCGTAAAAGTATGATA
The DNA here is from genome assembly GCA_013350335.1 of Chimonanthus salicifolius. Taxonomy (NCBI): domain Eukaryota; kingdom Viridiplantae; phylum Streptophyta; class Magnoliopsida; order Laurales; family Calycanthaceae; genus Chimonanthus; species Chimonanthus salicifolius. The sequence goes on from CM023536.1 coordinate 39,346,639, forward strand.
TAAAGATTTTTATTTACATCTTAATGCTAAAAAATATATACGATTCTTTTTACGTCAGATTGTCAAGAAACATGATTTTCTTAGACCTCAATTGACATTCTTGTTAAGTACCAAGGTGTCTCAGCTTTTGCTTACTCTACCCTTAAAAGATTAAGTCTGTCTCTTTCTGCCTAAGAAAACTATGACTCGTTTAACGTCAGATCGTCAAGACGTTTATAGTCCCCTAAACAAAAATCAACAATTCTTTGGACACCAAGGAGTCTCAGTCTTTCTGAACTTACTCTACCTTTGACTAAATCCAAATAAATCTATCTATTTTCACTAATAGGTCTATGTTTTGCTGCTGTCACACAACGAACTCCTTGCTCAGATATTATTCCATTATAATTCCTACGTCCACATTTGTGACATATTCCTAGCCTCTTAGCTTTCCTCTTTGCAGCCAGAGTGCTTCGACCACAAAGAGGTCTGGGTTGCTCCTCTTGGATTTCCAGCTTCCTCACCCTCATGGGTAAGGAAACGATTTTCCTACACAAGTCTTGGGGAACTTGTGTCCTAGACAGATACAAAGCGAAGTCAACAACTCGACCATCTACGTGCATGACTCCTATCCAGTTCTTTAACGTCTACTGGTCACAAAGACAAAACAGATGATGATTTTTTTAACTTTTTTTATTATTATTTTTTTTAAATGGTAAATGACCTCAGTACCACCAAACATTAATTGAACATTGTCCTCAATGTTCCCTAATTGACACTGGCCAGGTGTAAAAGAAGAAATATTTTAGAAAACGAATAATCGGGGTTCGGACATACCTAGGAATGCATGAGGTGCAAAATGGACCAAATAAGGAAATCCTAGACTGACTCAATGAAAACGTAAACTTGACACTGAAGATTCAGACGGACTCAGACATAGACAAATGGATATGTGGGTTTGGGTAATGGAAATGATGAAGATTGGTAGGTGAGTGAATGGGTATGGGTCCTCAAATCAGTCATGGTACACAGGATCAGCTAACTCGACCTCGGTCTTTTCTTCAGGAATGGGAAACGATAAAATGACTTTAATCGTTGCCCATTAACTTTGAATGCACGACCACTTGTAGGATGCCTGATCTGTACTGCCCCATGTGGGAATATAGATGAAACAATGAATGGACCTATCCATTTGGACCTTAACTTCCCAGGAAAAATATGCATCCTTGACTCGTATAACAAGACCTTCTGACCAACTGTAAAAGATTTTCTCAATATGTGTTTGTCATGAAACACTTTCATCCGATCTTTGTATCTTTTAGCCGTGTCATAGGCTTCATTTCATAATTCCTCCAGCTCAACAAGCTGAAGTTTCCGATGTTGTCCAGCAGAGTCTAAGGCAAAATTGAAAGTTTTAATTGCCCAATAGGCCTTGTGCACTAGCTCGACCGGAAGATGACATGCCTTCCCATAAGCCAGACGGTAGGGTGACATTCCTATGGGAGTTTTGAAAGCTGTACGGTACGCCCATAGTGCGTCAATGAGTCTGAAAGACCAATCTTTCTGATTTGGATTGATTATCTTCTCGAGAATACGCTTAATCTCTTATTCGAAATTTCCACTTGTCCACTTGTTTGTGGGTGATAAGGAGTAGCCACTTTATGCGTCACCCCATATGATTTTAGTAAATTAGCAAATTGGCAATTGCAAAAGTATTTACCCCCATCATTAATGATGGTTCGTGAAATTCCAAATCTAGAGAAAACATTTTCTTTAATGAAGCGGAGGACAACTTTGTGGTCATTGGTTTTGCATGCCACCGCTTCTACCCATTTTGATACATAGTCGACCCCCACAAGGATATACTGATGGTCAAAAGAATTAGGAAATGGTCCCATGAAATTGATGCCCAAACATCAAAAAGCTCAATGGTTAGGATGGGGTTTAAAGGCAACATATTTCTACGGGGGATACTTCCCAATCTTTGACACCTATTACACGAGACACAGAAAGTGTGGGTGTCTCGAAACATGGAGGGCCAATAAAATCCACACTGCAAGATTTTTGCAGTTGTCTTTCTTGTGCTAAAATGCCCTCCACAGGCCTGGTCATGACATAAACTTATGACACGTTTTTGCTCTTCTTCTGGAACACACCGACAAATGATTTGGTCCTCACAGTGTTTAAACAGATAAAGGTCATCCCAAATAAAACTTTTGACCTGGACCTAGAAACTTAGACCTGTCTTGCTTAGTCCAATGAGGGGGCATTTGACCAGTAACAAGATAGTTAACAATATCCGCAAACCATGGTACTTGGGATACTGACATGAGTTGCTCATCAGGGAAGGACTCAGTGATAGGACGAGTCTCATCAGTGAACTCAGTTATCAATCTAGACAAGTGGTCTGCTACTACATTCTCAGAACCTTTCTTGTCCCGGATTTCCATATCAAACTCTTGTAGTAGCAATATCCATCGAATCAGGTGAGACTTAGGATCTTTCTTAGAAAGGAGATACTTAAGTGCTGCATGATCAGAATAGATAATGACCTTCGAACCCACTAAGTAGGATCGAAATTTGTCTAGTGTAAAAGCAACTGCCAACAGTTCTTTTTCTGTGGTGGAATAATGGAGCTGAGCGACATTGAGAGTTTTGCTAGCATAGTAGATAACATGAGGCAACCGATTTAACCTTTTGTCCTAAAACGGCTTCGATTACATAATCGGAGGTATCGCACATTATTTCAAAGGGGACGACCAAACAGGTGGTTGTATTATCGAAGCGGAGGTCAGAGAGGTTTTCAATTTTTCAAAGGCTTGAACGCACTCATCATCAAAATCGAAACTAGCATCCTTGGTCAAGAGTTTAAAGAGAGGTTTTGAAACTTTACTGAAATCTTTTATAAACCTCCTGTAAAAACCAGCATGGCCTAAGAATGACCTGATCTCTCTAACGATTTGGGGTCTTGGTAAATTAGAGATCAGGTTGACCTTTGCCTTGTCCACTTCGATACCCTTCTCAGAGATAATGTGCCCCAGTGCTATGCCCTTCTTTACCATAAAGTGACATTTTTCCCAATTCAATACCAGGTTCTTTTCTTGGCACCTGATTAGCACAAGGCTCAGATGGTGCAGGCACCGGTCAAAAGTGGACCCAAACACAGAGAAGTCATCCATGAAGACTTCTAGGAAACGTTTGACCATATCGGAGAAAATACTGATCATGCACCGTTGAAAAGTGGCTGGTGCATTGCACAATCAGAATGGCATACGGCGATATGCAAATGTACCGAATGGACATGTGAAGGTGGTCTTCTCCTGATCCTCAGGAGCAACGTAGGTCTGGTTATAGCCGGAATAACCTTCAAGGAAACAATAAAATGCATGACCGGCTAACCGCTCAAGCATCTGATTGATGAACGGAAGAGGAAAATGGCCCTTTCGATTGACAGTGTTCAGCTTACGGTAGTCAATGCGAACTCTCCAACCCATTTGGATGCGGGTTGGCACCAACTCTAACACCCGATTTTTTTTTCAATTTTTTTTTTTTATATTTATCCCCTTATCTCTGCTTTCCTTATCTGTTCTTCTATCTGGATCTGATCAGCTGCTACACGGCAGCTGCCTCATCTTCATCTCTCCAAATTCCCAACGGCTACACGACATCTCTTCTTTTTTATCTTCTCTCTTTTGAAAAGACAGTTGCTATCGGTTTAACTCCTTATCCTTCCTTTCTCCTTATCCCTATTTGCTCTAATTCTTCATTTGTTGTTTTCTATCTTGATCCTTATTTAAATCCCAGTTCTGGACTTGTCGTTGGTTGCAGCTACTGTGCGATGCCTCCTCTTCAGCTAGCTACTCTTCTTTCTCTTCTCAGCTGCCTCCTTCCTGCTTAGGCTCATTCACTGCCGCTCAGCTGGCTGCCCGTCAGAACCTTGCTGCTGCATCCTCTATGCGCCGCTGAGGTCATTTACCATTTTTTTTTAAAAAAAAATGGTTTTTTTTTTTTTTTAAATCATCATCTGTTTTATCTTTGTAACCAGCAGACGTTAAAGAACTGGATAAGAGTCATGCATGTAGACGGTCGAGTTTTTGTCTTCGCTTTGTGTCTATCTAGAACACAAGTTTCCCTAGACTTGTATAGGAAAATCGTTTCCTTAGCTATGAGGGTGAGGAAGTTGGAAATCCAAGAGGAGCAACCCAGATCTCTTTGTGGTCGAAGCACTCTGGCTGCAAAGAGGAAAGCTAAAAGACTAGGAATCTATCACAAATGTGAACGTGGGAATTGTAATGGAATAATATCTGAGCAAGGAGTTCGTTGTGTGACAGCAGCGAAACATAGACCTATTAGTGAAAATAGACAGATTTATTTGGATTTAGTCAAAAGTAGAGTAAGTCCGAAAAGACTGAGACTCCTTGGTGTCGAAAGAACTATTGATTTTTGTTTATGGGACTATAAACGTCTTGACGATTTGACGTTAAATGAGTCATAGTTTTCTTAGGCAGAGAGAGACAAACTTAATCTTTTAAGGGTAGAGTAAGCAAAAGCTGAGACACCATGGTACTTAACAAGAATGTCAATTGAGGTCTAAGCAAATCATGCGTCTTGACAATCTGACGTAAAAAGAGTCGTATATATTTTTTAGCATAAGATGTAAATAAAAATCTTTATATCATACTTTTTCGGAAAGATTTTTATATGATTTATGCTCGGAAAGTACATGTACACAGTCATATTAATGTTAGTCTGAAAAAGAAAAATTTTCATGAGTCAAGTGATCACCAGAGGAATACTAGTGGAGACTTAAACCTAGTGAGTTTTAGAGCCATTCTATCCTTCTGAGGGTTATAAGTAAACTTTTATTTCTTTGATAAGCGCATTGAGTCGTTGAGTGATCTCATTATCATTGATTTGGTCATATTACTAAGAATGCCATCAAATTTGAGTTAGTACACCTGAAATTTTTCTGAATTTATTCAAAACAAAGAAATTATCTTATGAAGCTTAGGATAGGATATAGGCTATTTTTGAACCTTTTGAGCCTTCAAGCCCACCTATTTTGGTCTTTCCATCTTGATAGTTCTCCATTTGAGCCTAATATAGCCTCTTTTATTGACTAGCAATATCTTCCAAACCTAACTAAAAAAGGTGAAAAATATTAGAGGTAAATATCCCGCTCATATGATGAAGACCTCTAACATTTTCTTATGAAAATGTAAAATTTTAGAGTCTTTTATCCCTTCTTTGATATGACCCGGTCCTAAGCCTCGTTTCGTCCTATTAGAAAGTCCTATTGATCTTAAGTCTAAATAAAGTATTTCATGTAGAGAATAGAGGAGAAAAATAAAGGTGTTTGACTCAACGTTCTTAGGAAAGTGGCATCTAATCATGAGATCAATTATTTTCTTCATCTATGCCATCTTTGTTTAAAGTATATGTGAGAACTTTGATTTGAATACGTAAACTTTGCTCACATATACCTTGAGAGAAAATAAACCCACCTTTGAGGGTTAGTCTTTCTAAGAGATATGACTGGTGAGGTTTTGAAGTCAAAGCGTTATTTTCCAATGGCGATTATAAAACTTGTGTTAATTTGGAAAAATAAGACTGTCTTAATATTGGCTATCACACACAACACTCTGAGTATAAGTCTTGTGAAATGAATTTTAGATTTGTATGATATTTAGATTTTTGGCTATGTGCTTTTGTTTGAAAATAAAAAAGAGAATTAAAAAATAAATTAAAAAATAAAAAATAAAAAAATTGATGTTTGTGGGTATCATCACTGGAAACCCTCGTGAGACTATAACTCGTCCACTAGGGGTAGCCTATGGGTTTAAAGGCTTGTTGCATATGTTAAATGCAATAGCGAGTGCCAGCAAAAGTGGTGTAATTTAGGATTTTAATTTTCCGTTTTAGTTCTTAGTTTTAGTTTTGTTCGAGGAGTAGCAAAATCTAAGTTAGGGGGTATTTGATTAACACTGTAAAATTACAATTTTACCCTTTAATATTAGATTAATTAGTCCTTATTTTATAAATATTAGATATGTTTAAGTGTTGTTTTTAGTTTTACAGTTTATTTTGAATAATACAAGAAAAGAAAATAAAAATGATAAAAAATGGTTAAGTCAAAAATTCAGTCGACATCACCTTCAGAATGGGTAGGTTAAGTTTTCCTTCTATACTCATGTAATTAATATTTAAATTTTATTCGAGTCTCATTTACCAACCCTTCTTGTTGACTATCGATTGGGTGCCCGACACCTGAAGGAAAGCCTAAAGAAACTATTACCATTTCTTTTTCTATTTCCATTTCTTTGCTATTTTTTTCCTTTCTCTGTTGCAGGACTCGTTGAACAAGGTAAGCAGATATTCAAAGCCATGGTTCAAGATTATGGTATTACACCAGAAGAAAAGCACTACAGCTGGTTGATTTGTTGGGCCGAGTAGGCTGACTGGAAAGAAAGGAGAGATGAGAAGAGCTGAGAAAAGATGAATGATAGCAGCCAGCTGAAGAGGGCAGTAGGAAGGAGAGACAGAGAACACAGCAGCAGTCCGACCAGAGGCATGAACAGAGCACTGAAAGCAGCAGCAGAGATGACGGAACAGCAAGGTTCCGACGGGCAGCAAGCAGAGAAAGCCGAAGCTGAACCGATTGCAGTCGAGGCAAAGGAAGATAGAGAAAATAGAGGCAAAACAGAGAGGGTTTTCAGCAGCCAGCGATGCACGCAAGGAGACCCAGCCCTGGAATTCAGAACAGTAAAACCAGCAGAGATAAAGCAGAAAGAAAAAAAGAAGATAGAGGCTGGTGTTATTCGATCCAAAGAAGGATGAAGATAAGATAAGGTAGCAGCTGGGAATTTGAAGAAAGGATAAAGAAGAATTTGATTTTTGAATCAGATAAGGCAGTGACTGAACCGATAGCAGAGAAGGGATAAGAAGGAGATGGGATGTACAGATCAGCCGAGCAAGCAGAGGAAAGATAAGGATAAGTTAACCGATCCAAAGAAGAAGGAAGAAAGATAAGAAGAAAAAAAAAAAGATAGAGTCAGCTGGGTTTTCAACAGAGAGAAGAGGGAGCTGCCAGATAGAGTTGGGAAGAAAATGGATAAGAAGATAGAGCCAATCAGCAGAGAGATTTGATTTTGAGCTGGGATAAGGTAGAGTAGAGAAGGAATCAGCAGAAAAGAAATCTTAGAACTGCCGTGTAGCAGCTGGGTTTCAAGAAGATAAAAAGGAAAAATGAGGATTAGCCGATCAAGAGATAAGGAGGAGAGATGAAGATAGAGTTATCTGCTAGATAGAGCTGGGAATTAACCGATCCTAAGAGAGAAAATGGATAAAATGAAGCTACCGTGTAGGGAGGATAGCAGCAGAGGAAAAGAGATAGGAAGATAAGAGTAGCAGATGCTAAGAGAGAGAAAAAGGGGATAAGAAGATCGATTTTGCTCACTGAGATAAGGGAAAAAAAAGGCCGGCTGAATTTGAATTTGAATTTAAATGGTCTTATCCCGACTGAGTTTGAAGGGTCTCTTATCTCATCCCTTCTCTTCTATAAATTCATGTGTTTGAGACCATTGAAGGTTGAACTGGGCAAGACGTCGAAGAGACTGAAGTTGGACGAAGAAAGACAAAGAAAAATATTTAATTTCTTGTAAGTTATTTATTTTTTTTATTTTTATGCAAGTCCAAAAGGGTTGTATTTCATTTCTAAATTTTTAAATAAAAATTCATGGCAGTTGTTTAGATTTATGGTGGTCGCAGTTATTAAAATATTTAATAGTAATGATTTGTATTTTATTTCTAATTCTTTTTAAGAACATTATGTAAGAAATTATTTTTAGAATTTTTTTCAAGGAAAGTAGAACCCATATTAGGATCAGTGGGATTTGACCGTCTTTCAGTATAAGGTTCTTATCAAGAACAGTTGTTTTAGATTTGGGAAACACAAGTTTAAATCTCGCTCAAGCCTAAGGCTTGAATTGAAGAAAAGTCTGATTTAATGGATGAGATAAAAATTCTAATTAGAATTTTAATAGGAAATAAATTTGAATTATATTTTATAACTCTAGAACATTTCATACTCTAGGCCATGATTTTATTATTTTTAAATAGGATAACATGCCGCTTCGATATTTGACCCGATTTCAGCGTAGATTATGTAAACTATTTATTTATAAATTCATTTATTTTATTTTTTTCCATAAAAATATCAAAACAATTTAACTAGGTTAGAAACATTTCATTTGTCTCTTAAACTTACATTTTAAATTAAATTTAGGTCATTTAAATTTACTCCATTCTTTTCCTTTTTTCTTTTTTTTAAATCTAAACAACTGCCATGAATTTTTATTTAAAAATTTGGAAATGAAATACAATCCTTTTGGACTTGACATAAAAAAAAAAAAAAATAAATAACTTACAAGAAATTAAATATTTTTCTTTGTCTTTCTTCGTCCAACTTCAGTCTCTTCGAAGTCTTGCCTGGTTCAACCTTCAATGGTCTCAAACTCACGAATTTATAGAAAAGAAGGGATGAGATAAGAGACCCTTCAAACTCAGTCGTTATAAGACCATTTAAATTCAAATTCAAATTCAGCCGGCCTTTTGTTTCCCTTATCTCAGTGAGCAAAATCGATTTTCTTATCCCTTTTTCTCTCTCTTAGCATCGACTACTCTTATCTTCCTATCTTTTTTCCTCTGCTGCTATCCTCCCTACGCGGTAGCTTCATTTTATCCATTTTCTCTCTTAGGATCGGTTAATTCCCAGCTCTATCTAGCAGATAACTCTATCTTCATCTCTCCTTTTATCTCTAGATCGGCTAATCCTCATTTTTCCTTCTTATCTTCTTGAAACCCAGTTGCTACAAGGCAGCTGGTACACGGTAGTTCCCAGTTTTCTTTTCTGCTGATTCCTTCTCATCTCTACCTTATCCCAGCTCAAAATCCAATCTCTCTGCTGATTGGCTCTATCTTCTTATCCATTTTCTTCCCAACTCTATCTGGCAGCTCTCTCTTCTCTCTGTTGAAAACACAGTTGACTCTATCTTTTTTTTTTTCCTTATCTTTCTTCCTTCTTCTTTGGATCGGTTAACTTATCCTTATCGTTCCTCTGCTTGCTCGGCTGATCTGCACATCCCATCTCCTTCTTATCCCTTCTCTGTTATTGGTTCAGTCACTACCTTATCTGATTCAAAAATCAAATTCTTCTTTATCCTCTCTTCAAATTCCCAACTGCTACCTTATCTTATCTTCCTTCTTCTTTGGATCGGATAACACCAGCCTCTATCTTCTTTTTTTCTTTCTGCTTTATCTCTGCTGGTTTTAGCGTTCTGAATTCCTGGGCTGGATCTCCTTGTGTGCATCCCTGGCTGCTGAAAACCCTCTCTGTTTTGCCTCTGCTTTCTCTATCTTCCTTTGCCTCAACTGCAATCGGTTCAGCTTCGGCTTTCTTTGCTTGCTGCCCGTCGGAACCTTGCTGTTCCATCATCTCTGCTGCGGCTTTCAATGCTCTATTCATGCCTCTGCTCAGACTGCTGCTGTGTTCTCTGTCTCTCCTTCCTGCTGCCCTCTTCAGCTGGCTGCTATCATTCATCTCTTCTCAGCTCTTCTCATCTCTCCTTTCTTTCCAGTCGGCCTAGCTCGGCCCAACAAATCAACCAGCTGTAGTGCTTTTCTTCTGGTGTAATACCATAATCTTGAACCATGGCTTTGAATATCTGCTTACCTTGTTCAACAAGTCCTGCAACAGAGAAATGAAAAAAATAAAAAAAGAAATGGTAATAGTTTCCTTAGGCTTTCCTTAGGTGCCGGGCACCCAATCGATAGTCATGGAGAAGGGTTGGTAAATGAGACTCAAATAAAATTTAAATATTAATTACATGAGTATAGAAGGAAAGCTTAACCTACCCATTCCGAAGGTGATGTTGACTAAATTTTTGACTTAGCCATTTTTTATCATTTTTATTTTCTTTTCATGTATTTTTCAAAATAAACTGTAAAACTAAAAACAACATTTAAACATATCTACTATTTATAAAATAAGGACTAATTAATTTAACATTAAAGGGTAAAATTGTAATTTTACGGTGTTCATCAAATATCCCCAAACTTAGATTTTGCTAGTCCTCGAGCAAAACTAAAACGGAAAATCAAAATCCTAAATTACACCATTATCGCTGGCACTCTCGATTGTATTTAGCATATGCAGCAAGCCTTTAAACCCCTAGATTACCCCTAGTAGACGAGTTATAGTCTCGCGAGGGTTTACAGTGATGATACCCACAAACATCAATTTTTTTATTTTTTATTTTTTAATTCTTTTTTTTATTTTCAAACAAAAACACATAGCCAAAAATCTAAATATCATACAAATCTAAAATTCATTTCACAAGACTTATACTAGGAGTGTTGTGGGTGATAGCCAATATTAAGACAGTCTTATTTTTCCAAATTAACACAAGTTTTATAATCGCCATTGGAAAATAACGCTTTGACTTCAAAACCTCACCAGTCATATCTCTCAAAAAGACTAACGCTCAAAGGTGGGTTTATTTTCTCTCAAGGTATATGTGAGCAGAGTTTACGTATTCAAATCAAAGTTCTCACATATATTTTAAACAAAGACGGCATAGATGAAGAAAATAATTGATCTCATGATTAGATGCCACTTTCCTAAGAACGTTGAGTCAAACACCTTTATTTTTCCTCCTCTATTCTCTACATGAAATACCTTATTTAGACTTAGGATCAATGAGACTTTCTAATAGGACGAAACGAGGCTTAGGACCGGGTCATATCAAAGAAGGGATAAAAGACTCTAAAATTTTACATTTTCATAAGAAAAGGTTAGAGGTCTTCATAATATGAGCGGGATATTTTCCTCTAATATTTTTCACTTTTTTTTTTTAATATCCCATTTTGACGTATGGATTTTTTTTACAGTAATTTTTTTTTTAAGAAACCTCTTTTCTTTTCTTTTTCAACATCCCTCTTTGATGTGTGGATGTTCCCATTTTACTTTCTCTTTTATTTTCATTTTTCAGTGAATCCTATCCCAAATTCTTCCCTAACCTTTTCTCATATGATGATAGGTAATGGATATAAAATTTTGGCTCAAACTCCATATCCGGAGTTAGGTATGAAAAATATGGCTAGTCAATAAAAGAGGCTATATTAGGCTCAAATGGAGAACTATCAAGATGGAATGACCAAAATAGGTGGGCTTGAAGCCTCAAACGGTCCAAAAATAGCCTATAACCTATCCTAAGCTTCATAAGATGATTTTTTTGTTTTGAATAAATTCAGAAAAATTTCAGGTGTACTAACTCAAATTTGATGGCGTTTTTAGTAATATGACCAAATCAATGATAATGAGATCACTCAACGACTCGATGCGCTTATCAAAGAAATAAGAGTTTACTTATAACCCTCAGAAGGATAGAATGGCTTTAAAACTCACTGAGTTTAAGTCTCTACTAGTATTCCTCTGGTGATCACTTGACTCATGAATTTTTTTTTTTTCCGACTAACATTAATATGACTGTGTACATGTATTTTCGAGCATAAATCCTATAAAAATCTTTCCGGAAAAGTATGATATAAAGATTTTTATTTACGTCTTAATGCTAAAAAAAATATATATGACTCTTTTTACGTCAGATCGTCAAGACGCATGATTTTTTTATACCTCAATTGACATTCTTGTTAAGTACCCAAGGTGTCTCAGCTTTTGCTTACTCTACCCTTAAAATTAAGTCTGTCTCTCTCTGCCTAAGAAAACTATGACTCATTTAACGTCAGATTGTCAAGACGTTTATAGTCTTCTAAGCGAAAATAAATTGTTCTTTCGACACCAAGGAGTCTCAGTCTTTCCGGACTTACTCTACCTTTGACTAAATCCAAATAAATTTGTCTATTTTCACTACTAGGTCTATGTTTTGCTGCTGTCACACAATGAACTCCTTGCTCAGATATTATTCCATTACAATTCCCACGTCCACATTTGTGACAGATTCCTAGCCTCTTAGCTTTCCTCTTTGCAGCCAGAGTGCTTCGACCACAAAGAGATCTGGGTTGCTCCTCTTGGATTTCCAGCTTCCTCACCCTCATAGCTAAGGAAACGATTTTCCTACACAAGTCTGGGGGAACTTGTGCTCTAGACAGACACAAAGCGAAGACAAAAACTCGACCGTTTACGTGCATGACTCCTATCCAGTTCTTTAACGTCTGCTGGTCACAAAGACAAAACAGATGATGATTTTTAAAAGAAAAAAATTTCAATTTTTTTTTTTAAAAAAAAAATGGTAAATGACCTCAGTACCTCCAAACTTAAATTGAACAATATCCTCAATGTTCCCTAATTGACACTGGCCAGGTCTAAAAGAAGAAATATTTAAGAAAATGAACAATCAGGGTACGGACATACCTAGGAATGCATGAGGTGCAAAATGGACCAAATAAGGAAATCCTAGACTGACTCAATGAAAACCTAAACTAGACACTGAAGATTCAGATGGACTCAGACATAAACAAATGGATATGTGAGTTTGGGTAATGGAAATGATGAAGATGGGTAAGTGAGTGAATGGGTATGAATCCTAAAATCAGTCTTGGTGCATCTTCTGGTTTAGACGATGAAACTTCATTCTGGCCCTTGGAGTTTGGGATTGGTTGATTAGGAAATCTATCTTTCTCCCTATCTCCTATTGCGGTGGCTAATTGGCCAAGCTATGTTTCAAACTTGTGCATATCCTGCTGGGTAGACTGCATGAATTGTTGCAACGTATCTTCAAGAGAGGGCTTACGTTGTTGAGATAGGACCTGATTGATAAGACTGATTTGACTGGGCTGGATGATTTTGAGATGGGTGGAATGGTTGGTTCTGAGGTTGTTGGTATGGTGGATTTTGATATGGTGGACCTTGATATTGAGGGGGTCCTTGATATTAAGGGGGTCCTTGATATTGAGAGAGTCCTTGACCTACAGGAGGTTGATTCTGGCGCCAAGAAAAACTGGGATGATTCCGCCAATTAGGATTGTATGTGGCAGAGAAAGGGGTTCCCTGCTGTCCTCTAAAATTATTGAGTGCATTGGCCTGTTCGGTTGAGCACTCAGTATTAGATCCGAAGGAAGGACAGTTTTGGGACAGTGTGTTCTAAGTTAGAATACATTGCGCAAACCTCTGCATTCATTCCTAATGTTGGTTTCATCGCCTGTGTGATTGCTAACGCATCGATTTTCTTTGCTAAGTTTGCAGTTGCAAGCTTAACATCTAAGTCGATACTAACTTCGGATAAACCTCCTCTCTTTGAGGTTTAGGGCTAAATTATCTCTTTTGGAGAAGTCCCATCGCTGAGAACTTTTTGCCAAGGTTTCTAAGAAATTCCATCCATTGGTTGCAGTTAGCATTAAAAATTCGCCACCCTTCATAGACTCAACCATTGTACGGTTTGATAAGGTTAACCCATCATAAAAGGATTGCACGAGTCTTCCCGTTTCAAAACCGTGGTGGGGACATTTATTCAACGTATCTTTGAATTTTTCCCATGATTCATAGAATTGTTCACCCTCTTTCTGATTAAATTTGAAATTTCTTTCTTGAGGGCGTTAGTTTTAGATACAGGGAAGAATTTATTCAAAAACTTGTTGGCTAACAGATCCCAAGTTGTGATGGAATTTGGAGGTAGATAATTTAGCCAAGATTTCGCTTTTTCTGTAAAAGAAAAAGGAAATAACCGAAGTTTGATGGATTCATCAGTGATGCCTTGGAGTTTGATGGTGGCGCAAATTTCTAAAAATTCTTTGATGTGTAGGTAAAGATCCTTATGATCAAGTCCATGGAATACGGGTAGAAGATGTAATAGGCCTAGTTTGAGTTCAAATGTTGCATTAGTTGGTGGGACAACTATGCTTGATGGTGTATTGGGAGTGACTGCTGAAAAATAATCTTGGAGGGTTCTCTCTTCGACTCTTTCTTCGGCCATTTTAGGTGATGGTGGTGGTGATGGAGTTGGACTGTCTATGATTGAGCTAGACTGAGTTCTGGACACAATGATCGATAAATCGACAGAAGACTTGACTTGAACTAAACGATTGTGTGAATTACGACACCAATATTTCATACACAAACAAGATCATTCATGTTCGCCCAAATTCACACAAGAAGAATGCCTAATTCTAAATTTGAATTGCAATAATGCAATCAAATTTTTTATTGGGACTCTAAGGATTATTTCTAGACCTGCTCCTACTTTTCTCTCCAAATAATCTAAGTCTCCGATGAGAGTTTAACCACAATCATGGCCAGATAAGTTCCCAGGTAAGTAGGGAGGAGCACACAGCATCTTCTTAAGTTTCTACTTATCCTTATGCTCTTTACACATTGGTGACGGAACTAATCCTAGACACCATGATTGAAGAAAAAATACTCACTGGTCACAAAAATTAATTTAGATTGAAAAGGTTCCTATTGAGCATGAAACCCTAAAATCTAGCCTACTGGTTCCTTAATTGATTTTCTTAGGGAAATGCATGAACCAATTTTACTGATCATATTTTTCTAAGTATTATGAAAATGCAGTCCTAAATTACCATACAACATTCAAATAAATATGCAAACATTAATAAAACAATCTAAACTAATGCATGAATACTAACAACCTAGATGCATAGACAGATTAAATGCAAGCAATAATAAAGAACACCCTAAATAAATCTATATGAATGCATGAGATATATAATATAAAAAGAAAAAATTAAAAACTCACCTTAGCCATTTATGCGTATTTTCAGCAATTTTTTTTAAGCGCGTAATTTAAAGCTCCTTAGCGTGTTGTGCATATCCCCAGTGATTTTTAAGCGCGGCGTAATTAAAATTCCTGTAAAACAGACAATAAAAGCTTTGGTGAAGATTCTGATTCAAATAAATAAAAATAAAAAATAAAATAAAATGCATGATACTAATCTAAGTGCAATTGTCCTAAAGTTACAACTAATGGAAGAAATATAATATTTGTAACCTAAAAAAAAAAATTAAATCAAGTCAAGGTTATGAAAATTGGACTCCACCCCATTAAATCAAAACTTTGTTTCAAAATAAAAATTATTTTTTTAAAAAAATTCCTAAGTTAGATGAAATTCTAAATTAAGACATATCTGCAGTATTAGATTTATTATAAAAAAATCACATAATCTAATAGCACACAATTTTATTTCGAGATTTCTCCGGCAACGGCGCCAAAAACTTGATGTGATTTTAATTTAACTCGCAAGCGTACGAACCATTTTATAGTATAGAGTATGAGAGCGAGGTGGTACCCTAGGGAAATCCACAAAATATATATACGAAATAAAAAAAATAGCACTATTAAAATAATGTGATTTAATAAAATTAGTTTCTAAACATATAGTTATGATCTTAATTTAGAACAATAATTAATTTATTATCTAGTTTTAGTGGTTAACAATAAATTTTGAGTAAAAAAATGGAGTAAATTTAAATGACCTAAATTTAATTTAAAATGTAAGTTTAATAGACAAATAAAATGTTTCTAACCTAGTTAAATTGTTTTGATGATTTTTACAAAAAAAATAAAACAAAATAAAATAAATAAATAGTTTACATAATCTACACTAGAATCGGGTCAAATATCGAAGCGGCATGTTATCCTATTTAAAAATAATAAAACCATGGCCTAGACTATGAAATGCTCTAAAGTTATAAAATATAATTCAAATTTATTTCCTATTAAATTCTAATTAGAAATTTATGTCATCCATTAAATCAGACTTTTTATCAATTTAAGCCTTAGGCTTGAGCGGGATTTAAACTTGTGTTTTTCAAATCTAAAACAACTGTTCTTGATAAGAACCTTAGACTAAAAGACGGTCAAGTCCCACTGATCCTAATAGGGGTTCTACTTTCTTTGAAAAAAATTCTAAAAATAATGTTCATAAAAAGAATTAGAAATAAAATACAAATCATCACTATTAAATATTTTAATAACTGGGACCACCATCAATCTAAACAACTACCATGAATTTTTATTTAAAAATTTGGAAATGAAATACAATTCTTTTGGACTTGACATAAAAATAAAAAAATAAATAACTTACAAGAAATTAAATATTTTTCTTTGTCTTTTTTCGTCCAATTTCAGTCTCTTCGACGTCTTGCCCGGTTCAACCTTCAATGATCTCAAATACATGAATTTATAGAAGAGAATGGATGAGATAAGAGCCCTTTCAAACTCAGTCGGGATAAGACATTTAAATTCAAATTCAAATTCAACCGGCCTTTTGTTTCCCTTATCTCAGTGAGCAAAATTGATCTTCTTATCCCTTTTTTCTCTCTCTTAGCATTGGCTACTCTTATCTTCCTATCTCTTTTCCTCTGCTGCTATCCTCCCTACACGGCAGCTTCAATTTATCCATTTTCTCTCTTAGGATCGGTTAATTCCCAGCTCTATCTAGCAGATAACTCTATCTTCATCTCTCCTCCTTATCTCTTGATCGGCTAATCCTCATTTTTCCTTCTTATCTTCTTGAAACCCAATTGCTACACGACAGCTGGTACACAGCAGTTCCCAGTTTTCTTTTCTGCTGATTCCTTCTCTACTCTACCTTATCTCAGCTCAAAATCAAATCTCTCTGCTGATTGGCTCTATCTTCTTATCCCTTTTCTTCCCAACTCTATCTGGCAGCTCTCTCTTCTCTCTATTGAAAACCCAGTTGGCTTTATCTCTTTTTTTTCTTCTTATCTTTCTTCCTTCTTCTTTTGATCGGTTAACTTACCCTTATCTTTCCTCTGCTTGCTCGGCTGATCTGCACATCCCATCTTCTTCTTATCCCTTCTCTGCTATCGATTCAGTCACTGCCTTATCTGATTCAAAAATCAAATTCTTCTTTATCCTCTCTTTAAATTCCCAGTTGCTACCTTATCTTATCTTCCTTTTTCTTTGGATCGGACAATACCAGCCTCTATCTTCTTTTTTTCTTTCTGTTTTATCTCTGCTGGTTTTACCGTTCTGAATTCCCGAGCTGGGTCTCCTTGTGTGCATCGCTGGCTGCTGAAAACCCTCTCTGTTTTGCCTCTGCTTTCTCTATCTTCCTTTGCCTCGACTGCAATCGGTTCAGCTTCGGTTTTCTCTGCTTGCTGCCCATCAGAACCTTGCTGTTCCGTCATCTCTACTGCTACTTTCAATGCTCTGTTCATGCCTCTGCTCGGACTGTTGCTGTGTTATCTGTCTCTCCTTCCTGCTGCCCTCTTCAGTTGGCTGCTATCATTCATCTCTTCTCAGCTTTTCTCATCTCTCCTTTCTTTCCAGTCAGCCTACTCGGCCCAACAAATCAACCAGCTGTAGTGTTTTTCTTCTGGTGTAATACCATAATCTTGAACCGTGGCTTTGAATATCTACTTACCTTGTTCAACGAGTCCTGCAACAGAGAAAGGAAAAAAATAGAAAAGAAATGGAAACAGAAAAAGAAATAGTAATAGTTTCTTTAGGCTTTCCTTCAGGTGTGGGGCACCCAATCGATAGTCAACAAGAAGGGTTGGTAAATGAGACTCAAATAAAATTTAAATATTAATTATATCAGTATAGAAGGAAAACTTAACCTACCTATTCCGAAGGTGATGTCGAGTAAATTTTTGACTTAGCCATTTTTTATCATTTTTATTTTCTTTTCTTGTATTTTTTAAAATAAACTGTAAAACTAAAAACAACATTTAAACATATCTAATATTTATAAAATAAGGACTAATTAATCTAATATCAAAGGGTAAAATTGTAATTTTACGAGTCATGCACGTAGACGGTCGAGTTGTTGTCTTCGCTTTGTGTCTGTCTAGAACACAAGTTCGCCCAGAGTTGTGTAGGAAAATCGTTTCCTTAGCTATGAGGGTGAGGAAGCTGGAAATCTAAGAGGAGCAACCTAGACTTCTTTGTGGTCGAAGCACTCTGGATGCAAAGAGGAAAGCTAAGAGGCTAGGAATCTGTCACAAATGTGGACGTAGGAATTGTAATAGAATAATATCTAAGCAAAGAGTTCGTTGTGTGACAGCAGCAAAACATAGACCTATTAGTGAAAATAGACAGATTTATTTGGATTTAGTCAAAGGTAGAGTAAGTTCGGAAAAGCGGAGACACCTTGGTACTTAACAAGAATGTCAATTTAGGTCTAAGAAAATCATGCGTCTTGACAATCTGACGTAAAAAGAGTCATATATATATATATATATTTTTAACATTAAGGTATAAATAAAAATTTGTATATCATACTTTTCCGAAAAGATTTTTATAGGATTTATGCTCGGAAGTACATGTACACAATCATATTAATGTTAGTCTGAAAAAGAAAAAAAATTATGAGTCGAGTGGTCACCGGAGGAATACTAGAGGCGACTTAAACCCAGTGAGTTTTAGAGTCATTCTATCCTTCTGAGGGTTATAAGTAAACACTTATTTCTTTTGATAAGCGCATCGAGTCCTTAAGTGATCTCATTATCATTGTTGTGGTCATATTACTAAGAATGCCATCAAATTTGAGTTCGTACACCTGAAATTTTTCTGAATTTATTCAAAACAAAAAAATCATCTTATGAAGCTTAGGATAGGATATGGGCTATTTTTGGACCGTTTGAGCCTTCAAGCCCACCTATTTTGGTCATTCCATCTTGATAGTTCCCCATTTGAGCCTAATATAGCCTCTTTTATTGACTAGCCATATTTTCCATACCCAACTCCGGATATGGAGTTCGAGGAAAAATTTTATATCCATTACCTATCATCATATGAGAAAAGGTTAGGGAAGAATTTAGAATAGGATTCACTGAAAAATGAAAATAAAAGAGAAAACAAAAATGGGAACATCCATACATCAAAGAGGAATGTTGAAAATAAAAAAGAGGTTTTTTAATAAATAAAAAAAGGAAAAAAAAAGAAAAAATTACTGGAAAAAATCCATACATCAAAATGTGATGTTAAAAAAAAAATTGAAAAATATTAGAGGAAAAGTATCCTACTCATATTATGAAGACCTCTAACCTTTTCTTATGAAAATGTAAATTTTTAGAGTCTTTTATCCCTTATTTGATATGACCCAGTCCTAAGCCTCTTTTTGTCTATTAGAAAGTCCTATTGATCCTAAGTCTAAATAAGGTATTTCATGTAGAGAATAGAGGAGGAAAAATAAAGGTGTTTGACTCAACGTTCTTAGAAAAGTGGCATCTAATCATGAGATCAATTATTTTCTTCATCTATGCCGTCTTTGTTTAAAACATATGTGAGAACTTTGATTTGAATAAGTAAACTTTGCTCACATATACCTTGAGAGAATAAACCCACCTTTGAACGTTAGTCTTTCTGAGAGATATATCTGGTGAGGATTGAAGTCAAAGCGTATTTTCCAATGGTGATTATAAAACTTGTGTTAATTTGAAAAAAGAAGATTGTCTTAATATTGACTATCACACACAACACTCCGAGTATAGGTCTTCTAAAATGAATTTTAGAGTTGGATGATATTTTCATTTTTGGCTATGTGTTTTTGTTGAAAAAATAAAAAAATAAAAAATTCAAAAATATTGATGTTTGTGGGTATCATCGCTGGAAACCCTCACGAGACTATAACTCGTCCATTAGTGGTGAGCTAGGGGTTCAAAGGCTTGTTGCATATGCTAAATGCAATCGAGAGAGCCAGCGAAAGTGGTGTCATTAAGGATTTTAATTTTCCGTTTTAGTCTTTAGTTTTGCTCTAGGACTAGCAAAATCTAAGTTTGGGGGTATTTGATGAACACGGTAAAATTACAATTTTACCCCTTAATATTAGATTAATTAGTCCTTATTTTATAAATATAGATATGTTTAAATGTTGTTTTTAGTTTTACAGTTTATTTTGAAAAACACAAGAAAAGAAAATAAAAATGGTAAAAAATGGCCAAGTCAAAAGTTCAATCGACATCACCTTTAGAATGGGTAGACTAAATTTCCTTCTACACTCATGCTTAAATTTATTCGAGTCAAAACCGAGTCTCATTTACCAACCCTTCTCATTGACTCTCGATTGAGTTGCTCGGCACCTGAAGGAAAGTCTGAAAGAAACTATATCTATTTCTTTTTCTTTTTCTATTTCTTTTCTATTTTTTTTTCTTTGTTTGGTTGCAGGAATCATGAGAATCAAGAGAAGACAGCAAATGTGAGATTGGTCAGATGAGAGAAGGTTTCAACGGCAAAGAATGTCTGCAGGGAAAAGTACCCTTCAGTGAATTGTTAGAGAGATCAATGGTAAGAATGGTTAACAGGTAGTACTTCCAAATCTTATCGTGAAAGACAAGAACAAGGGAGCGATCCATGAACGAGCGTCTTTCTCAAACTTTGTCTCGAATGGCTACTCTAGAAGCCCAGATCCAAAGCAGAGCAGCAACCAGCTGAGATAAGCAGCAGTAACGACCGATGGCAGGGAAGAACAGCAGCAAGCGGCGCACAGAGGAGGCAACAACAATGTTCCAACGGGCAGCCAGCTGAGGGGCAGTGACTGAGCCAAAGCAGGAAGGAGGCAGCTGAGAAGAGAAAGAAGAGTAGCCAGCTGAAGGGGAGGCATCGCACAGCAACTGCAACCAACGACAAGTCAGAGCTGGGAATCAAATAAGGATCAAGATAGAAAATAGTAGATGAAGAATTAGAGCAGATAGGGATAAGGAGAAATGAAGGATAAGGAGTTAAACCGATAGCAGCTGGGTTTTCAGAAGAGAGAAGATAGAAAAGAAGAGCTGTCGTGTAGCCGTTGGGAATTTGGAGAGATGAAGATGAGCTGCCGTGTAGTAGCTGATCAGATCCAGATAGAAGAACAAATAAGGAAAGCAGAGATAAGGGGATAAAGATAAAAAAAACTTTGAAAAAAAAAATTATCTGCTGAGAGAAGGAAGAAAGAATAAGGAAGAGGTAAGATTTGCATAGAAGGAAAAGAGATAAAGTTAGCCGATCTAAGAAAGGAGAGAAAGGAAAGAAGTTTCAGCCGATCCAGATAGAGAAGAAGGGATAAGGAAAAAAAAAGAGATAAAAGATGTGTTAGCTGATGGAGATTTCAAAATGGGTCTTATCCCGGCTGAATTTGAATTTGAACTTGAATGGGTCTTATCCCGACCGAATTTGAAGGGTCTTTTATCTCAGCCCTTCTCTTCTATAAGTTCAAGTGTTTGGTCCATTGAAGGTTGAACCGGGCAAGACGTTCGAAGAGACTGAAGTTGGACGAATAAAGACAAAGAAAAATATTTAATTTCTTGTAAGTTATTTATTTATTTATTTTTATGTCAAGTCCAAAAGGATTGTATTTCATTTCCAAATTTTTAAATAAAAATTCATGGCAGTTGTTTAGATTCATGGTGGTCCCAGTTATTAAAATATTTAATAGTGATGATTTGTATTTTATTTCTAATTCTTTTTATGAACATTATGTAAGAAATTATTTTTAGAATTTTTTTCAAGGAAAGTAGCACCCCTATTAGGATCAGTGGGACTTGACCGTCTTTCAGTCTAAGGTTCTTATCAAGAACATTTGTTTTAGATTTGGGAAACACAAGTTTAAATCCCGCTCAAGCCGAAGGCTTGAATTGAAAAAAAGTCTAATTTAATGGATGACATAAAAATTCTAATTAGAATTTTAATAGGAAATAAATTTGAATTATATTTTATAACTCTAAAACATTTCATAGTCTAGGCCATGATTTTATTATTTTTAAATAGGATGACATGCCGCTTCGATATTTGGCCTGATTCCATTGTAGATTATGTAAACTATTTATTTATTAATTGATTTATTTTATTTAATTTTATTTTATTTTCGTAAAAATCATCAAAACAATTTAACTAGGTTAGAATCATTTTATTTGTCTCTTAAACTTAAATTTTAAATTAAATTTAGGTCATTTAAATTTACTCGATTCTTTTACTCAAAATTTATTGTTAACCACTAAAACTAGATAATAAATTAATTATTGTTCTAAATTAAGATTATAACTATATGTTTAGAAACTTATTTTATTAAATCACATTATTTTAATAGTGCTATTTTTCTTATTTCGTATATATATTTTGTGGATTTCCCTAGGGTACGACCTCGCTCTCATACTCTATAATATAAACTGGTTCGTACGCTTGCGAGTTAAATTAAAATCACATCAGTAAGAAAAATATATGGATCAGAAGTGCAGACTTACTACCACCATACAAAGTCCTCCATCTTCTCTTCTGCTCTAATTTGTATCCTAGACATGGAAATAGGGCTGGTTTAAATCCTCCCATGATTATTTTCCTGGACAGGGTTGCACGCAAGAAGAAATTTTGCATGTCTACTTGGATGTGTCATTCCATCTCTATGTATTGGAAATCAGCAAGGAAAGGATACCCTACTTTTTGTTACCTCATGTCTAAACTAGTTGAGCACTTCAAAATCAAAACAAGAAAAGGGGAAGTGCCAAGATCCACCAGACCCATCGACGAGGCCATTTTTCAAAAAAGTCTTCCCAGAAATTTAGCTGAGTCCATCTTCGGGAAAAATGATCCTTCATTCTCTGACCATCCTATGTTTGAAGAACCAAAAAACATAGACGAAGAAGAACAAGAGGGAGAATCAGTTGAATCTGTTCATTCAAGTTTGATAGCTTTAGAAGAACTGACTCAAAGTTCAATTCAACCATCTTTCAAATAGACTTGATGAGCACGAACTCCTTCTGAAACAAATTCTTGCTGCCATTACCTCGAGTCAGTCACAACCTCCTCCTTCAGACTCTAAACCTTCTACCTCTGCTCCTCCCCTATCTCCTCCTGATGTTACACTACCTTAGCTTCTCACATTTATTTTTTTGGTCGTGTAAACATTAAGCACCTTGGGTGTAAACTCTACTGTTTATGCATTAATGTTGTGGTTTGCTTTAGTTTGATGTGTGTGCTGAATTATATGTATTGCTTTTTATATCATATCTATGATTTTTAATGGGTGTTGTCAAATAGACTAACATGCAAATTTGGATGAGTTGGTTTTGTATTGGCATGTTATGGAGATAGGGATCGAACTGTGATGTTGCACACATCCTTGGAGTTTAGGGGGGACACAAAATATGTATTGTTTAGCTTCTGCCACTGGTCATGTCAGTGGAAGGAGGAAGGTTGATGCAAGCTTGAATGGAAGCTTGGAGAAAAATAAACTTAGCGACAACTAAGTTTATGAGGGAGATAATCTGAAAAAAGCCAGAAAATACAGCTTACTCCATGGGAGAGATGAGTTGAAGAAGCTAGAGAAGATAGCTTTGAGAATGGGGGGAGAAGATTCAAATGAAGCTAGGTAAATGAGCTTGTCCCATGGAAGAAATCAACTAAGCTTGAAGTTAGTTTGTGCAGGGACATATAAAATTGAATGCATAAAGCATGCATTAGTCCATGGGGAGATTTAATGAGTTTGGATATGAACTCATGGAAGTACTAAATGCAAGAAGCATGGGGGAGTGCTTGAAATCCAATTCCTTCAATATGAAGGGGAACTCGATGTTTGCCTACTAATTTTTGTCAATTGTATGACAAAATGGGGGAGAAATTAGTAAAAGCTATTAGGCATCAAATCCAATTATGGGGGAGTAATTGGTAAGATAGGAAGAAGCCTAAATGATTGGACCCTCTAGAAAAAGAGAGCCATAAAGGGGAGGAATATGAACAAGCCAATAGACATAGGGGAATGTCTATGCTTGGAGTTTGGGAGATCAAACTAAAGAAAATTAGGGGAGAAAATCTTCTCAACACTGTTAGCTCAGATAAGCTATAGGTAGTGTTGGTGGCTAGGAAATCATTGGTGTATGGGGGAAAATGAATGCTAATCTTTTTTAGTCCATGGATACATATTTATGTTTTGGACTAACCCCTCTAATGATTTTCTAGTGTTGCTTGCTTATGTGCTTAAACAGCAAAATATGAAATGAAGCAAGCTGAATAAGAATATACGAAGATCATAGTCTTGTTTTTGCATTTGAATATGTACATGTATTCAATGTAATATTTTTGCATTCAAATGTGATGAAATAAGGGTGGGTTTGTAATTGGGTTAGCTTATAGGTTTTTGTCATGAAATTGACAAAGGAGGAGATTGTTAATGCCCCGGCTTGCCGAGTCCCTAAGTTTGTCAATTTCATTACTCGGGAAGAAGCACTTGCTAGAAGCTTGAAGACACAAGGTGATCAAGATTAAAGATCATGCTCCACCGAATTGAAGCTCATCGTTATGGCAATCACAAAATAGATATTTGACCATAGATGACTTTAGATGGTACTCACACCTTTAGAGGACCATTCACTGTCAGCTAGACTAGTCATTCTCACTGACCCCTCGTATGGACCGACCTCTCGGTGCCATGACTGTCGACCCATCGGTGACACTGACCTGTCGACCGGGAATTAATTGTGCTATTGGGAATGCATTTAATGTGCAACGATCGGGTGGTTGAATAGTAATAAATATGAACACCGACCCATCGATGCCCCCGACCTATCGGTACTGGACAGTTTGAAAAACTATGTTGACTCCTCTATAAATATGAAGTTGTGTGATCATTTAATCATCTTCCTTGAACTGAGAAAATTCACACACTCTAAGGCACGATCAATTATCTTGTGCCTACACCTGATAATCAAATACAACCAATCTATTGATTGAGTTAATAAAAGAGAGAAAGAGAGGAGAAAACAAAAGATATAAACTATGAAAGATTTGGTAGAACGAGTTTCCTAGTCACCCTGAAATTGTGATTGTTCAACGACAGCTACAAGGTGGAGCGTCGAGATTAACTCGGGCACACATTGGGTGGATCTTTGAGAAGCACACATCTTCGAGAAAGAGTTATAAGGCAAGTGCTTCTTGGTTTTAATTTTGTTTTAAAAGATTTGTCCTGTGAAAGTGGATTAAGGAGGCTTGGCTCTGGAACCACTATAAAAAAATCTAGAGCGTAGTCTCTAGCACACGTGGTGGGAAGAATTCCCAGCCAATTCAAATAGGTGGAATTCCTATTTTACATGTGGTGGGTGAAATTCTCAGCTGATTGAGTTAGGTGGAATTCCTACTCTAATTGTGAGGGTGTAAGTCCCCACTTAGTGAATTTGGGATAGCTCAAGGTTGAGCTAGTCCTAACAGTGGATGTAGGTTGGTTAACCAAACTACTATATATCTTATGTCCTTGTGCTTGTGGTGTTAAAGTTAATTCCTTATATTGGTTGCTTAATCACATTTGCTAATACACACACTTGATTGTTATATTCGCTGCACTTAATTAATCAATCAAGTAATTTTTAAAAGGACTAACGACTTTTAGATTGACCTACTAACCCCTCCCCCCCCCCCCCCCCCCCCCCCCCCCTTCCCCTTTCTCTAAGGTCAATCGTGTTCTAGCACCAAAGGAGAACTTTCAGTCCCGAAACTGGGTCAGGCTCGAGTTGGGCCTAGTTCGAGCTGGGCCTAAGCCGAATTCGACTGCTCTGCATCAAACTCCCCATCTGAGAAGAACTCGACCTCAACTTCAAGCAAATGAGAAGACAAATCGAACCATACACGCTCATTCTCAATGTGAGGCCTCCGAATGATAACTTCATGCAATGAGAAGAAAGTAAACCAAATTACACGCGCGCCTTCCCAGTGTGGGGTCTTCGAAGTGTAACTATGTGCACGTGAGACAGATCGACCCACACGTGTGCTTTCCTAGTGTGGGGTCTTCAAATGATATCTGTGCACACGTGAGGCCGTAAGACGTCATCAAGTCGAACTGTCATAAAGCCACAATGGTGGTGCGATAGTGGCTATCCTCTGCCATCAATGGTATACTCAGAATCCAAAAGTGTTGTCACGATCAACATTGTATGGCGGCATTATCAAGATGTGTGGAGAATACACCTCAGATGAAATAAGACTCCTAAATCTCTCCAATAAATCCATAACAAGTCGATGTAGCATAGACTCAGTCAACCAAATGATATCTGTCATGGGTTTTTCTTCCACTTCACAAGATACCTCCGAAAGCCTCCTGAATGTGTTGAAACCACTTCCTCATCCAAAATAATTTTTTTATCTTCTCTCTTGGTGACAAGAAAGGGAAGGAAGGTAAAGATTGAAAAGGCTGTGTAGGCATATGCCATGGGTTATGAAGTGGGTCAGGAATGCTAGTAGGAGGGTCAATGTGATGATTTAGTTTATTGAAAGGAGTTCTAGATTTTGAAGGTGGGCTAGATGGTGTAGTTGTTGGGCTTTGAAAAGGTGAGGGAAGTACATGCTGAGTGGGCTGAACATGTGCATAGCATGGGTCATGCAGTGGATCAGAAGGGTCAGAGTCATGTTGATGTGGGGTGGTGCCTTAGAGGTGAAGGTGTGGACTTGGACAGGGTGTGAGGTCCTCCACATGTTCATCCACATCAAATTCATGTGATCTACAATGATTATCTACATCGAACTCATATTCTTCATTGCTTATATTAATTTGATCGTTAATCTCAGCGTGCAGATCATGAATTACGGTGTAGATGAAGATGCAGACTTAGATGGCCTAAGTGATAGAAGAGACCCATGACATGTATCAAAGAAGTCAAGAGAAGTTTGAATTCCATCAAGTTCCATGTCTTCTCAGGATCATAGAATTTCGATTCTCTTGTAACCCTTTCAACTTCTTGGATGCAGCCAGTTTTAACAACGACCTCTATGTATTTGAAATGGATATCAAGATCCTCATTGGTGCTCAAGTATGGACCCAAGAACAAGTAAATTCCTTCATAAAACTTGGATTGCTCAAAGAGTTCAATACATGCATCCATTCGTAAGTGATTTGAATATTCTTTTGCAAATAGAACAACAAGCTGAAGATTTCCATGTAGGTCTAACAATAGAAGATTTTTTAGAGTTTCTAATGACATTTCTCTAGATGGGTTGATCTTCTAACATGACTCTAGATGATTCTAAATGTTGTGTCCTAATACTATATGCAATGAATGCAATGATGACATTTTCTTTAAACACTAAATGAATTTTTTTTAAAAAAAATATATGCAACCTAAGACCGTGGGTGTTTAAGAAAAACAACTCAAATCTAAGCTCTGATACCGATTTGATGCAGGACAAGAATATGGTAACCTCAAATGCCTAATGTGGTTCTCTAAAAATTAAAAGAGGATGAAAATAATGCACCCTAAATCTAAAATGGGCTGAAATTAATCAGTCAATTAATACTAACAATAAAACCATATAAATTCACTACCAAACAATCATGCAGTTCTTGAAATTCAATGTAAACAATTATATTGTGTCCAGACTAAGCTACAATCCAAAGTAAGAGATCGTCAAAATAGAGGGGCTTGTCCAATTCCACAAATGATTAGATTTAACATCAAACGTGGCTAAGTATGGTTGTTTGGTATCAAGGTTATAGCAAATCAGCATGGGACAACAATGTATTAAGGTAAAAAATGGTGAAGAACAATAGTAGTAAGTTTAAATGGGGTTAAGAAGGGGCTAGATTTTGGGTGATCCAAGTGGACCTTAATACATACAGTAACGAAGACAATGGAGAAAAGTGAAGAAAAATCCATCCAAAGACGATCAATCGACCCATCAGTTGACTGATACATCAACTAAAGACTGTGTGAAGCTAAAAAAAGCCTGTGAATAGTGTTAGTTGATGTACCAGTCGATTGGTACATCATCTACTACATTTCTGTAAATACAGATAGCTCTCTGATGGTGCTAGACGATGGTACATTGTCTGGTACGTCGAGGCAGCAGTTTTCAGCAGTTCAGGGCAGTTTTTGTTTTTTCAAATCGTGCATATGGCGGTTATTGGTGGTTCCTTGCAGTTCTTGACAGTTAGAACCAACTCAAATGGAGTTGTAACCGACCCAAGAGGTGGGTTTACAAAGGAGGAAGTTGTAGAAGATGAATGGAGACTTCATTTTTCATCGGTGGAATCCCATCTAAGAAAGGAAGAGGAGTTGATTCTATCGCACTCAAGGCTTATTCAGGTTGCAAAGACAACAAGGAGCAAGATGAAGATGACCCTTTTTTCCACGGTGGAGCCCCATCTGAGAGGGGAGAGGTGTTGATTCTCTCCATCTCAACCCAGAATTCTTGGAGGGAACCCACTCTTTCATCGGTGGAGACCCATCTGAGACAGGGAGATTAGCTGATTTTCTCCCACTCAATGCTGCTTCAAGTTGCAGAGACAACAAGGAGCAAGATGAAGAGGACCTATTCTTTCAATGGTGGAGTCCCATCTGAGAAGGGAGAGGAGTTGATTCTCTCCTTCTCAAGGTTGATTCAGGCTGCACTCTTTTCACGGTGACCCTGAATTCTTGGAGGCAGGTGTGACCAGAGAGACCACTTAGCCATAGTGGAGAGCTGACGCATAATTCCCTACCAAGTGTTTTGAGAGAAAAGAAGATTTTGTCCCTCTCATGTTCTGAATGAGATATCAAAAGAGTAGAAGAAGCTTTTATTCAGTCTTTATTTTTAGTGTATCCCAGATATGGAACACTTTCTATGACTACTCATTTTCTTAGTGGATGTTTTGCCAAGATTGGCACGTGGAGGCTCCCCCATTCAGAGGGTTTTACCACGTTAAAAATAATATTGTCTCAGTTCCTTATTTTCTCATTTGTATTTGTGTGTTTCTGGAAAACGATCCAGATTCGGGTCCCGCTCGCTACATACAGAAGAAAAGCGAGTAGGGGCATCGAATTTAATTCCAGATCATTGGGACAACAGCAAGAGAAAGGGATTTATGGGAGTTTCGGCAGCAAGGGAAGGTTTGTATGGGTTAATGGCAGCAGGAGGAAGGCCCAATAAGGGGTTACGACAGGCAATGAAGGTCTTAGGGGTTGGCGATTATAGATTTGGGGTTAAGGGAAGTGGTTTTGGGATTAGGACAAGTTGCAGCAGCAAGAATGAGGGGCTGAGACAGGAGGGTGTGGGTTTAGGGAGGGCAGCAGCTAGATGGGAGACTGATGGGGGAGGCGACAAGGCTGGGAGAGTTCTAGGAGGGTTACGGAAGCAGTAGGGAATGGTTAGAGGGGTCACGGAAACAAAGAGGGATAGTTCTAGGTTGTTTTGGGGGTGGCCAAAGGTAAAGGGAATGTATGGGGTGGTGGCGAAGGCTAAAGGTTACAAGAGGGGTAGCAGAAATAGGGGAAAATAAGGGAGGGATGTTGCAGAGAGGATATGGCAGCAGCAGAAAGAAAAAAAAAAAGAGGAGACAAAGAGAAGAGGAAGGAGGAAGGAGGAAGAGGAAGTGGTACCTGGACAGGGATGACTTCTCACTTTTCTCCTTGTCTTTCGCCGTCGTTTCTCACCTACTCGGCGAGGCTGCTTCCTTTGCTCATTTCCTTCGTTCATTTCTTCTTCTTCAATCGTCTATTCTCTGCCTCCTTAGGGTTAGAAGTACCTTTTTATTTAAGTTATGGCTGGTTGGGCCCGAAACTGGGATTGGCTCGAGCTGTGCCTAAGCCCAACTGGGCTGCTCTGTATCATTAATTTTAGCAGTTGGTTTACAATAGAAATAATTCTACAAGGACTTAACATAGAGAAAATTTATGCAAAAAATAGTAAAAATTGAAATAGAGATTTTAAAACTAATTTTGATTTTGATTGATATTTCATAGTTTTTCATGTTAATAATTAAAAATACATGTAAACTTTGTGAAAGAATACTAAAAATGAAAAAAACAAATAAGATTGAATTTTTTAGATTGAAAGATTTATCAAGTGTGAACATAAATAAAATAAAATTTGTTGAGATTGCTCATATCTAACCTTTATCTTTTATATTTTAGATATGCATGTGAGTTAACTTTTCTTCAATTATGTAAATTGATTATTTGTTAATTTAATTTTTACAAATATATGATTTATTCAAGATATCATGTATTTCATCTTGATATTTAATTTTTTAGTAACTAAAATTAAAATTATCTATTGATTAATTATTTTAATTATTAATAAATTAATAAATAACCTTATACTACGGAGCATATGCGACAATTAAATTAAAGAAAAAGAAACTATTTGCACCTTCCAATGTAATTCAACACATTGGAAGCTAATCTCCATCTTCATGATTTCCAATCGATTCTCATTGTTTGTACTCACTCATCATCCGCCCTCCTGCGGAAAACCTTAGTCGCTAATTGTACAAGGGGAGGTTGGTTTTGATTTCTTATGCTAACAAGAGAAGTGTATATGGATTATCACAAGAGCTATCATACTAAAAGAAATAGAGATGAATTAAATCATATTAATTCTTAAATTGAATTTTTAGATAAATATTTTGACATATCATCTTTAATCTAATTGTAAGAATACATCAAATGAAAATTATAAAATATTAGATCTTAATTCCAAAAACAATCACTTTTATAAATTGCCTCAATATTAACCCTTATGGACATGCGCCAAAAAATGCACAACTTTTGCCCCTTTCATAGATATTTTAAATTTTAAAAATTAGCATCATCAATGAAAACTAAGCAACCTGATTTAGGAATATTATTATTATAAGCCATTTATAAATTGAAACTTAATTGTTCATTTAGTTGTTTTACAACAAAGGTTAGTAATGATGAGTGAGTAAGGTCCTTTTTTTTTTTTTTTTCAAACATCCATAGATTTTGATGCATCAACCCATCCATCCTTTATTATATAAGATATATAAATAATTCAAACGAAATTAAATTTTAGGAGAAATCCTAAAAAACTTTCTAAATTTTCTTATAATTTTAAGAAACACTTTACGTTTTTAAAATTTTTAAAAATCCTCATGAGCTTTCATGAATATGTCAAAAACCCTTTTTTTTTTTTTAATGATGGGAAGTATTTCATTCAAAAAAGGAACCCAAAAAATATGTACAAGTATACCCACAGCCTGGGTCAGGCAAAAAAAGACCCAGTGCAGGCAGGCCCCAACTCAAAGCAATTGAAGGCCCAAACAACTTAAAAATAAACACAAAAAAAGCCCACAATCTGAGTCAGGAAGAAACTAAACAATTAAAAAATGATTAGGCAGCAAAAATACCACTCGACAACAACTCTCCCAAATACACAGTTTTAGTGGCCACGTCCATTAGCTCAGGGACGGACTAGCGATACAACTGGCAGGACAATGGAGCATAGTAATGAGAGCATGAATGGATTCCGTGTGAATTTTGAGGCTCCAACTGGGCCGCAGCATTTTGAACAGCTCACAATCATTGATGAAAAGTTTCCCCAGGTGGCAGTCGTGGTGAACCAAGGCAGACAACCGATCAGCGATGAAGAGAAGTGTGCCAATTGAAATGTGATGTGGCTTTGCCCAATCTTTTGAGTGAGGTACCAAGGATTTCCTTGGATAGCCCCAATGAAGAATTCATTTCCGGTACAGAGCTTGTGATCAAAATGCAGGGACAGCCAGTGAGACTGATAGCAGACCCATTGTCAGGAGGCACAGGAGGGGAGGGCATGTATCGTGGAAGATCCTAGTGAGCAGAGAAAGTGCAGGGAACAAGTTTAAGCTCCTTGTTGGATAGAAGAAATAGGATTCTCGACCAGATATCGCAAGCAGCAGACTGACAAACTTGTCCAGGGTTGCGTTGACGATGGGTGAAGAGTCTAGAGTTCCTTTCATTCCAACAATGCCAAATCATGGCAGGAACCGAAAGAGCAACAGTCAGGTTCTCGACGGATGAGGGGATGGATATTTGACTTGAAATAGCAGATTCCCTTAAAGGATTGTTAAATTTCTGGAGAACATTCCAAGCATCTAAAGAGAATTAACAACAAATGAGGTCTTGATGGGTTTCATTCTCAACATGGCATAGGCGGCGTCAAAGATCAGTAGGGATTCCTCGATCAGCGAGCATTTGTTTTGTTTTCAGCCCCTTGTTGAAGTAGAGCCAGGCAAAGAGAGAGTGCTTGTTGATAGGCAGAACAGAGGCAGAGAATTGACTGTAGAAGATGGAGGCCATGGAGAAAAAGTCATAGTGGTTGATGGCCCAAGTGATATGATCATTAATTAGGGTGCCTCGGAAGGATGACAGACATTATCAGATGCCAGATGCTCCTCAAAACAGTTGAAATGGTAATGGGAAGAATCCAATTACCAATATTAAAGAAAGCATCCAGTTTGATGTTCTTGCCCATGCTGAGGTCAGAGAGAACATTAGTACCATACACATCAGACTAGAATAAGTCCAGGTCTCACCCAAGAATCAAGCCAAAAAGAAGTATCCCTGCCATTACCCACAACGTTAAAAACAAAAGATTTCAGGCAGTCACAGACCTGGAGGATGGAGCGCCACCCCCAAGAGGAAGATATGCTGATGTTGATTTCCCGAAAGCTTTTACCCCATAGATATTTTGTAGATATCCATTAAATCTATAGACTCTCCTTCTTGTATCAACCTGTTTCATGATGCAGGCCCTATTAATATCAATATTCTTCTGTAATCCCAGGCCACCTTCGTCTTTTGGCATGCAAATTTTGTCCCACTTAACGGTGTGCAATTTTTTCTTAACACCCGAGTTCCAAAGGAAACCCCTCATAATGTTTTCAATTTCCAAGCAGTAAGATTTAGGAAAGAGGAAAGAATTACTCCAAAAGATGTGGTATGCCTGTTTCTTGGTATGCCTCAGACATGCCAAGAATGTGGAGAATTCATCTTTAATCACAGTTGATTTAGATAAGATCATGTTGTTCTTGGAAACATTGACAGAGAGCCTAGAGAACGCACATAACCTATGAAGCAGAGACTCCAAGGCCATGGTGGATTGGATGTTAGTTGAGCAGAAAAGCATACTGATCATCAGGAAAGAGGAGGTGGGATATGTGAATGCCCCCAGTAGAGAATGGGCAAAAGATCTCTTTGTTATTCACATCACAATTGATAGCAATGAAGAAGATCCCCATGGCAATGGCAAAAAGGAAGGGAGAAATGGGATCTCCCTGCCGTAGGCCTTTAGAGCTCGGAAAGAAACCATGAGGAATACCGTTGATCAAAACAGAGAATCTAAGGGAGTCCAAACAGCATCTGATCCAACTAATCCAAGTATCCTTGAAGTTGGTCTGTCTAAGAAGGTGGTATATGCAATCCTAGTTGATACTGTCAAAAGGCTTTTTATAAGGTCTATCCTTAAGCACATGCGCAGAGGCCCTTTGTCAAGGTGAATTCCCTTGACAAGATCATGACAAAGGAGAATGTTATTGGAGATGTCTCTACCCGAGATGAAGGTACTTTGGTGGGGGCCAAGTAGATTGGGCATGTGGGGCTTCAATCTTTTGACAAACACATGGGAGATAGTCTTGTAAGTCTCATTAGCCAATGAGATAGGTCTGAAGGAATTGGGTTTATCTGCAGCAGGGAACTTCGGGATGAGTGCGACTGTAACGCCCTGGCCTTTTTCACTCGCCAAAAATCAGAGTATATTTTTTTTTAAAATAAAGAGTGAGAGAAAACGGGAACGTCATGACGCGAGCTAAGTTCGGATTTCTAAACCCAACCCTTAACTGGCCAACGATACGTGTGCGTGGACCAAGTCCACTAAAACAGTTCACACGCTTTATAAATTAACTGCGAAATTAAATATATGAATAGAATACTATTCATATCCATGATATAAATAAGCAAGGAAACCAATCACTATTAAATTAACTGAAACTTAAATATCCAAAACATCATCCAACCATAGCAAAATAAACTAAGTTATTACAATCCCAAAATGCTAATTATCTCAAAATACATTATTCCAAAAATCAATTAAGTAAAGTAAACATAATCTGCCCAAGCTCCTATGCTTGGCTTCCTTCACGTCCATTGTCCTTTCCATTCCCTATTCCATCATCTAAAGGGGTAGAAGTAGGGCGTTAGTCAACGCGCACAGTAGGAATTCCAAATAGGGTTATACACATAAGATCAGTATAAAAATCAGAATAAGAACATCATATTAAAACTGTAAACATATCATAGTATCAAAAACAACACATGATAATAATATCCAAATCATGCAAATGTATGTGTCATGTCATGGGTGTCATATGCCAATGGTCACTCACCCAATCTCCATATCAAATTACCATACAAATCATATCAACAGTTTCTTTGATATAATGAAACCATATCAAGGTGTTCCCTTGGCCATTTACGTCCGCAGTGTTTTGTGACGACACCACCAAGTCACTGTTATACCTCTCCACATGTGTTAATCAGAATTACCGATGGAGCGTGGACTCCTTCCTCTGCGCAGGGTTTTTGGACTGGTTACCCCAGAGCTCTTTGGCCCATATTACACCGTACTCCTATCTAGCAATCCCGCAAAAGGCCAACATATCAATAGTTCACGTAGCTTCTTCCAAGCTAGTTTCAAGCCCCAAGTCATGTCCTGATAGCTCATAACTTGGCTTGCTGCCCCATATACTCCCTCCCATGCCATGCATGAGATCATGAATGCAATAATGCCCTTTTCATTTCAAATTACATATTAGCATCAAAAATAGTTCATACACATATACATTTCACAAATCAAAGTAAGTCATCATGTTGGGGAAATACAAAACCAGTAACACACACACACACACACACACATATATATATATATATAGATCCACATGTATTTCAATAAGGTAGGAATCCTACCAATCCCAGTAATATCTTTGCTGTTTTGTGAAGATTCTGTACGACGATCACGTCACAGCAAATCGCTAGCCTTTTTTACGAAATCTTTTTACCTTAATGAATTTAATCACATACTTATGTCAATTTGATTATCCATATAATTTAAATCCTGCCCCTTCATCCTTCTAGTTAGACTAAGGTTTTCTAGAAACATCAAATAAAAATCAACTTTTCATTTTAGTTGACTGAATCAGGCTTAGCTACAGTGTTCTACCTTACCGCAGACTTTCAGTCAGCTGAAACCCAACTTAGTACTGTTTATTCCTTGACGCGCCACTTTTCAGTAGACTAAATCACAGATTCAATCGGTGGACTATGAGTCAAACCCTTTACATACTCAGTCAACCATCTTTCAGTCAAGTGAATCATAGATTCAGTCGGTTGTCTTTGGTTCAAATTGACTGTGTGTTCGGCCAGTATAGATTCAGTCGGTCGAATCCTCAACCAACAATTTACGTGTTTCACAAGTATTCGTTCAATTGACTGAACATAGATTCAGTCGGCTGAAACACGTCAGATCACTTTACTTCTTCGTTACGTCTGTGTTCAGTCGACTGAAACTTAGGTTCAGTCGGCTGAAACACCATTATAACCCTTATATTTAAATCCAGTCCTGGTTCAGTCGACTGAATCACACAGAAATGGTTTTCTGTCTTTAGTCACACTAGTTCAGTCGACTGAATCCGACTGACTGTTTGTCAGTCCACTTTGTTTGTATATTTGGCTTGACCCTTCCTCATGGAATCCATTCCTTATCATTTTTAACCATAAATAAAACCATTCATATCACTCTTAATGAGTTCACTCTATCCTCTAGCCAAAGCTAGGGTCTTTTCATAATCTATTCCTATCTTAAACCATCAAAACATGATTATAAATTAAATCCTTGGTTGTTGGTTTCCAACACATATCCATTTCTCAAATGGGTATCCAATTCCATGGCTTACAACAGTTTAGCCAGGCCTTTCAACCAAATCTGGAACCCATAGGTTCGACCATATCATGGTCAAGCTATGGTTTCCCTTAATCCCATCTTGTTACTAAGCTTAACATAACTTATTTTCACGTCTCCTTCTTTTCTTTAAGATCTGAATTCCTTCCTCAGTCCTTCTCTTTCCTTGGTTCTTCACTGATTCTCTAAATGTCGAAATGTAGTTGGGAGGGAGAGAAGAGAAAACAAGACTCTTGAGTGCAAGAAATGAGATGATCGGCCAAAAAAGATGGGCAGCCTCTTTGGCTGGTGTCCTTTGTATCAACCCAAGTCCTTCCATCTCCCTCCTTAAAGTTTTTTCTATCCCATGCGTCCCTTGGTTTAACCAAGGAGACACATGGCTTAAGCTAAGGGGTCTTCCACCTTCCCAACGTGTGTATGGGTTTCCTCTCAATTGAGATGGAAACCCTCCATCTTCCCTCCTGACTCATGTTTAAATGGGAGTCTCCTCAACTTTCCTTTCAACTCAGCTCAACTCACTTAAATTATTTGAACTCATTTCCCAACTCAACCAATTCCACTTAACTCCTTTATACTCACCAATGGTTGACCAAGTCAACCATGGCTTAGCCGACCATGCACCTTATTGCATTTGGGTCCCACCTTGACCTTGTCACTAGATGAAGTGGCACCTTGTCCTAGTTGGCTTCCATGCATTCCACATGGCAATGCCACTTGACATACATGCCACCTCACTGGATGAGGTGGATTTATGCATTGGGTCTTAATTTGGGTAGCTGGCCCAATTAAATTATCCTTACCCACTTACTTATAATTAGCTCATCTATGACCCATTGGGTCCCAATTGGGTAATTGACCCATTTAATCACATTTACCCAATTATTTCCAAATCGAACTCTATCCATGATCCATTGGATCATAATTGGGCTATTAACTCAATTCCTTACCCATCTAAGGTTCATTTCAATTTCTAATCTTAAATTCAACCAATTTAGCAATTTAAATAAACAAATCCGATATCTTTATGAAATGAAAAATTCGGGTGTTACAGCGACAAAACACTATTTGATTTGCTTAAGCATTGTCCTAGATTTGAAAAACTCACTCACAACAGTAGTAGTATCCTCCCCAATGATATCCCAACATTTACCATAGAAGTTTATCTTGAATCCATCCAACCCTGGGGCCTTGTTTGGGTTGGTCCCAAAGATAACATTCTCGACCTCCCTCATGTCCACCTGCATGGTTAGGAGATTCGAATCAGTTTGACTAAGAACATTAGAAAGGTTGAATTTGTCATCATGTTGGAAAGAAGTGTTGCCTCCAAACAGCTTGGCAAAGCGATTCACAAAGGTGTTGGTGATAACCATAGGATCCTCGCAAAGAGTGCCATCATTTTCCTTAATCATAAGTATTTTATTGTTGTGTTCCCCTGTTTTGACAGCGTTGTAGAAGAAATTACTCCCCATGTCCTGCAGGTTTAAGTTGAGAAGCCTAGATTTCTGATGAAGGAGACTAAGTTCATAGTCAGAAACTTGGATAACCAGTCTCTTAGCCTGCTGCAGAGCTTGAAAGTTGTCATCGGATTGATCAGTATCATATTTAAGCTGGGCAGTCTCCTGAGAGGTTCTTGCTCCATCAAGTTGTTGTTTAAGGTTTGTCTTTGATCGATGGTAGCTGATTAGAGACTGCTTCAAATGCTTTAGTTTAGAAACAAGTTTGAACATTGGTGTGCCAGTGAATTGAGCGGTTCAGGCAGATTTGACGAAATCCATGAATGAGGGGTCTTTGCACTAATAATGGATGAATTTAAAAGGTGGCCTTCTGCATTGAGGATTAGCTGAAAGATTGACAAGAATTCCTCTATAATCAGACAAACCTGGCCCAAAATAATAGTTGTAAGCTTCAGAGAAAGTATTTGTAATACCCTGCCCCAAATTAGGCGTAGTTTAGCTTAATAATCTTTCTTGGACCGGTTAATCTCGAAGATTTCGGTTAGGGTTTAGTGAGAAGCCCAGGTGTGGCCCAATCTGAGCTCGAAAGCTCAGTGATCTAGCTCACCTAGCTGGAGGGGCAAAATGGTAATTTAATCAATTATTGTTATTATTTTATAATTTATGTTATTATGTGATTATTATTGGATGATATTATTCTCCTTAATCAAGGATTTGTATTTTTTATTTTTAAATAATTTTATTTTCAGAAAATGGTATTTGAAACCGCTAGTCAAAACCCCGAAAGGGAGAAATAATTATTTTTAAATGGTTTTGGAAATGAAATAAATTTTGAAACAAGTATTTTATGTTAGACCATTTTAAGTATGGTCTAGTTATTCTTTAAAAACCCAAAATGAGGATCCTAAATTGTTTTATTTAACATTTGTTTAATTAAGTAAATAGTGTTAAATTGTGATGTTTATTTAAATCAATGGGTTTTAGTGAGTTTTAAATATCCAATTTTTTATGGTGATTAGAGTTTTTAAAACCCAACTTATCTATCTGGTTGGATCGAATTTTTGAACCTTTTAAATCATGCTTTTAGTTAAAAATCAAGTTTTTATCAAAATGGGGACTTATTTGCAAAACCCAAAGATTGAGGGACCAATATGCAACCAACAGTAACCTATGCCGGTTACTGTTTCAGACGTAGGCAACCATTGGCGTGCAGTGGCCGGATGGCCACCTTTCCCAACCAATTTTCTATAAATAAGGCCTCAGCTCTGATGGTTTGAACTCCCACCAAAGCTCTTCTCTCTCTTAGTCTCCCTCTCAGCTGTGAAATCCAACAACCTTCCACCCAGCCGATCCTCTGTTTATTCCCAGTTTTTCAACCGTAAGCTTAAGAAGGAAGTTTTTCCAAAGACCGGATTTTTAACCCAGGAACTCCAGTGAAGGTAACCACTGTGTTCCTCTTTCAATTCCAGTAGATTTAGACTCAAGAAAAACCGATTTTGGTTTAGTGTCGAGTGTGTAAAACCATTTCAAAGTTTAAGGAAAAATCCAATTTTTAGTGTACCAGTGAGCTTTCAGTGTTAAAATTTACTGCCTACTGAGCTTCAAAGCTCTAAACCTTTCCCTATGGAAAGAGGACTCCTCAGACCAGATAGATGTGGAAACCGAATCCGGAAAACCCACTGTTTTCGGATTCGTATTTCATATAGTGTCTGCCGTCACTGTCTGCTGGTGCAGACAGTGGAGGAAGACGACTCTCAGACGGTCCGAGAGGAACCCTCGGACGTTCCGAGCTTCACCCGAAGCCCCGATGTGCCTGAGGCTAGCTTGACTCGCCCGGATGTTCCGAGCCGAGTTCGGAAGGACCGAACCCTACTCGGACGATCCGAGCCTTGCTCGATATGATCCGAGACACCAGACCCATCGAGACCCGTTTTTCTAGGTTTATCGGTTCGGAAAGACTTCAGATGATCAGAGACCCGATCTTCGGACGATCAGAAGTTAGACCTCAGTCCGAGGTCAGTGACTAGTTTAGACAGTGGTTCAATGATCCGAAGCCATAGTACCTGGTTCCAAGGCATGTTCCGAGGGACCCAGTTTTTAAGTGTCAAATCTTGATTGTTATTGATCGCATGTGATGTTAGTATCCCATTGTTAAATTAAAATTATACTAACCCTCTTCTCTTATTACTATAGTGTATATACTATTGTAATCACTTCCAGGCCGACTCTATATTTGTCGGGCACTGAGTGACCTCGAGGCCTTACTCAACATGTCAGATCTAGTCCTATCCGGAAGACAACCGAGAAGTGACTTGAGAATCTAGACCTAACTCAATAAGTCAATTTGGTCAATACCTAGAAGACAATATGAGTTTTGGACTGAGCACCTTATTATTATATCTTGTGGATTATTGTAATTTAAAAAGAATAGAAACCAAGTAGGAGACTCAATTCCATGTACCTTGGATATTTTTGGGAAAACAAGTATGATTTCGAAATACTACTTCTATGTGTGCATTCGATGCTATGTATATTGATTTATGATTGATTGTGCACTTGTTTGCTTGTTTGAACAGAGACCGCAAAACCATACAGTTACGGTGAGGGAACTTAACTTTGCAGTAGGTGTAAACAGGTTTTTTTTTTTATGGATCTTGAGCAATGAGTGCTTTCAGATTTGATGAACCCACTCATGTGCCTAGATATAATACACTGTTATAAGAAGTGCTTATGATGCTTATGAATGCTATGATTGATCAGATGAGATATGTAATATTGCTTCCACGTGCCCTTGACTATTGAACCAATATTGGCCATGTGTGTGAGATGGTTTACATCTACTGGACCATGGGTGTCGACAGTTGCTGACTTGAGGGTGTCAGTATCGACTATGGCAGAGCCCGAGATGTATTTGCAAAGATGTATTTTGATCATGTCGGGACTTAATACAATAGTCTCAGCGTAGTCAGTAGTTGTTATGTTGGATGACAGCAGTAATGGAAAGATGATGATAGAAATGATGATGAGATTTTACTTGATATTGTGAATTTATTATCAAGCATGAGATATTATATTACAACTGTTGATTATTTGCTAACATGTTGTTTACTTAAACTGCACTATTATATTTCCTTCACTGGGCTAGTTAGCTCACCCCACTCACCTTTCAGGAGATGAACCTGAGGAGGACAACCCTCTATTTGAAGCTTAGAGTGGATAATTTACGACGTTGCTTTAGGATTCCCACTAAGGGGAATACCCTTATCTTTGCTTTTTGGTTCTTGGAACCATTAGTTTTTGTAAAGTACCGGGTGTGGTACTTGATTTGTATTAATGTGATGTACTAAGACTACTACGCTTCTGTAGTTACTCTGATAATTTTGAAATGATAATTCAGTGTTGGAATTATGTGATCATGTATGTGTTATTACCTTTGTATCTATTGTTGGGTAGACTTATGGTATATGTTCGAGTCTACATGTTGGGATCATGTGTGACCTTTGGGCCCAACTGTTGATCCGGCCCAGTTAGAATGCTTGAGTGTTGTCTTAGCTTTCAAAAAAAAAAAAATCAGTCGCGTTCCGGGCCCACCCTTTGGGTCGGGGCGTGACAGTGTTGATGAAGAATTGATTAGCAAGAGTTCTATCAATCTTAGATTCAACTCCCAAAAACCATGGGAAAAATTATTCTAAGAGAAATCGGCCCCAGATGTGTAAAGGCCTTCCAATCCAACACTGTCAATACAGTTATTGAAAGCTTCCATGACATAATTTGTAGGAGTGGAACCCCTATTTTTCTTGAAGGTAGCCCTAATACAGTTGAAATCACCAGTAAAGAGGCAGTGGAGGTTTGTAGAAGGTGATATGGCGACATCTCCTGCCACATGGGAACTCAAAGCTGTGGGTTATTGGCAGCATACATGCAACAGAGGAGCAGAGCTTTACCATCAATTGGGTGGACAATTCGGCAGAGGATGAGTTGGTGAGTGACTCTAAAAATGGTAAGGTTGATGGAAAGATTCCACCCGATCCAAATACGAGCATAGGAACAATGGGCACCATTAGAATAGTTGCACCATTGTTGGGGAAAGAAGGAAGGAGCACTCACATACATGTTGCTTGCCCGGATGCGACTCTCAAGGACACAAAAGATGTCAGTGTTTAAGGAGGTAACATGATCTGACCTCTAGCTTCATGTGGGGACGGTTCTGCCCCCGGGATTCTAGATGGCAATGATCATTGGGCAGGAGGGGGGTTTTCCACCTGGGAGTATATAGTTCACAACAAGTTCCTTGCTCCAGTTGTAGGCCTCAATAATGGTATCGATAGTGTCAGGGGTGTTGTCACTAATGATCTCAACGACATTTTTCTCACCAACCAGATCCTCATTCATGGTCTCAAGCAGCTGAAATTTGTTGTTGAACGCATTAGGATCAGTGAACATTTGGGCCAGGAATATCAGTATATTGGGGCTGCTGCGAACGAGTCCCACATTTGAAGTGTAGAGGGAGATCTAAGGATTTATAAAGGACTTGGATTACTCCCCTAACAGGCTAGTCTTTTGGGCTGGAAGCCCAAGTCCTAACAAGTGGTATCAGTAGCTTTGGTTGGAGACCATGGACTCGTGGGTGAACGGGATACAGCACAGTAAGAGGCTTCAAGTTGTCGGAGGTGATGAAGATCAACACCACCCGAATGATTAACCTCAATGGAGCAAATTACTTATTGTGGAAGGCAAAGATGGAAGAACTTTTGTATTGTAGAGATCTCTACAAACCGATCGAAGGGAGACCGAAGGTCATAGTGGCGGAGTCTTCCGATGACAAGGGGAAGACAAAACTGAAGGTCGAGATGTCTGATGATGAATGAACGATCTTGATCAGAAGTCCCTTCGTTTTATTCGACAGTGGATGGATGACAGTGTGTTTCATCTAGTGTCTACTGAGACAACTGAGGACCTCGTTCGAGGGGGGGATTGTTGAGGCTGCTGCAAACGAGTCCCACATTGGAAGTGTAAAGGGAGATCTAAGGATTTATAAATGACTTGGATTACTCCACCTAACTGTCTAGTCTTTTGGGCTGGAAGCCCGAGTCCTAACATAGTAGACTCAAGACAACTGGGCCATGGCTGGATTGAGGTATATGGATTGATTTGTTGGGCACATGATTGATCTGGGTTGCAGGAACATATCTTTTCGAACTAATAGTGTAATGACCTGACTCGAGTTTTCGGAGTTTTAGGGTCTTGGTAGCAATGGGGTGAGTGTGGGCCCCGTGGTGGGTCCTAGTTTACCCGGTTTTGAGTTCGAAAACTCGAAGGGCACTTT
Organism: Chimonanthus salicifolius; assembly: GCA_013350335.1. Lineage (NCBI taxonomy): Eukaryota > Viridiplantae > Streptophyta > Magnoliopsida > Laurales > Calycanthaceae > Chimonanthus > Chimonanthus salicifolius. Next base: position 39,389,064 of record CM023536.1, read on the forward strand.
AGTATTTTTGAATTATTGAACATTCTGTCATACTAAAAGTTTGAAAATCACACGTTTTCCCCCGATGTTTGTCATTTGATTTCATCGAGCTTTTTAAAATATTTTGGAAATTGGAGATTTTTATTTTAAAAAAAACTGAAAACTCTAGACCTAACCCGCTCCCTTAACCCCGACATATGGTTTGTGATTCCCCGGATGACTGAGTAGGCTGAGGAGGTTCTCGCTCCTTCATTGGTCGAGGGATGATGCAGTGAGGGACAACTCCCGCCAGTATGACTTGTATCCCCGGATGACCGAATTGGTTGAGGAGGTGCTCGCCCACTCATTGGTCGAGGGATGATGTGGTGAGGGACAGCTCCCGCTGGTATGGTTTGTGATTCTCGGACAACTGAGTAGGCTGAGGACGTGCTTCGCCCGCTCATTGATCGAGGGATGATCTGATGAGATGTTCCAGGCTATGACCCTATAGGGTGGGTACAGTTTGAGGTATGATGTTCCAGGCTATGACACCTGTAGGGTGAGTACAATCTGAGGTATGATGTTCCAGGCTATGACACCTGTAGGGTGAGTACAATCTGAGGTATGATGTTTTAGGCTATGACACCTGTAGGGTGGGTACAGTCTAAGGTATGATCTTCCAGGCTATGACACATGTAGGGTGAGTATAGTCTGAGGTATGATGTTCCAGGCTATGATAGCTGTAAGGTGGGTACAGTCTGAGGTATGATATTCCAGGCTATGACACCTCTAGGGTGGGTACAGTCTGAGCTATGATGTTCCAGGCAATGACACCTGTAGGGTGGGTACAGTCTGGGGTATGATTTTCCAGGCTATGACACCAGCAGGTGGGTACAGTCTGAGGTATGGTATTCCAGGCTAAGACACATGTATGGTGGGGACAACCTATGGTGTGATGCGGTAGTGTGTTTACCCGTAGTTATGACTCTAGGGTTCAATGTTGAGACTTGTGTTGTGGGTGTTGACTCCCCAAGAATTTATGGGTGACTAACGAGTGAGTTTAGCTGGCTCACTCGGTAGAAGACGTGTAAAATTCTGTGAGAGGTGGATACGCCATCTTGTGGAGACCAATAGATGGGGTCCAAGGTTATAGGTTTGACTATTGAGACTCTAGTGTTTGATTGAGGAGACCATAGATGAGTCTGGTTGGAAGTCCGTTGAGGACTGGTGAGGTGGTTACTCCTGTGTGATAGTCGGTTTGGGACTCTAGTGAGCCCGACTCTTGAGTTGGTCGTGGTATTTGTGTGGGTTGTCATGTGAGGGTCATAGGTCTAGTTGAGGACTAGAGACCCTGATCTGACTAAGGATCAATCTGTGTACCCGTGGAAGGGTTGACTGTTGCGGTTGGGCATATAAGGGAGTTGGATTGGGTTGGTTAGAGGATGTCCTGGAGGCCCCGTGGACGTGGGCCCATGTGCTAGGGGTTGAACACACGTTTGTATGGTCATGCATGTACACATCCTAGACATTGATGTGTCCATATGATTATATGCAGTGTATGCTTGATGACTTATGATGCATGTGTTACCTTCACTGGGCATGTAGAGCTCACCTCCTTGCCTCACAAGTACTTCACAGAGGGAGGGTTGGCAGGACCCTCAGTTGTACGTTGGACATAGAGTTGTAACTTTGTACTTTGTCAAGGTCCCATCTTGTAATTGAGGACTTTCTGATGTATTTGAGTTATTTGTATTTTTCATTGAGTTGGATAAATATAATAATGGGATGATGCTATTATTTGTAATTATGATGGTTGCTTACGATTTTTTGGTTTATTGGTGGATTGTTATGATTAGTGTAGGTTGCAGGAGCGGTGTCTTCCATTTAAGAAAAAAGAGGTACCCGAAATTGTATTGGATCGATTTTAGGAGTCTATATCGGTTTTAACGTGCCTGTAGTTGGACGGGTCATTACACTTGGTATCAAAGCACAGTTCAACTCTCGGACTGTGAATGATTCAGAGATGTGTGAGATGATGACTTGAGATTAGGATTCATCCCCTGTGTGATAGGGTAGATGGAACCGAGTTCCATGGGTAGTGTTTGGACTTCCCTTGGTTGTTGTGGCGAGCCCGATAGAGCCGCTCTTGATGTTGAGTGTTAGAGATGTGTTTCGCTCTGAATACTCACCTGATATCGAGTGGTCAGATTTTGCCTTGTGGATCTGTGATGAGAGTGAGCACTTGTTAGAGTAGGGATGGTTCGGTATGATAGTACTCCTTCGTTTTTGGTTTCGAGATTTGACCTGATTCAAATACGTCCCTTCTTCAGTGACTTTGAGCTTCACCGTGGTTTAAGTTTGGGAGTATAGGGGGTGGAGACGCCCTGTTTATCTTGTCTCCGTTGGGGTAAGTGGCAGATATTGTGCATGTTTACAAGATAGCACATTATGATTGATGACAGTTGGAGGTGTTTTGTTGAGGCATGGATTTTCCTTCAAGCATGAGTGTTAGACTTAGAGGCTTGATTTGTGGGTCAGAGTCGGTGGGACCCAGTTCGTCCATGTATTTCATCTGGGACACACCGACTTTGTTGGCCAAGAAGAACGGTGACTTGTTGAGATTTTGTGCTAGTGGTCGACGATTGAGCAGAGTTACAGAATGGGGTGAGGTTTTTCTCATGGGAATTGACGACTTGTTGAGACTGTTAAGGGGATCCATGTTGCTTCTCGAGGATGTGTTTTCAGTTGGGACCTTGTCAGATGTGGGTTTTGACTCTAGAAGGCGCAGCTAACCTTGTGTTTTCAACAAGCAATACAACAGGTTTGTCAGGATGAGGCTGAGGTCGTGTCTTGCAGTTTATTCAGATTACTCCAGGTGGTAGTGCTTACAGTTAAATTGGCCAGAGGGAGCGGTTAGTTATTGGTACGACGGCAGTGTGGCAGTTTTTCTTGAGTGGAGGCAGACGACCACTATAATGATGGTTGTACCGGAGGCATTGAAAGGCCGCATATGTACAGTTCATTGTGATGTTTCCAGGGATGGTAAGAGTTGTATGATGATATAGGATGGATAATTGGTGGCTTCTGGTGCGAGACGACTTGAGATTAATGGACAGAACTTTTTCACTCATAGTTCAGGATAGATGGTGATGATGTTGTGCTCGGGTTGGAGGTATCTGTTTGTGTTGAGGGAGGTTCTGAGTGTTCCCCCATCGTCGTGGTTTTGAGTACTTGGTTGTTTAAGGATCGAGCATAAAGCGGACATGACGAATGAAGCTTCATGGATTGATTGTTGATCAGGTGCAGAAACTGCAGCGACCAGTCTATACGGATTGGTAGTTTAGTCAGTGTTGAGTGGCAGAGCCCCGGAGATTCAGTGTTCAGGTGCAGGGGCAGTCGGACTATGGGATTCTACGATGTGTATTGGTGGGTTGGATAGCTATATTGTGAGACAAAATGGTAGATTGACTCTCCAGAGCAGATTGTTGACGACTCAACTTGAGCGGTGCCGTGTGGAGGTACTTCGACTCCTTCACCATGGATTGGCAGTGTAGGTGGTGGGTAGACTGGCAGAACTCACCTATCTCTTTAGGGTGAGGATGCCCCATTTCTTGGGACCTTTGGATCGATTTATGTTAAGCAGAGGGTTAGTTTGTGCGAGATGCCCGAGTCAAAAGTGTCAGATCGAGGTTTAAGTTTTACCCATCAGATCAGACATTGTTATAGAGAGAGTTGTATGCTCCGCTGAATTTTAGCTCAGCGGACTACATGTGGACAGACAGCCGATTGGGACAGACCATGCGAGTTTTAGAGGACATACCTTATGTTTTGCTCCCTAAATTATAAGGCGAGTTAGGAGGATTGCAGGTTCCTGATAGAGCTCGAGTACGACAGTAGCGGCAGATTGGCGTTTTGGTAGTTCTGTGAGAGGTACTTTGTAACTGACTATGTAGAATTCTCCCGTGTTGGGTGAAGACCTTGATGCAATTTTGTGGGAACCAGGTATAGTCAAAAGGACTATTGAGCGCATGAGATTGGTCAGGTGGAAGTCGTTAGTTTCGATGGTGGTACAGACTATTGTCCAGGTTGTTTGGTTGTTCATGGTGATTAGTGGCGGAATTGTTGCATAAGGTCAGGTGTTGTGACATATTTTGTATTGAGAAGTTTGACTTGATAGTGAGTTTCAATTGTGTAGAAGTAGCTTTACCTCGGTTTTTTCTTGCAAATTTAGAGCCTTAGATGAATTTTGAGGACGAAATTCCTTAGAGGGGGTAGTATTGTAATGACCTAACCAGAGTTTTCAAGGTTTTAGGGTCTTGGTAACAGTGGGGTGAGTGTGGGCCCCATGGTGGGTCCTAGTTTGCCCCGTTTTGAGTTCAGAGACTCGAATGGCACTTTAGTAATTTTGAATTATTGAATATTCTGTCATACTAAAAGTTTGAAAATCACACGGTTTCCCCCGACATTTGTCATTTGATTTCTTCAGGCTTTTTAAAATATTTTGAAAACCTTAAACCTAACGTGCTCCCTTAAAACCTCATTTTCGGCAGCACTGTAGCGCATAGCTGCAGTGCCGCCGCAGCAACAGCTCTCCCTCTTCATTTTCCTCTCTTCTTTCCTTCCTTCGTGCTATAACCCTAAAATCTCTAACCCTAGTCGCCGCCGCCCCATGTCTTTTTCTCTCTCCACCTCCCGGCCCTTTCTCCTTCGTCTCTTTCGACTTCTCTTCTCCCCTTCCTTGCACCGCCTCCACACTCATTTCTCTTGTATCCCTCTTTCTTTCTTCACTCTATCTGATCTCTCTCTCTCTTGTCCCTCTCCTTCTCTTCTCTCCGGCCTTGATTCGAGATCAACCAGAGGTGCAACCACCTAGCCCCGCACGGATATGCCCCTCCTACCCTCTTGCCATCGCCAGATCTGAGTTCTCCAGCCAATTTCAAGTAACCTCCGTTGATCTTCTTCCTTTTTCTCCTTCACCCCATTTTCCCTTTCTCTGATTTCCCTTCCTTCCTCAGATTTTCCTCCTCTTTACCGATTTTGTTGCTGAGTCAGCTTAGTGACTCGCTGAGTTGACTCAGCAGGGTTCGAACAACCTAGGTCCAACTCGTTCTTAGCCTGTTTCCTCAGGCCCAGTTCTAGCCCAGCCCAGTTCGCCGGATCTGGCCTAGTTCGCCATATTCGGCCCAGTTTGTCGAACCTAGCCCAATTCGCCAGGTCCGGCCCAGTTTACCAGATCTGATTCGGCCCAGCCCAGTCTTGGGCCCAGTTCGACCAGATTTGTACCAGACCTGTTCTCTGGCCCATTTGCATTCCAGACCTAGTTTGACAAGTTTCATCCCAACTTCTTACCCTCCTATTCTTGTTTCAGTAGATTGAGCCCCTTCAACCCCCGGACTCGTTTTCTCGTATTGGATTTCAAGACACACACAGGTGAGGGAATTTATCACCACTTTTAGCATGCATCTATGCATCTTACTTCTCTATGAAATGTGCGGGTACGAAATACGGTGAATGGGGGTCCTCGGTATTATGAGCCACTCGGCAAGGGAACTGTTGATACCATGATGTGGCGGGCCCCCGTCCGGGTGTATTTGTATCCGATGCCCGCAGAGGCATATTCAAGTTGCTTATCTGATGTCACGATTGATTGGTTGTGTGGTAACAAGATTAGGGTTTATTTTTATTAATAATATGTTAAGATGCCAACATGCGAATATGTGATATGTGGTGATATATGCCTGATTATGGTGTGATATGTCATGTTGATAATATACTATATAATTATGTCATAGTTAGTTTGAACTGCCAAACATTAGAACATGTTTGGATGTTAACATGTTAGCCCATGATAAATAGTGATGAACTATGTTAATAGCATATGTAGGCGTAGAGGTAATTGTGCATACATATAACTCATGTATGTGGGATGCCCGTGGGGGCATGGGTACTAGGCCACATCAGGATCTAGAGACTCCTCCTAACTTGTCGGGTAGTTCGCGTGGTTGGGATGTGGACTCCCTTGTGATTGAAAATGGGTAATTGTATCCCCTTGCATGGACCAAATGATCGGTCTGTCTTGTGTTTCTCAGACACACCTATGAGAGAGGTGTAATCTGATTTAGAGAACAAGGTGCCCCGGAGTCCCAGATAAGGACTAATTGGGAGGTAGTTATGTTAGCCTTAGAGAGACCATCGAATTGATTGTTGGTTCACTCAGGGTAGTCTTGGTGGCCCCTACAGTCATGGTACCCTAGTGCGGGGTGGACGAGGCATTCCCGGATGACCAAGTAGGCTAAGGATGTGCTCGCCCGCTCATTGGTCGAGGGATGATGTAATAAGGGACAGCTCCCGCTAGTATGGTTTGTGATTCCCTGGATGACCGAGTAAGCTGAGGATGTGCTCGCCCGCTCATTGGTCGAGGGATAAGGCGGTGAAAGACAGCTCCCAGTAGTATAGTTTGTGATTCCCCGGATGACTGAGTAGGCTGAGGAGATGTTCACCTGCTCATTGGTAGAGGGATGATGCGGTGAGGGACAGCTCTCGCTGGTATGGTTTGTGATTCTCGAATGACCGAGTAGGCTGAGGACGTGCTCGTCCGCTCATTAGTCGAGGGATGATGTGATGAGATGTTCTAGGCTATGACACCTGTAGGGTGAGTACAGTCTAAGGTATGATGTTCTAGGCTATGACACCAGTAGGGTGGGTACAGTCTGAGGTATGGTATTCCAGCTAGGACACCTGTATGGTGGAGACAGCCTGTGGTGTAATGTGGTAGTGTGTTTATCCGCAGTTATGACTCTAGGGTTCAATGTTGAGACTTGTGTTGTGGGTGTTGACTCCCCAAGAATTTATGGGTGACTAACGAGTGAGTTTGGCTGCCTCACTCGGTAGAAGACGTGTAGAATTCTGTGAGAGATGGATACGCCATCGTGTGGAGACCAATAGATGGGGTCCAAGGTTATAGGTTTGACTATCGAGACTCTGGTGCTTGATTGAGGAGACCATAGATGAGTCTGGTTGGCAGTCCGTTGAGGACTGGTGAGGTGGTTACTCCCGTGTGGTAGTCGGTTTGGGACTCTAGTGAGCCCGACTCTTAAGTTGGCTATGGTATTTGTGCGGGTTGTCATGTGAGAGTCATAGGTCTAGTTGAGGACTAGAGACCCTGATCTGACTGAGTATCAAACTGTGTACCCGTGGATGGGTGGACTGTTGCGGTTGGGCATATAAGGGACTTCAATTGGGTTGGTTAGAAGATGTTCTGGAGGCCCGGTGGACGTGGGCCCCTGTGCTAGGGGTTAAACACACGTTTGTATGGCCATGCATGTACATATCCTAGACATTGATGTGTCCATATGATTATATGCAGTGTATACTTGATGACTTATGATGCATGTGTTACCTTCACTGGGCATGTAGAGCTCACCCCCTTGCCTCACAGGTACTTCATAGAAGGAGGGTTGGCGGGACCCTCAATTGGACTTGGACGTAGAGTTGTAGCTTTGTACTTTGTCAGGGTCTTATCTTGTAATTGAGGACTTTCTGATGTATTTGAGTTATGTGTACTTTTCATTGAGTTAGATAAATGTAATAATGGGATGATGCTATTATTTGTAATTATAATGGTTGCTTACGATTTTTTGGTTTATTGGTGGATTGTTATGATTAGTGTGGGTTGCGGGAGCGGTATCTTCCATTAAAACAAAAAAAGAGGTACCCGAAATTGTATTGGATCGATTTTAGGAGTCTATATCGGTTTTAACGTGCCCGTAGCGAAACGGGTCATTACAAATAGTGACATTGCTGGGAACATATGCACCTCTAGTGGACTCCTTTCTTGTCTTTTTATGGACAACTTCCACAAACTCATTCTGCTTTGTGGTGGTTGCTTCATGAGAGGTACCCCCATCAATAACACTTTTGCCTTTGGTGAAGAAGTGTCGGCATCTTGGGTATTTTTTTGAAACCCACATCTGTTTTGGTTTCTGTAGCTGTTGGCAATTGGCTTCTGAATGAAGAAAGTTGTTACAAGTTTTGCACACCTTGGGTTTCCAGTCATATTCAACTGGTTGAGTACAGTGACTTTTGAGGTGACGATTATTAACTTGTCCAGGAAGGTGCAGTTTGTTCCGACTTCAATGCAAACACAAGCTTGGGCCATATTCGTTCCTTTAGTTGTTGTTGAGTCCATGCATATGGGGATACCAATAGAACTAGCCAATTTGCTCAGGTTGTGAAGGGTTTTGAGACATCCATTTAGATTGGGAAACTTCACTCACAATGGGATGGATTGAAGGTCCTTTTTTTTTCCAAATAAGAGGAGGACACCAATCTCTTGAGCATGAGTGGTTTACTGTGAAGGAAGTACAGACCATTTTCCATTATCCGTTGGCAGTCATCCACCAAGACGAATTTGAACAAGTACAAGCCATCTCTCATTGAGCAGTTTTCCGGACCAGCTGGAGAGTTCCATATCCTGGGGATGCTGCCCCTAACATGACCAATCTAAGGTTTCTTCCCCAATAAATAGCCCACAAGGGTGGTGTTGCAGCTTTGCTCTCCGGTCTCAATTTCATCATTAGAAAACGGAATAGCAAGAGGATTTTCAAGATTGAGCTCAATGAATTTGAGCGAGAGAGAGGTATTTTTCTCTGGTTTGAAGAGAGAGGCCCAGAAGTTTTTCTTACCAGATTGGTTTTGGTCACCTTCGAGAGGTTTCAGCTTGTCATTAATGTTCTGCACAGATTCAGGTACAACCTGATTATGCCTTGGGCTAAGGTGCGCCAAGGTTTGATTTCCAGGAGGAGATTTTTGCATTGGCAGCTGGCGTAGCATTGACTCCCACAGTCTTGGGAGAAGTGGGAGCAGTACCATGCAAAGTTTCATTTCCAAAAGTATGTTATCTTTGGGGCTTGGTGACAGAGCCTAGGTCCAGCAGAGCCTTATGATTTCCAGTTTGTTGATTTGGTTGATCCCCTCGTGATCTCTGGGTGGAAGCAAGGACGTGTGTTATCAGACTGCACTTCATTGGTACTCTTATCAACCGGTGTTTGGCCTGAGGATTCGTTTGACGAGGAAGACCTTTGATCCTCGTTGACCCTTCTCCTAGCCCCAGCAATGAGATATGGATCGGTATCAATGAGAAAGCAATTTCCATTAGAGGAAAGGATTTCCGCAACATTGATTTGAATTTTCTCCTCAATATCGGCTGCATAGAAGGCCTGTATGTCGAAATCGAAGTTGTTAATCGATGGTGTTCCCTCAGATATCTCATTGAAGGTTTCTGAAGTATTGTACCTTTTGTATAGAGCAACTTTATCCCTTCCCTGAAGTAAGATATCTGATGGGATGCTTTCAGGAATATGCTCTTCCTTTTTGCTACAGATGTAGCTGGCAACAAGCTCAACTCTTTCAATGTCATCAGTGCATTTGATGTACTTCTTCTTAAAACCTTCCTGCTTCTTGGTTTTGATTTTAGCTCGAACCCTCTGGATGAGTTCCTCAGTTGCAGCCAGTGGTAGTACAAGTTTTTTCTCAATGGTATTCACCAAAGCAACCACTTTGACGTCGTCGGACCAATCAGAGAGGAGATTCCTCTCTTAATATTCAGCTTCATACTAGTTATCTCTTTCTAGGCTGGGAAGTTCTCCCTTAGGTTTGGGTTTTGGCTTAGGAGTTCTTTTGGATTTCCCAATGGCATCATGGGGAGGGGAGAAAAGGCAGAGGTAGAGAGAAAGGGGAGTGGTAGATTGAAGGGGAGTGGTGGAAGGAAAGGGAGTTCAGAAGGAAAAGGGAGGGGTAGGAGGAAAACGGAGAGGTAGAGGTCAAAAATCCTATTTGAGTATCAGCCAATGCATTCTATCATATGATATAACAATCACATCCATCTCATGAAGAATAAGAAAAGGAAAAGAAAATTCAAATCAATCACTTCTTACAAAATAATAAAAGATATTTCTTGACACTTAATAAAATAAAATTAAGAGATGAGTCTAAGCCAAAAAAAAAGTGAGGGATAACATTAGCTTTTTGTAAATCCATGAGTATTTAGGAGAACTAAAAACTCATGAAAAATTATAGTTCAATAAATCAAATTAATAAAAATATGGGATAATATTTGTTCAAAACTAAATTAGGATTGGAATTAAGAAAAGAGAGATAAGTAAAGATTCTTTTTAAATATAACGATATTTTTGTTCCTTTTGACCGGATGGTTAATTTTGTTGTGTTGAACATTTTACAAGATAAGTAATGGTGAATTTAAGTTTGACTTTTAGTCAAGGAAGCTTTTGAGATTGTGATGAAAACTTAAAAGGACTTTTAAGTTATGTCGACCCTTTAAAGTTGAGTGTGAATCGAACACAAGACCTTTCTTTTAAGACGAGTTATGGCCTTCAGGCCAACCCCTCTGAATTTACCCATATAACTCGACATAAATATTTGAGACCTAACTAAGTAGCTAGCCTCAACATCTTCCTAACAACTTCTTGGAGTGCGTTTTCAAATTGCTCCCAAGACTCAAAGTAAATCTCTTGATCTTGCCACTATGTTTTATGGGCCTGGTTTGGTTATGTCGGCCTTAACTTGGGATCAAGTAACAGCCCTCTGATCCAATGGATAGCCATAAGACCCATGTCCTGTGGCAGATAATAAACCACGTAGTCTTGGGTCACATGGTGGATACCTTGACCCTTGTTTCCATATTGGGTAGTAAATCCTTGGTTGGCCTTTTAAATCACTTAGGCCATATTTTGACAGATTCTTAGAAGTTTCCTTCATGAGTAATGGATTATTAGGACCTTCGACCTTGATCCTTATTCTTGGGCCAATCTCTTCCTCAAAAGATAATCCTTTATATTCAAAGATGGGGTTCAAAGTGGATCTCCTCCCTAGGCCTTGATCAAATTGGCCCTGACTATTAGTCCAAAATGACAAAATGAGGACTGATGAATCAGGCCACCTGTTCAATTTATAGTCTGGGTCACATAAAATGGGTTTGATGATTCACACTGATTCACCACGACAGTGGGTTGTGGTCATGAGCAAAGGTAGTTCAGCATGACATAGGTTGGGTCAACTTCACTAGTCCCACATTCAAATTAGAATTGCATATTCCAACCCATTTTGAATCCTCTTGTTAGACTCTGCAGAGTCAGATCATCAGAGATGTATTGGAGGATCTGTTCAGGGGTCTTTATTGGAGGGAAATTTTATAATTTCACATTGCATCATATGTAAATCCTAATTAGGGTAGTATATACTTTCATTTTGTGAGAGAGACAGATACAAATCTGTAACGAGAGCCGCCTTTTCTTCGTTTTTTGCCTTCAAGTATAGTGGATCGATTTGAACCCCATGGGCATACCGAAAGGGAACCACGTAAAATTTTTGTATTATGGTTTGATTCTTTTTGTTGATTTATCTTTTCTATTTTCGATATTATTGTTTCTATAAGGTAAGAAAGACATTCCTCCCAATACCATCTCTTTGAGAAACGAACATCTTATAACAACTACAGATCCAATTTTAGATGGTCCTATAAAAGACTAAATGGTGGGCTTTGCCACAAGTGTAAGGATTTTTTTCATTAAAGACAATTGGGTTTTTATCATTTAAAAACACTTCCACTGCCGAGGCTTGCTAGCAAAGGCTAAACCCACAACTTTCGGCCTATATTCATGGGATCATCAGTTTGGTATGACCTGAAAGCAAACAAGAAGTTTAAAATCAAGTATAATAGTGCGAGTTATATGCAAATGACTACCATAAGGCTTAGGTAGGTTTGGGATGCAAACACGGAAGTGGACTAATTGCATCCAACAACAAATAGAACAATGCAAGAGTAGTAGAGGAAAATGAGACCTTGGACAAGTCAAGTCCAAGCCTTCTCGCATGAACAAAGCTTTTTGCAATGTAGGGCCGGGTTATTATGAATGGGACTTCTCTAAAGGGCTTTGTTAGCCTAAACGACCGTTGGAATATATTGAAACATAATGCAACTAACTTTCAAGCATTCTAACTCAATGTACACACCTAAAATCACATATATGACTTTTTGAAAACTAGTTATTAGAGTAGATTAATAGACATCAAATTAAAATAGATAGTAGAAACGTAACCTTTCAAAGCACTATTTGAACATGTGCTCTATGAATAGTGCATAGATGACTACAAGATGAATACAATAATTGGATGCGTCACACGACTCTCAAGTGTTGGCATCGGTATAATCAAAACTATCAACTGGATAATGCAACTCAGGCCCTCGCCGCAACTTCTCTGAATGATAGTCCACACAAAGTCTAATATCCCGACATAGGTGCAATGTCTTACATAACAATTGATTCCAGTAAGCTTACATCATTTGTTCCATATCATGGTATTGATAGAATTTTTGTTGGCAATGGAAATTCATTGGATACGGGAAACACGAACTACATATAGATAATGTCTTCGTGGTTTCTGAAATAAATAAAAAATACTACTTATAAGTCAGCTTAGTTCAAATTACCCTTTTATGTTTGAATTTGATTCACGCGGATTTGTGATAAAGGACAGAAAAACTAGAGCCATGATTGCCTCGAGAAATAAGAGTGGGGGACTATACGAGCTTAAGTCACTGGAAAACTCAGCTATGTTCTCAATCAGGTTTCGATCTGCAACTGATGATGTTTGGCATCAAATACTTGGTCACCCTCAGTCAAGGGCAGTGGATCTTTTGGAAAAAAAATAAACACAAGCACTAGCAAAAATAAGGTTGAGTTTATATGTAATAACTGTCAGATGGTTAAGGAATGTCGTCTTCCTTTTATTCAATCTAATGATTTTTGCAAAAAACCGTTTGGTGTGATTGATAGTGATTTATGGGTGTTAGTGCCCCGGATTGCCGAGTCACTTATTTGTAGGTGAAGCATTGCCTCGGAATATTGAAACAAAAATACAAGACTCAAGTGGTGGTGAAGACCGAAGATCAAGTTGGAGAATCAAGCATCACCATGTGTATAGCAATCACAAAGGCAAATTGGCCATAGTTGACTTTAGGTGGAACCCAAAACCATAGGCTGACCTTGCCTAGGCTTAGTGATGACATCTGGGTAATTAATTAAGCCTATGAAGTGTTTAAGTAAAAAATCAGAACAAAGGAACCCAACTTGGAAATATGAAACACACTGTCAGAGACGGTACATCATGTCAGCGATCATTCACCAGTGAAAGCAGACGATTAATCGTGGTCATACGACCAATCGTCTGGTAAAGCCAAGGTTCTGGTTTGGGTTGACTGTCTAACACTTCTGGTCTTATGATGATGCATTCGTGAAAGAGATGCATTGCTGGAACAGGGCCTAACCATTCATCATGCCTTGGACAATCGATCGTGCAGATGACCCTTCGTCTGGATATCGTAGCGACCAATCGCCCACACGATCAATTGCCTGGAGCCAGGGTTGGATACCCACCGAAAAATACAGTCAGGCTGAGGACGATACATTCGTCTGGCGGCGACCCATCGTGTGGTATAGAGCACGATACATCAGGCGCTTGACTAATCGCTGAGACAGGATCTTCCCTAGGTTTAGAAACCATATTGATAAGATTAGATCAAACCTAGAGTAAATGGACCAATACCTTGGAGCTCCTTGATCATATCTTGGAAAAATATGGGCTGTCAAAATGTCATGAATTGTGAGTCTATTTCGACCAACTAAATGTAGTAATAAAGTGGTAAAACCACCATGGTTGGATAGATCATTGAAAGAATTTTTCATAGAGCCCAATAACACTCAAATCGGAGTTCGGGAGCCCAAGATATAGCCATTTTAGTAAAGCGCAATTATACTGAAAATTGTCCACACGACCCATCGTGACTGGTGATTGATCGTGAGTGACGATCAATTTTCCGTGTCAGTTTTCTATCCGTTGGAAAACCATGAATGTGCAATGGTAACATTCGAACGGCTCTTTTGGACACACGATCAATCACCGGTACACGACTGATCGCCCGTATCAGCTCGGGATTCACTTCTTTGCCTATATATACTTCAAACTCTTATAAGTGGGGTTAGACCCTTCAACTTGGAACATCTTAAGGCATCCCTAGTGACTCCAAACCTCCTCTCTAAGTACCACACTTGGTGAATCATCTTAATTGAGATTAAGAGAGAGAGTAAACAAAATCTAGGATAACTATATGTGTATCTTAAATCCTAGAGACCTTACCCAAGAATTGTGATTGTGTAACGACCCGTCCGGCTACGGGCGCATTATCTCTGAAATATCTCAAACATCACAAAAGAACAGATATCGGATATATATATATATATATATATTTTTTTTTTATTTTTTTTTTTTTAAACGGGGCAACTACCTCTCGCTCCACAACTGACAATAAGTTTCAACAAACCAATAAAGCATAAAGCAATCATAGGCTATTCGAATACAGTTACACATCATCCGAAAACAAACAACGTACAAAAAGGGGTTCATATAAAACAAGGTCTCTCAACTGGAACAACATGATTATAAAATGTTTGACCACTGCTCCTCTACGGGTGCCTACTCAAGGGGCCCTGCCTAGTCCCTCTGTATTCAGGGTACCTGAGAGGTAAGGGGTGAGCTAACCAGCCTTGTGAAGAGATAATACATATCACATGTCATCAATATAAGTAGATATCATATGCATGAAAGCAAAAGGGTGCTCATATGCATGAGATGCAACTGCACCACCAACCAATAATCTACCGACTAGTCTGCGGCATCATCTCGGTGGCCCACATCGGGTCCTCCAACAAACTCCTGAAGGGTAAGAGGTAAGCTAACTAGTCCAGTAAAAGGAATAACTATATCATACGTCAGCGACATGGAATACATACATCACATGTATAGGAAAATAATGGACATCATAATAGAATGAAAGTCTAAGTACAAGATTACTCAATTACACAATTAACCAACGGTCCCACCGACCAATCCGAGACATCATCTCCATGACTCACAACGGTCCTCCAATAATCCCGATCTCCCTACCAACATAAACGGGAGAGCGCATGATCCACAACCACCTCAACCGCCAAAATGCAATAGGGAGACCTGCATTCCCTATGGGAGTCTCGACCACCGGAGCATAACGGGGAAGCTAATCTCAAGGGCAGACACCTCAACCATCGAACGCAAAGGGAAAATCCTCATCTCCTATGGGAGTCTCGACCGTCGGAGCGTAACGAGGAAGTCCTCCCAACAACCAAACTCAACACATCATCATAAACATATACTGATGTAAGCAACCTCCCCAACACATGCAGCACATGATATCATGATCACAAACAACAATAAGACTATGTCCTGATGTAATTAATTCAACATCAGCAACATATTTCATCATGCAAGTCAAAAGCTTATAATGGGTTATTCAGTCATACATGTCTATGTTCCACATGATTGCGATAACATTTAGCGAATAGGCTCTCAAATTATCACCAGCAATTTTCCTAGTATCATATTCAATTCCAATTGTCCAATTAAAGTTCTCTACAAAGCATATAGTTGATAGGAGCACCCCGAGCAGACCCTCTGCCACATGTTTATTACAACAGTTTCCCCTTATCAAGTGGCTAAATAAATAGAGGGTTATATCCGGTCATTCCATGTCCAGAGATGATAGTTTAATATATGCAAATGCATGCTAAAACAGTTATAAGTCCCCTCACAGTGTGTGGAGTCGAAAATTCGAAGCGAGCAAGCGGCTTGATGGGTTGAAAGGAGCTCAATTTGTTCAAAAAAGGAAAGGTGAATAAGTAAATAAAGTAAAATAGGCTAAAACAAGAATGGACTGAAAACGAGCCTAAAACTGGGTTGGGTCCGAAACGGGCCGAACTAGGTCGGGCCTGAAAACGGGCCCAGGCCAAGTCTGGCTGGGCAAGACCAAGGACTGGGCCAAGGCTGGGCCTAAGAATATGGTCAGAAACTAGGCTTGAGGGTTGGGCCTACCTGAACTCGGCTGGATCGACTGTGGACTTTGCCTGACTGGGCCAAATCCGAACCAATCATTTACGTCGGGTCTGGGCCAGTGGGCCTAACCGCAGGGCCAGTCACAGCCCGAGCCCACAAACTGGGTTAGACCCAGGAGTCCAACTGAGTCAACTCCGAAACTCGACCGAGCGACTCAGTTGTTCGGCTAAGTCAAAAGGGGGAAAGAGAGAAAGGGAAAACAGGAAACTTGGAGGAAATACCAGGAAAACTGGAGGAAAGTCCAGGAAAATTGAGGAAAACAATGGAAAAACTGAGGAAAATTAAAGGGAAACGAAAGGGAAAAACTTAGTGAAAATCGAAGGAAACCAGAGAGGGAGGAGGAGGAAGAAATGGGAAAAACACGCACCTGGGACCGATGTGGACGGAAATCCGAAGGCTAGAGGCGGAAGTCAAACATTTAGAGATGGAAACACGGCCTGAAAAATCAGCTGCTAGGGTTGGGCTCGATCGGAGAGCGAGAAGGAGAAGAAAGAGAAGAAGAAGAGCAGTAAGAGAGAGATCCCAAAGAAGAGAGGGAGAAAAAGAGAGAGGCAGTGGCGCATTGTAGCTGGGAACGCTACAGTGTGGCGCAAAGGGATTTAAGGGGGGAGGGTCTTGGAGATTTAGGGTTTTAGGGTCTAAAACTCTTTTTTTTTTGGAAACTCAGAAGAAATTCAAAGCCCACCATTTTATTTTATATTATTTAAATAATAACATATTTTAAAATTAATCAAGAACTCGAAAACAAAAAGAAAGTCAAACCCCGAAGAAGAAAGCGTGTGATTTTCAAGTGTTTTTCATGACAATATACCTATCAATTACAAAATTACCAAAAAGTCCCTTCGAGTTTTCAAACTCAAAGTAGAGCAAACCGGGGCCCACCGCGGAGCCGTACTCTTTACACTGCCGCCAAAACATCAAAAACAATTCGAATATCCACAAAAATCTCTAAGTTCCTGAAATATCAGGTCGGGTCATTGCAGATTGAGCATACACAAGGCACATCTTCAACATCGTCGACATCACATTGTGAAGAACATCTTCAAGAAGCATACATCTATAAGGTTGAGCTATCAAAAGGCAAGTGCTTCTTAGTGTTTGATTTTTATTTTCAAATCATTGTGAAGTGGATTAAAGAAATTGGTTTTTCTCTTGAACCATTATAAAAATAGAGGGATAGGAGTTGGGTGAAATTCTCAAACAATTGATTAGGTGGAAGTCCTAATCTATTAGTGTGGGTGTAATTCCCCACTTAGTGAATTTGGATAGCCCTAGAGAAGGTGAGTCCAACAGTGGATGTAGGTTGTTTAACCTAACCATTATAAATTGGTCTGGTGGTGTTAAAGTTTATTGTGTGATTGTACTTTTATTGGCACACTCTCTTATCACACACTTGATTAATTTGTTATATCCGTTGAAAATCATTTTAATTAATCAAGATAATTTCTAAGAACTTAAAAATCGAGCATTGTCCTATTCACCCCCTAGGGATAATCTGGTTCTAAGCACTCAGGGAACTTTCAATGGGAACCATCACCAATAACATCTTTTCAACGCTTTTGTTATTATGTGATATTTGTTTAGAAATGCACTAGGTATACATGGTTCTACCTGCTTAAACAAAAATCAAATTCCTTCCAATGCTTTCTTATGCTTCAAAAAATACATTGATACTTAGTTTGACAAAAAAAATCAGAATTTTTTTCAATCCGATGGAAGTGAATTTGCTGACACAAAATTCAGAAAGTGTCTATCAGATCTTGAGATTAAATATCAAATGTCTTGTCCAAAAGCGCCCGAACAAAATGGGTTCGTTGAGCGAAAACATTGTTATGTTACTAAGTTGGGTCTCACCATGATATTTCACGCACATATACCTAAGCGTTTTTTGGATTGAGGCTTTTAGTACAACTGTATGGTTAATCAACAGACAACCTTCTTGAGTCTTGGGTTGGAAGATTCCACATGCAACCTTACTTCACAAACATCCAGACTATGGCTCACTACGGATTTTTGACAACAAATGCTTTTATTGCCTCCGAGATTATCGCCAAGAATAAATTTGAGCCAGGTCTCCTCCATGTATGTTTCTTTGCTTTAGTGAACATTACAAGGGATGCCACTGTTATTATCCACCTATCAATCGAGTTTATCTCTCGCGACATGTTACTTTTTATGAAACACTATTCCTTTTTCAAGATCTTGGATCACTCTATCATTCCTCACATACTGATGGTGATCTAACAGAGGTCTTTGACTAGTTTATTCGGGATCCAACATGAATGTTTTTGTTTGTAAGTATCTGTTCAAAACAAAACTCAAGTCTGAAAGTTCTTTGGAACGATTAAAGGCTCACCTTGTTGCAAAATGGTACAATCAGATTCCTAGTATTGATTTTTTTGAAACCTTTACTCCAATTGTCAAGCCTGTTACAATTCGGCTCATTCTCACTACTGCTCTATCTCATAGATGGTAGATTCGTTAATTAGATGTCAAAAATGTCTTTCTTCATGGACATTTAACTAAACCTGTTTTTATAGAGCAACCTCTAGGTTTTCAAGATCCCATGCAGCAAACTCATGTTTGTTCTCTCAAGCGCTCTCTCTACGGATCACTTCAAGCTCCACGGGCGTGGTTTGATCAATTCAACACTTTTGTTTTGGGTCTGGGCTTCTTTTGTAGTACATGTGACTCCTCATTATTTATCTATCATGGTTGACAATGTACTTTGTTACTGTTGTTATATGTTAATGACATTATTGTTACAGGATCCAACCCTGTCGCACTTCATGGGTTTATTAGTCCGCTCAGTTAGGAAATTGCAATGACTGACCTGGGTCCTCTAAACTACTTTATTGGCATTGTGGTTATCTGTTTCTCTATTAGTTATTCCTCTATTAGACAAAAGATGCTTTTGATCTTTTGGGACGTGCTCAAATGCTAGGATGCAAATCCGTCTCCACACATATGGTCACAAAATTGCGCCCGAGCACGACCGATAACAATCACTTTCTGGATCATTCATTTTATTGCAGCATTGTTTGAGGCTTACAGTATCTCACTATCACTCGTCTTGATATCTTCTAAAGTGTCAATTATGTGTGTCAATATCTGCAACACCCTACCTTCTACATTTTCAGATGATGAAGCACATCCTTCAGTATGTTCATGGAACTATCACTCACTGGTTCCGCCTTCTAGGCTCTCTGTCCTATGCAACTCATTGCCTTTTTGAATTTCGATTGGGCAGGATGCCCAACCACACACTGTTCTACCACCGATTTTTGCACCTATCTCAGAGGTAAGTGTATGTCCTGGACTGCCAAGAAATAACCCATTGTGGCAAGGTCAAGTACAGAAGCGGAATATTGAGCGCTCTCCTCTGCAACCGTTGAACTCATGTGGCTCACTTATCTTATTCGTGATGTTGGCTTTCATCTTTTATCTCCTCCGCTTCTTCCCTCGGATAATATCTCGACTTTACATGTCACAATTAATTATGTTCTTCATGCTCGTACCAAACATATTGAAATTGACTATCATTTTGTTTGGGAAAAGGTAGCTCTTGGCACTCTTATCACCAAGTTTGTCTCGTCTTCAAATCAAGTTGCTGATATTTTTGCCAAGGCTCTTCCACGCAAGATCCATAACACATTATGCACCAAACTAGGCCTTTAGAGTTCCCCACGGTCCAGTTTGAGAGGGGATATTGAACAAACAAATTCAAATTCAAATTCAAATAATTCAAGGAATTAGATGGTTGTTGTAAATCATTTTACATTGATGGTTGTTGTAACGCATTTTACATTGATGGTTGTTGTAAATTGTTATAACTCCTTTTAAATTGAATATATATACAAAAGGTCTCCCACTCGAAAATTAATGAAGTGGAGAGAACCTTTACACAATTTCTTCATTGTTTTCTATAATTTGCATGCGGATTTGACGAGTATTTTAAAAAGCTTGAACACCTTAGTCATAAAAATAAAAGACATCTCCAGTTTAACAATCTTCTACCAAGATAAACCTATCTAGGTTGAGCGGCTTCAATTGACCCAAATTGACTTTAAAACCAAGTTCTTGCACTCATTAATTGATTTTAATTCCTATAACACACATTACTCCTCAGGGTCCACTATAACAATTAAATTAAAATAGAAAATAAAGATATATTACTTATAAGAAATTATTTGAATGCAAACGAAATAAACAAGTGATACAAAGTTTTACTTTATTTATCTATTTTGTTTGTCTAAATTGGGAGGATAACATAATTAAATGAATTTTCTTAAAATTCTCATATTAATAGTAATTTTTCAATTTTTAAAATTAATGAACCTCATCTCATCATCAAATATCATATACTTAAATTAAATTTCATGACTAAGTTATGTTAGCTTAGATGTCCATGGGTTACCGAAGTGTGAAAGAAGTGAAATAGGTGAAGTGGAAAAATCATAATTGAGAGGGAGAAAATAGATATATGAGAAAAATTAGAATAATGGTGAAGGAATATATTGGTGTAACGGGTTGAGATATATTTTGACATCTTGAAAATTGTGTAACTTATGAACCCATTTATTAAAAAAGTGTGTGCCTCTTTCAAACCCATTTACTTTTTAATGTGATTTAAATATTTTGATTGGATTGTTGAGAGAGATTTAGCAAAATAATATTGGTATGTGACTATACTCATGGTATTTAAAAATATTTAATAATCTAATAAAAATATATGTACTAGATTAACTTTTATTTTTGTTTTTTTTTTTTTTTACGAAAAGAGACTTAGTGCATGAATTTTTTTTATTCACTCAATGGGAAAAGGGAAAAGGGAAAAGGGAAAAGAGAGAAATTACAAAAGCCCAACCATAAACAGGAAATAGCAAGCCTGGATAGACGAGAAGGACAAATAAAACATACCTCAGATTCTGCCAAGACGGCAGAGAAAAGACCCACAACCCGATTCAGGCACGACAGAATAGCCCTAAGAGTTTTTTAGCACTCCATCAACCTTATAGTAGTCATTTAATAAGGTTGATGTAACTTAAATGGAAAGAGTGGCCAAACTGTAGAGTTTCTAAAAGATTTAAAAAAATTACTTAACTTTATGAAAAATACAATCAAACTACTTTTAAATTTGTTAGAAAAATAAAAGACAATCTAAACATCTTATCAATATATTTAGGAAATGACTTTTCTAAATATCTTACTTACAATTCTATTTTTTAAGAAAGTAAATTCGGACGATCAGTCTTGTTGAGTCAATACCTCGTAGATATCCTCGTCATCTAAAATAAATAAATATATAACTATATTTTGGTTAAATTTACTCCTCTTGATAACTTTAAATTCCTTTTAGTCAAATGATCTCTTTATTTTATTCTTCCATTCGTGTGACTCTAGAAATACTAAGATAATGGGTTCTTTATCTTATTACTGCTATAAGATTCTTGTCCAGTTATTTTGTAAGAGATTTGAATATAGTTTTTTAGTCATTTTTAAGTATCAATCTTCTACAAATACATAGGCTTATTATAAAACCTTTCTCCCAAATTCTAAATAAGTGAATAAGAGAAAATTTAAATTTATTAATGTATAATTTTTTATTTATTGATATATAAAAATTTAGTTCTATTTTAACCATTTAACTAGAAATATGTGAGCAAAAATGATTGATTAACATTGGAACCTTTTCCTTTGTTTTAAGAATAGAATTTTTTCACAAATACGAACTTCTTAAATTTAATTATAATCCTTTATTTTATAATCTTTAAAACTTTAGACACCACATTTGTTAAATTTAAAAATAAATAACGAAAATCAGGACAAGTCCCAGTAAAAACTAAAAACCCCTGTGGCCGTGTGGCGCTTGCAGAAGAGTTGTTCTTGGACAGCCGTGGCACTTGCTGGGGGAAGAGGAACAGTTCTTCATCTCCTCGGAAGTCTCTCCATTCTAATCGATGGCTTTAAGCAGATTCATTCCCATTAAACGTCTACTGAGATCTGCTTTCAATTCATCCGGACAGGTAAAAATGTAAAGTCATACTGAGCCGTTTTTCGTCTTCTTTGAAATTCTGAATTCTCATTATCTTTCATTATTTCTTGGAGAAATGAGCGCCCTACATCGCAATAATGCCTTTGAATTTGAATATCTTTGCCTTTTCTTCTTTCGCCCTCCTCCCCATTTTTTATATACGTAGAGGTTAGGTAGCGACCGAAGGTATTCGACCTTAAATGAGAGGAGAGCTACAACCAAAAGAGCTTCTTCCATTGATGGAATTCAAGATATCATTGCTGTTGCTTCAGGAAAAGGTGGCGTTGGCAAGTCTACCACTGCAGGTGATTTGGTTCTCTTCTCGCTCTCTTCATTTTTTTATTTATTTTTTCCTTTTTATATCTGTTTATTTACTTTTATGTGATTTTGATCCTGGTCTTTGCTTGGATTTGTGCAAGTGTGCGTGCGCTCATTAATAAGATTATTATTTTTAATTCAGTCTCATGGGATTTTAGCTTCTGGTATTGTTTGTATTGGTGCAGATGAATTGGGTTCTATTCACTTTTTTTTTTTCTAATTTTTATTTATTTAGTGTGTGGGATTCTGGCCTCTGGGTTTTGTTTAGATTGGTCATTCTTGATCATTTGATGCAGATTTTAATTTTTTTTGTTTTCATATATATATATATATATATATATATATATATATATATTTAAAATATTTACTTAGTGGATTTAGCCAATTTGGGTTTATGCTAGGGAGATCAACAAAAGAAGCATTTTTTATCCTAAGACAACTGATGGAGAAGAGGAAGAAGCTCTACATACATGACTTTTATTGACCTAGAAAAGGCCGGTGATAGAGTACCAAGGAAACTAATATGGAGAACCCTAAGAAATAAATATATTTTGAACAACTATGTTGAGATTATTTAAGATATGTACGAGGGTATAACCACTTACGTTAGAACCATCTGTGGTGAGATAGCAAAATTCCCTGTTGGAGTGAGACTCTATCAAGAATCCACTTTAAGCCCATGCTTGTTCGCGATGATCATGGATGTTTAGCATCAGAGATTCAAGATGAAGTGTCATGGTATATGCTTTTTGCTGATGATATAGTATTAATTAATGATATAAAACAACTCAACGTTAGATTAGATTTGTGGAGGAGATCGTTGGAGTCAAATGGGTTGAAAATTAGTAGAACTAACCAGTAATACAGGGAATGCAACTTTAGTGCGTTAGACAATAGTGAGGATAAATCGGTAAAGATAGGTATGACGTAGTTGCACATTGTGATAACTTTAGATACTTGAGCTCTATGGTAGAATCTCAAGGAGGTTTCGACTTAGATATAACGAATAAGATAGGAGCGGGATGGGCAAAATGTAGAGAAGCTAGTGGGGTCTTGTGCGATAAAAGAGTCCCCATTCGTCTAAAAGGATGATTTTATAAAACAATTATTAGACCTATGATGCTTTATGGAGCAGAGTGTTGGGCAATAAAAAAAGACAAGTAACCCAAGTCATGACAACAGAGATGCGTATGTTATGTTGGATGAGTTGTTTAACTCTAAAGGATAGAGTTGGAAATGAATGCATTAGGGATAGTCTAAAGATAGTTTCGATAAATAACAAATTGAGAGAAACTCGTTTGAGATGATTTGGTCATGTTAGTAGAAGACCAAGTACAGCCTTGGTACGTAGAGTGGAGAGGCTGTGGATTGAAGGGTGGAGGAGAGGCCGACCTTCTAAAACATGGAGGGAAGGGATAAAAAAGAACATGTTAGACGGTGGTGTGACTGATGGTATGACTGATGGTATGATTTGCGATAGGGATAAAAAAGCCGATCTTAGATGGGATTGCTGGCCGATGATGATGGGTTTAGCCAAACCATCATGTTCTGATGTTGTAATTTCCTTTTTTTATATTTTTTTTGGATGACAAAGAAACCCAAGACCTGTTAAATATTAGAATGAAAAATAAGAAAATAAGAGATGGAGAAGAGATCGATTGAGAAGAATTCTTTTCTTTCTATATTGTATTCAGTGTGTCTCAAACCATAGCTTTGTAATGTATAAATAACATATAAGAGAGCCAATCATGTTGGCAAAAAAGGAAAAAAAATTAATCTAAAATCTAATTACAAGCTATTAGACAACTAAGCTAGTTGACTATGCAATATACATTGAACGTGGACAATTTCTATCCAGATTTAGATGGGTCGGGACCCACAATACAAGAATGGTACTCGAATTGGGTCAGGTCCCACAACACTCCTCTTCAAGCTTTTTCGAAGATATCAAGTAATCCCAACTTGATAATAACTGAATCAAGTTGAGCTCGGGGAACCAACTTCATGAAAATGTTGGCAAGTTGATCAGACGACTTCAGGTGCGGAGTGACAAGCCGACCTTCAGAAATATGTTGGCAAAGGAAGTGATAATCAACCTCAATGTGCTTGGTCTTCTCATAAAAGACTAGATTGGAGGCAATATTGATGGCCGCCTGATTGTCACAGAACATAATAAGGGGAGTCAACAGGAGCAAATCTCGATTTTGTAAGAAACTGACGGATCCAAAGTAATTCAGCCGTAGTATTAGCCATGGCACGATACTCAGCTTCATTACTAGAGCGAGCAGCAACAAATTGCTTCTTGCTACTCCAATAAACTAAATGGGAGCCCAAGAAGACGCAATAACCAGTGGTAGAATGTCGGTCATCAGGAGAGTCAACCGAATCTACGTCGGAATAACCATAGGCAGATAGTGAAGTCTGTCGGGTAAAGAACAATCCCCGTCTTAGATGAGATTTAATGTAGTGGAGGATGCGAAAGACAACATGAAAATGAATATCCCAGAGAGCCTGCATGAATTGGCTGGCCACACCAACAACACATGATAAATCAGCTCGGTTGATAGTTAGGTAAATCAATTTCCCAACCAGCTTCTGATAAATTGTAGGAGAATTCAGAAGAGTTCCATCTGAAGCAGAGAGCTTGGTGTTGGTATCAAGTGGAGTGTCAGCTGGTTTGCAACCAGAGTACCTGACATCTTAGAGGAGGTCAAGAGCATACTTGTGTTGAGATAAACTAAGTCCCTGAGAGGAACAAGCAACCTCAATACCAAGAAAGTATCGCAAGGGCTCCAAATCTTTAATGGCAAATGTGCGGTGAAGATACGCTTTGAATGTAGAAATGGTGGTCGCATCATTACCAATGAGAAAAATATCATCCACATATACAGCCAAAATCATGACCACATCGTGACTCCAATAGATAAAGACTGAGTGATCCATCTGGCATCGAGAGAAACCGTAAGGCAATACAACACTGCTGAACTTCTTAAATCAGGCCCTTGGATATTGCTTGAGGTCATAGAGAGCTTTTCTGAGTCGACAAACAGAATGAGTCTCCCCTTGGTTGACAAACCTTGGAGGAGGAAGCATATAACTTCATGTTGTAAATCACCATGAAAGAATGTATTCTTCATATCTAACTGATGAAGTGGCCAGGCACTGGTGGTGGCAATAGAGATCAAAATTCGAATAGATGTAATCTTGGCCACAAGTGAGAAGGTTTCCTAATAGTCCGCCCCATAAGTTTGCGTAAATCCTTTAGCAGGTAGACGAACCTTATAGTGAGCAATGGCCACAAGTGAGAATGCTTCAAGTCAAATATCCATTTGCATCTAACTAGTGTCTTTCCTGGAGGGAGAGGAACCATATCCCAAGTATGATTGTTTTCTAGTGTTTCTATTTCTTCATCGATGGCTGCCTTCCAAGAGGGGTCTCGAAGTGCAGTGCCAACCCTCTTCGGAATCTTAACATTGTCTAGGGTTGTGAGGAAGCTGTGGTGGGAAGGAAAAAAGCATGGTAGGAAACAAATTGAGCAAGTGGATGGAGAGTACAAGTACGCTTACCTTTCCGAAGGGCTATGGGAAGGTCAGACTCAGCGGTGCTAGGCGGATCTGGACCGGGGGCAAATGTGATAGCGGCATTTGGTGGAGGTGGATGCTGGTGTTGCCGGCGTCGATATACCAAGGTAGGCTTGGGAGTGCTAGTTGGAGTGGAGCAAGGTGGAGTAGTATCTGCGTGAAGGAGAGGTAAAACATGAGAGAAGGATGGACCAGATGGTGCAAAAAAATATGGGACTGTCTCAAAGAAGGTGACATCCATAGACACATAGGTTTTGCCATTGGTAGGATCAAAACACTTGTAGCCTTTGTGAAAGGGTGAGTAACCTAAAAAAATGCAACGCACAACACGAGGGGAAAATTTATCCCTAGAGAATTGGTGAAGAAAGCATGTACATCCAAAAATATGTAATGGCAGAAGAGGAATATGTTTATGGAGTGAAAAAAGTTGAATAGGCGTATTGTCTGACAATAGACGGGATGACATGCGGTTAATAAGGTAACAAGAGGTCAAGACTGCCTTAGGCCAGTATGACTGTGGAACATGCATGGTAAAGAGGAGAGATCGAGAGACCTCAAGAAGGTGTCTGTTTTTTCTTTTCACTTAACCATTCTGCTATGGGGTAGATGGCTAGGACAATTGTGATTCAACACCATGCTTGTACAAAAAATTAAGAAAGCAATGAGACAAATATTCCCCCTTGTTATTATTTCGCAAAGTTTTAATTTTCAAATCAAAGTAAGTGGCAATCAAATTATAAAATTTGCGAAAATGATCAAACACTTCAGACTTATGTTTCATGAGATAAATCCATGTCATTCGTGAAAAATCATCAATAAATGACACAAAATATTGGAAACCAGTGCGAGAGGGAGAGGATAATTGCCAAACATCAGAATGAATAACAGAAAATAAAGAAGATGCACGTTTATTCGTAGATGAAGGAAAATAAGTTCTTATATGTTTGCCAAATTGACAAGGTTCACACTCAAAATGCTGAAATGATAAAGAATGAACAAGCGTCCGTAAAACAGAATCACAGGGATGACCAAGCTGGCAATGCCACAGCCACACATCAGACGAGGATGAGGTCGAGCAGGCTTAGGAAGCACCAGTCGGATAATAAAAAAGATTTAAGCCTCCAACTTCACGTCCACCACCAATCACATGCCTCGTGGTCAAATCCTAAAAAACACAATGAGAGGGAAAAAAAGGCAACTGGGCAATTAAACTGTTTAGTTAGTACACTAACAAAGAACAAATTACGAGATAAATGAGGGACATGTAACACAGAGGGAAGGTGCATGGTGGAAGGAGGAGGAATTGTCCCTTTACCAGCAATGGTAGTAGATGAACCATTACCTAATCGCACATTACCATATGAAACAAGAGAAATGGACGAGAAAAGAGTGGATATACCAGCCATGTGATCTGTGGCACCGGATTTGATGATCCAAGAATGAGAGGAGGTATGATTGGCTATTAGTCCAATACCTGAAGTAGTGGAGACAACATTGGAGACCTCGGGATGTTGAAGACGATCCAGTCGTTGTAACAACATGTTAAAATCCTGACGAGTCACGTGAGCACCATCACTAATCACATCAAAGGAGGAGGTGACAAGAGTGGCAGTGGAGACATTGGCTTGCTTTGGATGCCCATATAGTTTGTAGCAGGAATCCACATAATGGTTTGTCATCTTACAATAAGTGCAGAACTGAGATCCCTTCTTCCTGGGACCTTTGCAACGAGGACCAGGAGCTCCCCTGTGCTGGAGAAGGTATGGGAGGATGAGAGGTCACTAAGGTAGAGCGTTCAGCAAACACAACAGTCATGACTAAGTGTTGCCGATCCTCATGGAGGAAGGCAGAGTAGACCTCTTCCAGGGAAGGAAGAGGGCGTTGTCCTAGCAACTGGGGCCGAATATGTTCAAACTCCTGTTTGAGGCCAGCCAATAACTCAAAAACCCATCAGCGAGAAAGGAGTTGCTGATAGAGAACTGCATCGTCAAGTAATGCAAACTTAACAGCTTCAAGTTGATTCAACTCTAGCCAACATGTCCGCATCTTGGAATAGTACTGAATCAGGGAGAGCTCCCCATGTCGGAGGTGAGAAGCAGTCTGATATAACTCAGAGGCGGGCAAAATTATCACCATCTGAATACAAAGCCTTAATGGTGTCCAATATATCTTTGGCCGTGGGAAGTCTATATACGGTCCCACGAATATGATCTTCCATGGAGTGAAGGAGCTAGGATTGCACCAAGGAATTGTTGGCTTGCTATGTGCGATAAGAGGAGTCCTGTCTTGGCTGGTTCGGGGACAGTGCCATCGATATAATTAGACGGCTATTTGGCATTAAGAAACATTTTTGTAGTATGAGACCATTGGAAGTAATTTGTTTCATTCAATAAGACGATGGTGATTTTCCCATTATGTGTGGGTCCAGAGTAAGCCATATCAGGTTGGGCTGAAGAGGAGGCCATGATCCCGAAGGAGAAAGCTCAGAAGCTGCAGAGAAGAGGGATGATATGACTGTCTTGGATGAAAAAACTGCTCTAAAGTGAGCCCCATCAACGATTGGAGAGGATCAAGTTCAGTCCGATGAGATCAGTGGGGATGGGCGAACACAATCCTGTGGAATTTAGGCAAACTGAAGCATAAAACCAACAGATCTGGTAAAAAACTGGGTACACAGATGTCGCATGCTGCAAGAGGAAGATCCAAAGCAGGTCCCACCGTTGATGGTAGGTGGGAAAGACCAATGCAATGAAGAAACAGGGCAGGGCAGACTCCAAGGAAGGTGATTGGAAGGAGATCCAATCCCAAAAGTGGCATATCCAGACCAAAGTACCCAAAAACAGGGGATTTGGGCGACACAAGCAGCAGCAGAGAAACTGCAATAAAGTAGGTCCCACTGCTGATAGGGATGGGGCCACCAGGTGTGATGAAGACCAGGCTTAGGGGCGATGTAGAGGGTGAGCAACAACTTGGCAAAGGTGCACTTCATGTGCAGATCCAGCAGAAGAAGCCCGAACTGGCAAGATTATGGGCAGAAGAACTTGTGTGGAGGAAGAGGATAACTGGGCCCCACTGGGTACCAAAATGCAAGGACAACCTTGGGCGTGGAAAGAGGACCCTGGGGCAATGCTAGGGGTGGCAATCCTTGTTGCAAAAGGGTAAGATCCACACAGATCTTAATAGAAGAACCTCACAACTGGGATGGAGTCCAGGATTGTCGCTGGGCTAAAAAAAATAACAAGGAAGAGCCGACCCTGCACAAAAGCAAGGGAAAAACCACTAGAAAAAAATTCCACTGGACAGGAGATCAATGGCGGAAAAAAAAAAACACGCTACGAAAGCGTCCAGAAAATCGTTCTGGCTGATACCATGTTAAATATTAGAATGAAACATGAGAAAATAAAAGATGGAGAAGAGATCGATTGAGAAGAATTCTTCTCTTTCGATATTGTATTCAATGTGTCTCAAACCATAGCTTTGTACACGTATAAATAACATATAAGAGAGCTAATCATGTAAAAAAGGAAAAAAATAATCTAAAATCTAATTACAAGCTATTAGACAATTAAGCTAGTGGACTATGCAATATACGTTGAACGTGGACAATTTCTTTCTCGATTTAGATGGGTCGGGACCCACAATACAAGAATGGTACCCGAATTGGGTCGATTCCCATAACAGACCCGCACCTCTCCTTGAGTATGAGGCCATTGGTTAAAACTTCGGATGCACGCAGCCCCCTGTAAGCCACATGCATCGGGTGATTACGAGACTCGTACTTGGGCCTTTTGGTTCCTGAGCCAAAGTGCCTACCAGTTGAGATACCCCGTGCGAGGTCTTTTTTTTAACATTTCATTATCTTCAATATATAAAATTATTGTTTTATTATAAAAAAGTCAGCATAGTAGTCATTTTCTACTTTTTGACATTTGTGTTACCCTGCATGTTTCATGTTGTGTGGGTCTTAATGGTTGTGTGTATGTTTGTGCATACTTGCATTTGTGATCCTTAGAAATAGTTTTCCCATTCCTAAAGATGGATAATTGTATAAAATTTCCCACTTGGAAGTTAGTATAAGGGCACTAGCATAGTATGAAGTATGGCGAGTTTGGGTAAAATAGTTTGAACATATGTTGCAGCCAAAAGGGTAGGTGGAATCATTGCAAAAATTAAAATAGTGTTCTTTAAGCCCATTTTGAAATGCATATTTTAGTTCTTATCCACTTCCATGGATGAGCCTGTAGCATAGTATTAAGTGCTTATCGTTGCACCTACAAAGGCTAGACTTTCAAACCATATGGGTGTAACATAGACAATTGGTCACTAGAAATTATTTACAAGTCCAACTATGAGGGCCAACCTTAGATGGGAATAAAGGGCTTTGATGATGATGATCCACTCCTATGGATGGTGGGTACTGGTGTACATTAAAGCAGGCTGATGAGTTTATTTCAAAGTTCAAACATCAGGGAAATTGGGCATCATGATTCCATTTTAATAATTTAGGTTACACTTGTCTCATTTCCATTTGAGAGTTTTTATCTTCTCCCACATGGCAATGAATTAAATGGCTCTTATTTTAAGGACTTTGGGAGAGAATAATAGAGCAACGCTTAAGGCAAGAATTAAATATTTTAGGTCAATAAAGAAGACCCCCCTACTGTTTTTGAGAGACAACTCATGGAGAAGCTTAGGGAGAAAAAGAAAAGTTTACATATGACTTTTATCAACTTAGAAAAGACCTAAGATAGAGTACTAACACAGTTAATCTAGTGACCATTGAAAAAAATGCATCCATAATGATTATGCTTAGATTTTACAAGAAATATAGAAAGGCGTAATGGTTAGTGAAAGAATGGGGCGTGTTAGATGACAAAGTTCCTAGTTAGAGTTGGACTTCTCAAAGGATTAGCAGTTCCTAGTTAGAGTTGGAATTCTCAAAGGATTAGCTTTCAGCTCATATTTGCTTGTTTAGTGTTTTTTTTTTTTTTTTTGGTGAAAGCTGACTATTTTATTCACAAAAAGAAAGAGCTTTACAAAACAGGAGGCCAGAAAACCAGGCCAAGGCCTGCCACCCACCAAGAACAAAACAGAAAATCAAAAACATCTGTCCACAATCTCAACAGGGAGAGAGAAGCTCTGCTTGGCCCTCTCATCAGCAAGGAATTAGCAGATTTTGGGACCCAAACCACACAGAAACCAAAATCCCTAATGGAAAGATGAATCATCTCCACTTTGTCTAGATATCTCCATGAACACAAACTGCCTGAAGCCCAGCTCATGATCACCTGAGAATCCCCTTCCAGAGTACCACCTTGAGTGCCAATTTCTCCATCTCTTGCACACCCCACCACATAGCAAACATTTCTGCTTCAATAGCAGAACACCCTTAAAGAGGACCAGCAATTGCTTGTTTAGTTATGGACCATGTAACATTTTAAATACAAGATCAAGTGCCGTGCTGTTTGTTATTTGCAGATGATATGATATTAATCGGTGAAATGGTAAATCAATTAAATGAGAAATTAGAACTGTGAAACAAAACTTTAAAGATTAACTCTTTCGAAATAGTAGAACGATGACAAAACACATGGATTGTGTTGTTGAGAGGTATGGAGGATGGATAGGTGGAACTGATTAAAATTAGAAATGAATTAGTATCACATTATTATAAATTTAGATTCTTAGGTGCAACTATGGAACCAAACAGAAGATCTGCTTTGGATAATAGCAGTTGGATGGGAGGGGTAGTGCAAGTGAAGGCTAGTTAGCGGAGTTTTATGTGATAAAAGAGTTTTGTGCTGATTAAAGGGCATTTCTTGCAAAGAAATATCAGGCTGCCAATCCTATGATGATGGGATTTGTTTCTATGAAGGAAGAGTTGAGTGTTGGGCAATGAAAAAAGGATGAAGCAACAATAATACATAGTTTAAGATAGGCGGCGTTGAACATAACAAGGAGTTTAGCGACACCATTAAAAACTTGATTGAAGGGATAAAGAAGGATATGATGGATTGCGGGGTATTGGAGGATATGCTTTTGATAGGGCAGAATGAAAATAAAAAAGTGAATGCCATATAGATGTGATTAGTTGCTAAGACAATGATGATGGTGATAATGATGAGATTATTATTAGTATTATTATTATTATTACTACTACTACTACTATTTTTTTTATTTATGGAGAACCCAAAGACCCCCCACCTCTCCCCGAGTATGAGGGCATTGGGTAAAACTACGGATGCACACAACCTCCTGCAAGCTATGGGCATTGGGTGATTACGGGACTCAAACCTAGGACCTTTCGATACTGATGATTATTTCAAGTATCTTGCTTTGTAAATTGTAATCGAGTACATAACCATTGGGTACTATAGAAAGCACCTATGGTGTCTTGCATTTAAGAACGGGTAAGGACTCCAAAATTTGAAATTCAGTTTTATCATTTGTTATTATATGATATTCTTTGCTCAACTTGATGTTAGTGCACTCAAGAAAAACCTGAGAATATAACTAGTTTTTTGATTGATGATGTCACACGGATTTATATCTAAAGGTACAATATCGATAACTTTATGTGCCTATGGTTTTGTGCATGCGTCTATTAATATTTTGTAGTCAGGAAAGGTTTATATGGATTATACTATATCAATATCTTTTTCTATATTGCAGTTAATTTGGCTGTTGCACTTGCAAAAACGTGTCAACTTAAAGTGGGTTTGCTTGATGCTGATGTGTATGGGCCATCTATCCCTACCATGATGAAACTCCATGGAAAGCCTGAAGTGAGTGAAGGTGCTTCTCTTTTTCTTAAAATCTTTCCATATTAACAAGCCTCTAAGTTCAAACAGATTGGATAACGGATAACTGGATAAGCTTTGATGATGATTGCATATCTAAACTTTATATCATTGTGTTCAACATTCAAAGCTATTCTACATTGGCAAGAGTCACTACACTGTTCCATCAATTACTGGCTTTAGTTCCTTGGTGTTTTATTTTTTGACACATGATTACTAGTGAATTGATTATTAGTGTGGCCTGGAAACAAGTCTTGTCACCAGCTTATTCATTCTTTTAATCAAAGGTTAATTTAAATGACTTGAGTAATGTTCTTTCATATGCATTAATACATGGACCTCATTGGTAGTCATCTCCTTTTGCATTTGTCATTGCATTCTAGAAACCACTCTCTCTCTCTCTCTTCCCCCGCCTGTCCGCTCGAGTGTATATGTATGTACTAGTTATGCTGTGTTCCATATGTAGCAAAGGGTCATCTATTGATTTATTTTGTAAGTAAAGTAATTAATTAATGAAAAGTCTGTCTGTATGCTAATCGGTTAAATCTTTCTCTCAAAAATTCAATTAAAACTTTTAATATCAATGTGAAATATATAATAGAGTAAAAATCTATTTATAAAAGGCAATATTAAGAAAAATAGCTAATTCACAAAGTTGAAGGAGAGTGACATGTACTTGAAAACAAAATATCTAAGTTTGCTAGGTGTAATCGTAACAAATCTTAGGTATTGAAAGTGAAAATCCGTTACTAGAAGTATATAAGACCTAGAGGGGAGATGAATAGGTCTGATTCGATTTTATTACCCTTTTTAAAATGAATCAATTTCAACAAACTGTGTAGCGGAATAAATATGTGTGCAAATAATAAACAAATCAAACCATCGAGGCAAACCATAGATGCACAAAGATTTATAGTGGTTCAGTTCACCTGAACCTACATCCACTGCTAGACTTCCCAACTCTCGGGTCGTCCCAATATACTATGAATAGGCTTCACACCCAGATAATACAACCTAATTTTTTTATAGAGGTTCGACTCCCATGGTCTAATTCTCGACACTTATTTTTTTTGGGTGGTTCGAACATAATGTTTTAATCAACCTTACAACTTTAATTAAAGAAAAAGACTAAGAGGAACACTTGCTTTGGGCCTTAACAATTCTTCAAAATGTGTGTTCTTGTAGATGTCTCCGCGCCTTCTACCTTCAGATTTGGTCCATTCTTCAGTGAGTTTTGGCACTATGAAACATGGGTTCTAGTATAAAGATGTGACTGGTTTTGGGTCCTAGAAAGACTGTTTTCATCTCCTCCAAGAGTCAAGTATTAAATACCTTTAATCTCATTGTGAAAGAGAATGAAGGAGACTGAAAATTGCTGAGGAAGGTCTCTGGTAAGGTTAGGGTTTTCCAAGTTCCAGGTCTGTTATTTAAAATAGAACAGCTGAGTATTTATAAACAGATCTTCCAATGGTTCAGTTTGGAGGCCGCCAGATTTTCTTCGAGGCCTCCAGCTTGTATAAGGTAATACATCACACTGGATATTCAAATTTCAAACCTTAATTCTAATGATTTTTAGTCAAAGACAACTCACACATACGCCACCTGTCCTTGATTTCTAATCAGGATATTTGACTTAATGAAATATGAAGTGGCAAAAGATCTTCAAATTTTTTTTCAAAGTCAAATGGGAGCCTCTTGAAAATATTCCAGTTTTGTAAAGATTTTGAAATTGAGGAGCCTCCAAAGATTTTTTCAGTTTTGTAAAGTTTTCGAAATTGAGGAGCCTCTAAGGATTTTTACAGTTTTGTAAAGTTTTCGAAATTGAGGAGCCTCTAAGGATTTTCCCTCCCAAACTAAGTCAAAGGACAGATAGACTTAGATGCACAATTAGATACAAGCTGTCACGATTCTCCCAGACGATCTCGAGTCCTCCAGAAAAAGTTCGAGGCCTCCAGACTGGGGACCAAGGATTTTCACAATTCCATCCATATTTGTTCCCACATGATTCAGTCTTGAGGCCTCCAGAAAATGCTCGAGGCCTCGAGGCTATAACCTATTTTCAGATTTTCAATTTATTAAGCCATTGACTTCTAAGGTAATTGGGCTTTGACCTAAGGTGAACTAGGGTCTACTTACATGTGTGCCAATCATGTGTAGACTATAGAACCTTCAATGCATAGTAGATCTTCTGGCAGATTTTAGACATCTTCAAATTCTTCTAAGACAAGGACAGACACACGGTCACGGAATTGACAAAACACAGACTCGGTGAAACCGAGGCCCTAACAGAAACAACCTAATTTTTACCTTTTCTTTCTCAATATGTAGAAGTTACTTATGTCCTAGCCTTGTTAAGGACATTGAGGAAAGAAATTGTGCACTTCTAATGACTATCTCATAACTTTTACTTCACCAAATGAAAGCATTTTTTTTGCATGAACTTTCACTATTTTTTAGGTGTTGACATAACAAATGATGTAATTCTGGTTCAAAGATTAGAAACTTTTTTTTTTTTAGCTGTAATAAAGGCGAGTTATATTAATAGAGAAATAAAAAGTACAAGTTCATTAAGGGGTTTTAGACCCTGAGAAAACACAAATGAGAAAAACAGAAAAAGCAAAACATCCATGTAACAAATACAACCAATTGAGCATCAATCATGCTCGAACTCCTCCTATCTCAAAAGTGAAAGACGCCTGAGATAGGATTGTTGACTCCGTTCTTTGTAAAGAAATCTACCACTCCATTAGCTGTGTGATTGACCTAGGTGAAGGATACATTGATTTCCTAAGCAAGAGCCCTAATCTCCCTAACCATGGTAATCAATCTCCAAGAGGGTCGCTTCAGTCCCTTTGCCCATTTGATTGCATTTTCCGAATCCCCTTCTATCACTACTGTCCAAACCTAGAACAAGTCCAAATGGTCAAAGCTCTCGTAATAGTGAGGAGTTCTACATCGTTTGAATCCCTAATCCCCATTGACTTTGTGAATACTTTAGATGTTTGGCCGTTGTGGTCCCTAAGAAGACCTCCTATCCTTGCTGATCCCGGTTTTTCCTTAGAAGCTCCATGCACATTGAATTTCAGGACACCTTGTTTAGGAGGAACTAGTTGACTAAGGTTTTCGATTTCCTAGGGTGTCCGCTCATGCAACCTTCGCACAATGAAAAGAAATCAGTGGCCTTAAGTCCCTTTAACTCTTTATCGGATAGAAGCCAAACACATGGCCTTCATTTGGCTCTTTGAAAGAGCTCACTAACCTCAGTTGACTTTCCTTCAAAGATTCTAGAATTTCTCCTTCCAAATGGTCCATAAGACTGCAGCTGGAATCGTGTTCCAGGCCGCCTTCATCCCAGGGCTAAGTCTAGAGAGGAACCAAGACCTCACTAATCCTTCGCAAGTTCTTTCTAAAAACCATGGTACATCCATAAGGTTAGCGAAATTTATCCATAAATTCCAAGTATCTGGGCATCTAATGAAAAGGTGATCGACATCTTCCTCCATCGATCCACACAGAGAGCAACTAAGATCCTCCTCTAATCTCAATAACCCTCTCCTCTTAAGGTTCCTTTAGAATTTTTTTCATGAATTTTATGTAGTTTTAATTATTGACATGTCAAAAGTTTGATAAATCAATTGATTCATCAAATCTATTCTTAAAGAAGAACTCCTTTAAGTCTCCTTATTTAGGGAGGCTGCTCAGGACATCTAGAGAATGATAAGGACATTGATTCTGTAAAATTTGAGCTCCATCTGATCATAATGGGTGAGTTTGGATTTTGATTGCTAAAAAAACATTGTTTTTCATAGCCCATGTCACAAGTTTATGATGATCGGAATGAGGAGTTTCCTATCTATGATGTCCATTCCACCCAGCCATATGGGGCCCATTCTGACAAGGGCATCAAGAGCTCAATTGAAGGTGATATGAAAATTGAAGATGAAGATTCTATCTCCCAAGCATTCAAGATTTTTGATCCAGGAAGAATTGAAGACTTCATCCATCCTATGTATAAAATTTCAAGCCATTTTCATCATTTGGGTAGCCACTATGATAACCTTAGCCATGCCATCGCTCAATTAGCCTTAATTGAGTATGATAAATTCATTGGTGCCAAAGACCTGCTTTCCCAACCTCAGAAGCCACTCCATCTGTCCTAAAATCAGCCTACAATGATGACATATGGGTCCAATGTCCCAAATCCATTTAAATGAGCCCCAATTGACTATTTTTTGCTACCCAAATCCAACCCTTTCTCCCTTTATACGAATTTTGTCTCTCACATGCATGGAGGAATCTTAGAAAAGAGGAAAGGATCAAATTTTTAGCAAGCCACAAAGATTAGCAAGGGCTTGGGCGAATTACATGGGAAGGTCGGCCATGCATATTCTTGGAATCTTGGATGAATTGATGAGATCCATTTGTAATCTAAGTAAGTGAAATCAATGGTAGAGATGGATGGTGTTGTAAATATTGTAATTTGTGTATTTTTCACATGTCTTATTATAGAGTTGACCTACAGATGTCATGAAGTGTAATTGATTTTTCTTTCCTTATTTTTCGCCTTGATTGACTCCTTGTATTTTATATATACATTTGTACTCTCCTTCTGCATTACAAGAAATACATACAAAGAAATAATTTCTTTCAGCTTTCGTCCATTTTCTTCATTATTTTCCTCCCTTTATACATTTTTAACTTCAACATGGTAACAGCCAGAACCAAGGTTGTCAAAATCGCACGATTTGCGAGTCGAATTGTGGGGTCTAGCGAGTCGACTCGCATCAAGAATCGAGTTTGATGACAAATCGTATGATTTTGGGTTGACTCGTGAATCGTGCGAGTAAACCAGTAGAATCGTTGTCTCGTACGATGTAGATGAAAGAAGGAAATGAAGAGGGAAAGATGTGCATGTTTTGGAAAATAAAAACGTATTTTTTTGCATCCTATTTAAAGAATACCTACTTTAGTAAAAGTCTTTTATCGAAAAATCCCATTCGCAAGTCTTCTCTGCTTCCGTCACTCTGCAAAGAAAGCTTCCATCGCTTCTACATGTCTTCTCTTCCATCGCCTCTACAAGTTTGCAAAGAAGCCATCTGGAAACTATCGCCACTGCGAGAAAACATCGCCTCTGCAAACCTTCCTCCTATCTGCTCTCTTCTACAAGTCCAAGCCTTCGAACGAAGTCCAGGTATGCCTTTTTTTTTTTCCTGAAGTTCTCTGTTTCTATTTTTCTTTTCTTTTGAAAGCCTTTTTCTCTTTTCCTTCAAACTCTTTCCACTTTTATCTTATCTTCTTCTTCTTCTTCATCTCCTCCTTTCTCACTTTCTTCATCGTTGTCTCTGGAAACTTCTTTTTTCGCTAACCCAATCTTTTCGTTTTCGTCTTTTACTTCTCTTTCCTTTTCGTTATTCACATTCCCAATTGGTAATACTCTGGAATGAAATAAAGGGTTAAGTTTGTAGGTCCTCTGGCGAGGACCTGTAACTTATTTTGATTACTGTTAATGACTTAAAGGCTCCAGATTTTCAAACTGTATACTGTACAATACTGTACTACAAAAAAGGTTCCAGATTTTCTTCCATTAACTGTAATACAATATAAATACTGTATATTAACAGTAGTACAATACTGTTAATGACTTAAAGGTTCCAGATACTGTACAGTGTAACTGTATACTGTAATAATTTTTTGGGGTCTGTATTCTACTATTCTGTATTATGTAATGCTGTATTTTATATATTGTATTTGATTTACAATATAAAAAATTTAAAATATAGTTTTCTAATAATATTTATGTTTAAATCTTATTATTCTATGTCATTTTATATGTAATTATAGTATATATAATTTTAGAAAAAATGTTATGAATCTTACGATTCTACGATTTACGATTCACGATTCACATCCCTAGATCGATTGACGATACGATTTGAGTTTGACAACCTTGGCCAGAACGGGTGGTCTCTGATTTCTTCGTTGCAACACTTTTTCAGCGACTAGTCCTTCCAGGCGATCCCTTCTCCATCATTTCAAAGAACGGTTCTTACTGCATTTTTTGGGTACTTCATAGGGCTGTCTCTGTTTGTGCCCTTAGATCTGGAGCCTTTTTCTGGATTTGAACCTAAAACCCCACACCTCTTCGGTCATATTTGGCCCTATATTACATCTGTACGATGCAATTTTGACTTTGAATGCTTGTGGAATCCCCTTAGACCTGTTTTGGTTTCGTTGAAAAGAGGCAGACCAAAACCTAGTTTCTACAAGGTTTGCAAGTTTTGGTTTCGTTTCCAGGAGGTGGAGCCTCATCAAGTATTTTGTAAGAGTTGCTTCAATTTGATGTAGCAGTGCTTAGATCTTCATAAAACTTTGCCTCTGTAATCGCTCCTCACCCTAGTGTCTTTGTGTACAGTTGATCTAGGGTTTTGGTCAACGGTGGGGCTCATTTTGCTGGTTTTCCACCACTGCTGTAGGGACGCCCAAAACCCCAATTTTTGGGAATTTTTTCCTCAGATCTAAGTGGATACAGACCTTCTGCACCTTGGATCTGCACCACCACAGTCGCCCCTTCCTCTTCTTTGAATCCATTTGGAGTTGCGAGGCTTTCTGCCGTGGTGAGGCCCACTTATGGTCATATTTTCAGTTGACACAACTTGGACATTGGTTGGCTAGTTTTATGCATTTTTGGCCTAGATATGCCATATTGGCCGCCATCTACTCTTGGAGTCTACTTCATCAGCGTCTCTATTGGCTCAATTTTCCATCCCACTTGGAGTCTTGGGTTGTTTGTGCTTGTGGAGGCCGTTGTTTCGCAGTTTAGCTGCTGATATTGTGGCAAAACTGTTATTATTGATACTGGATCTTCTCTCTAGTATTGCTGTTACCCCTATTTTGGATTACATTTGTTAGATTTTAACTTTGTTGCATGTGGGGCTCTTTTTCTTGACAGTGTTGTTGGCTGATCTTTTGGAAAAATGTTAGTTGGGGCTATTATTTTCCCTGAAATTTCATTAGTGTGATCAATTCTAATGGCATCATGTAGCCCTACTTCTCTGGAGATGATATTATTCAAGTGTTTCGGCAAGAATTTGATTCCATATAACAAGACAGGATATAACTTAAGAGCCTTCAATCCTCTAGTTATTCCCAAACTTCCAGTTACTTAATTAAGTACTATCTCATTTGCTTTCCAGACCACATCCGACAATCCCTCGGTTATTGATTTTGGTGCTACCCGGATCACATGTCAGGTATGTCTTATCTTTTTTCCTCTCTTAATTATCTTTCTCTTGTGACATGTTAAACTTGTTGATGGGACCCTTATTTCCATCAATGCGAAAGGGACTATTTGTATATCTTTTACTTTTGATGTATCTTCCGTTCTTCATGTTCTCCGATTGTCTAATAATCTTTTATTTATTAGCTCATTTACTAAGATCTTAAATTGTTTTATGGTTTTTTTCTTATCTCATTGTGTTATTCAGGATTTGGACAGAGAGGACGATTGAGGGTGGTGGTGAAAAAAAGGGTCTGCACTTTTGTGATCCACAAATTGTAACACCCCTCCCTCCCAAGAGTGAGATCAGAGTACTATGAGTAAAGATTCCCACGGAGGGAGACAAGTGTCACGACGTGAGCCAAGTCCGAGTCCAAAGGCCCGACCCTCGACTGGCCCGACCCTCGACTGGCGAGTCGATTGAGATCTCAATCTAGCACGTGCATAGATTGAGATCCATAATAACATTTACACATGCTAGAATCAACAGCGAAAAATTAAAAATATACATTTATAATCATAAAAAACTTGCATCTCAAAGCAAAAATAAAGAATTCTCCATAAGTCAAACATAAAGGTTCAAACGCACTAAGAATTAAAGTTATTATATTCCCAAAATAATCTCTCCTATAAATTACATTGTTCTCAAAACTAAAGCAACATAAACTAATATATTGAAGCTTCCTCCTTGCGTAATATCTCGCTCATTCATGATTGCCACTTAGTCCGGCCTCGCTTTCCTTTCCCCAATCTGCATTGGCATTTAAAGGGAAAAATTATGAGCTTAGTCAACGCGCCCAGTAGGAATTCCGATCAAAGGAAATGCACCAAGAAGTGTTATATTAAAATAACATATAATTCAAAATCAATGTTAGGAAATTCGCATGTTATAACATAATATATTTCTCAAAGCCCTTTTTATATCATAACAAGAATCATATTCAATTCACATGCATTTCATAATAGAAATCTCATATTTGAAAATCATGCTTAATGCTCATCATGATGTAACATGCCATGGGTGCCATGAAGAATGAATGCCCTTCCATGCCCCATGCATCAACCATAAATTCATCTCAACAGTTATCTCTATCATTGGCCTATTATGTCTGCAACATTCTTAGGGCACCGGTTGGGTGCTGCTACCCAATACCAACAACTTAACCGGAACTACTGGGGGAGTGTTGCCTTCTCATCCTGCACAGGTTTCGGGACTTCTTTCTGACCCTGGGGCTCCTTCACACAATTCAATATGCCATATCATCAAAAACATGGACGCGGTCAAATCTCAACGGTTTATTCAATTCCATATCCATATAAATATATACACAATACCAAAGCATATCTGGACTGCTCATCTTGGGCTCGACCATATGCTATTCCCATCCCATGCAATGTACATGAGGTATATGAATGTATCATGATGTAAAATCTTATGCAATAATATGTGAAAACATCTCAAGTATTTCAGAAATAAAATAAGCATAATTCTTTTCATAATTTATCACATGATTTTGGGGAAAATCAATCATCTCATCCATAATAGTAAAATGCTATATTTAAGATACAACTTTAGTGCTTCAATAATGTAGGAAAGCCTACTTGATCGAAGGTGATCAATGAAGAGGGATGGATTGCGGGATAGCATGAATGGTGTCAAGGTTACTCTTGGCTCTAGAAGTTTGTGAAGTGCACGATGCTACCAAGGAGTCCAAAGCTTTAAACGCAAGTCCTTTTTAATGCAAAGTTGCTGCAGATTAATATAAATGTTCTAAGCAATTAAAAATTGATGATTGTTAAATCTCTTTAAAGTGCCTTTGTTTACATTGTTAAAGATTATATCTTCTTGCCCCAATTAAGGCAATCTAAGGTCGAGGGCTTAAAGTGAAGGTCTTGAGCTCAAACACTACCATCTGAACCAAACACCATAGTCCCCCTTCTACATCTTCCACCTCATGGTTTGCTTTCTTTTCTCAAAACCAGTTTGAATAGAAATATATGAAACTGTACAGTAATAACTGTGGAAAAAGATTTGAAATCATAAACCAACGAATATATATATAGTTTAAATAACTGTGACCATATGCTACAGATATTAAGAATAGAAAAGCAATAGATAAAACTGAATAAAGATAGGATAAAATCTGGACATGAGTTAGCAACACAATAAGGGACTTTATAGAAATCCTTTGGCCAATAGGTGAGAAAATAAAATTAATGATACTTGGATATCTACTGATCATTCCAAAATTCTACCTTATATAATAATGTAGTAAAATAAAATAAAACTGGTAAGCGAAAATCTATACAGGTTCAAATCACGTATTATCATAGTATAATAAACAAATAAGACTGTAGTTTGAGTCTAAAAACAGTCCCAACTTGGGACGATTTAGGGGCAGGCTGCCTTTAAGAAAAATAATAATAATAGCTCAATGTACATTTGATTTAATAAGTACTTAACCCCTCAAACTAAGTTAAAACAAGGCAAGCACTAAAGGAAAAATCCCACAAAAAGGGCTCGGCCTGGGATGGTTTTGTTTCATGAAATACATTTGAAATCCATAAGCTGATTTGATATTAATAAGTAAAAGGTTGCACTTCAACACAGTGGTGGCTAAAGGGACAAAATAGTTAGAATAAAAATATCAAAAGCAAGAATCATTCACCCACAAGGTTCGATTGAAGAAAAGGATTCTTGTAACTCATAGCAGGTCAAGGACTGTGAGTCGTAAAGACTTCCATTCAATCAGATTCAATACTTTATGGGTCAGTGCACTTTACACATTACAGCTGGTTGTAAAACAACAAGAGGGAATCGATCCAAGCACACAAGATTTGGGGCTTAAAAAGAAAAACCCATAAACATACAGTGGGTAGGTGAAAATAGAAAAGATACATACCCATTAGTTGTTGTAGAGTGGAGACAAGAACAGAAGAAGGCTTGTCACAAGGTGGTGCTGCTCTGGCACTTCGAACGGAAACTTGGTCTTCATAGAGGCGAGGAGGAGCGATGGATAGAAAACGTGAGAGGGGGAAAAGGG
Source organism: Chimonanthus salicifolius (assembly GCA_013350335.1). Lineage (NCBI taxonomy): Eukaryota > Viridiplantae > Streptophyta > Magnoliopsida > Laurales > Calycanthaceae > Chimonanthus > Chimonanthus salicifolius. The sequence continues at coordinate 39,432,077 of CM023536.1, forward strand.
ACGATTATAAGGAGAGGGGGAAAATGGACGATTATAAGGAGAGGGGTTAGAAGAAATAGGACTTGTTGCGGCCTTGAAAGAGATCAGCAAAGGAAAGAATCCAAGTAGGAGAAGGATTGGTGGAGAAAAGATAGGGTTTGTCGTGGGGTGTTAAGGAAATGAAACCTAGAGTGTTTTATCGAGAATGAGATTTACCAAGGGTGTGGGTCTCCGAGGGGCCCACATGGATTTGGGTTTTCGGTATTTTGATCTTTGTTTCTCTAATCCTTCTATTTATTTCTTCTCTAGATCACACTATTTAATTTAATTCTCTTTTTCTATCTTAAATTAGTTTTCTAAAGACAAGGATTTGACCACTTGAATTAATATTTTATTTGATGTTACTATAATTTCAATTTTGCTCAATTTATTTTAATTTTTCTCTCCAATTAGTTATTTAATTAAAAGGGATTAAATTGTAATTCTAGTTAAGGGGAAAGTCTTTTTATTGGAGAGCTAATTATATTTAATACTAAGTCTCAATGTATTATCGAAAGAAATTTTAAATAAAATAACAACACACCAATACACGCAAATACTAAATTTTTCAAAGCTAATTCTACCCACTTCTACTGACCCGCTACTCCGGGTCGGATCACTACATAAATAGGCTCAGAACATGTTGCTTGTTTTACTAGTCAGTAGGATACTTGGCTTTGGCATTGTCGGCTTGGTCATTCATCTAATACAGTGTCAAAGCATTTGCAATCTTCTTTGAAAATTGATAATTTTGTCTGTGAAAGTTGTCAGTATGGAAAGCAGCATCGACTCACCTTTTCTCGGTCTTCCAATAATTTATTTTCTACTTTTCTCTCCTTAATACATTCTGATGTTTGGATGTCATTCGTTATTTCTTCAATGGGATTTCCTTATTTTGTAACATTCATAGATAATTACTTTCGTATGACTTGGGTTTATTTTGATGAAACATAAATCATGTTGTTTCTCCGTCATATCACAGTTTCCTCTCCAAATAAATACCCCTTCCATTGCTAAGAGGATTGATAGCTCTTTGAGATTCTTCCTTGGAGGGTGCTATGGAAGAAGAATTGGTTGCGCTTGGAAAAAAATAGACTTCGCAGATGGTATCCCTGCTACATGGGAAGACCCCGGTAGGGTGTAAATGGGTCTTTGCTCTCAAATTCGATCCAGATGGATCCATTGCTCGATATGAAGCTCGCCTAATGGCTAAAGGCTTCACTTAGACCTATGGCATTGATTATAAGGATACTTTCTTTTTGTTGCGAAGATCACCTCTGTACGGGTTATCATCTCTATTGCTAATACTTAGCAGTGGATCTGCATCAGTTAGATGTCAAGAATGCATTTCCCCATAGTGACCTAAAAGAAGAAGTTTACATGCTACTACCTCTGGGCTTTATTAGACAAAGGGAGCAAGGGAAGGTATGCCAACTTAAAAAAGAACTATATGGTCTCAAACAGTCTCCTCGAGCGTGGTTTGATAAGTTTAGCACAACCTTGTTAAGTTATAGTTTTGCTTGAGTTAAATAGATCATTCCGTTTTTGTGTATCATGCTAAAGATGTTGTTATACTTCTAGTGGTTTATGTGGATGGCATAGTCTTAACAAGGAATGATGAGTCCTCATTAGTGTTTTGAAAGCCTATCTACAACAATCTTTTAGTATTAAGGATCTTGCCTTACTTTTAAAAAAAAAAGGATCTTGGCTTACTTCATTATTTCTTAGTAATTGAAGTTACTCAATTATGTAAAAGACTTGTTCTCTCCCAACGAAAATATGCTTTAGATCTTCTTCATGATGTTGGATATTCTGGATGCAAGCTTGCACATACCCCATTTGATGTTAATTCAAAACTTTCTGCATTTGATGGGACTTTTCTTCCTGATTTCCGCTTTTATCAGCAATTAGTAGGCAAGCTCATTTATCTTACCATCACCCGACCTGACTTGGCTTATGTTGTCAGTGTAGTAATTCAATTTATGGATGCTCCTACGAATGCTCACATTTATGAGGTCTTTTGCATTTTACGATATCTTAAGGTCCACCCCAGTCGTGGACTCTTTTATAAGAATTAATCTAAGTTTAATATTCGCGGGTATTCTAACGCTAACTGGGCTAGTTCTCCTGATGATCGACGATCTACCTTGGGCTATTGTATTCTTTTAGGATTTCATTTGGTTTCTTAGTGAAGCAAGAAACAAACTGTTGGACTCTTTTATAAGAATTAGTTTAAGTTTAATATTCGTGGGCTCTGAGATTGACTGGGCTGGTTCTCCTGATGATGGACGATCTACCTCAGACTATTGTATTCTTTTAGGATCTTATTTGGTTTCTTGGTGAAGGAAGAAACAAACTGTTGTTGCTTGTTGTAGTGCAGAAGCAGCATACATGGCCATGGTCAACACAGCGTGTGAATTACTGTGGTTCAAACATGTTCTTGATGAATTGGGCTTTTTTTGGTCAGAGGAACTTATCATGTTCTGTGACAATCGAGCTGCAAGCAATATTTTTTCCAATCTAGTTTTCCATGAACATACAAAACATATAGAGATTGATTGCCATTTTCTTCGACATCATGTTTCCTTTGGGAATATTGTCACACTATATTTGAAGTCCAAGGATCAATTAGCCGACATGATTACAAAAGCCATCTCTCGCTCTCAACTAGATAATGTTTTCAGCAAGTTGGGCTTAATTGATATCTTCGCATCAGCTTGAGGGAGAGTGTTGTAAATATTGTAATTTGTGTATTCTTTACATTTTTTATTATAGAGTTGACCTACAAATGCCATTAGGTGTCATTAGGTGTGATTGGTTTTTCTTTCCTTATTTGCCACCTTGATTGGCTCTTTGTAATCTATATATACATGTGTACTCTCTTTTATTACAAGAAATACATACAAAGAATTAATTTATCTTAGCTTTCATCCATTCTCTTCATTATTTTCTTCCCATTCTATATTTTTATCACTTTGTGTATAACTAGGGCACTTGGTTTCATTGTAAAGCATCCAATTTTGAATCCAATTGAGTGAAATTCAAAGCTTGTGGGCGAAATTCGTCTCTCTCTAGTGTAAGTTTGAGTTTTCCTTGGGTCTTCTAGTTTTCTTCTAGGTTTCAATTCTTAGTTCAAGGAAGAGTCTTGGTCTAATTCGAGTCCACCTTGGACGAATTTGATCTAATCTCCAATTGGATTGTAAGAATTCAATTATAGAGTTCTAGAAATCCTTATTTTCTTAAGTGATTTTGCATGGTGTCAACTTCATCTAAAGAAGTCATCGACCTTTATCTCTTTATTCCGGTGAGAATTGGAGGTTTTGGTTCATCTCCTTGAAGCCTTGTTTGCCATAATCTAGGTGGGTGATCAAGGAGTGCTACACGTGTTAGTTGGTCTGAGGATCTCCCTAGACGATTCGATCCACTGGGTCCGGATTCTTTTGGGGTTCTGCCGAATTTCAAAGCCGGTTCATGAAGGATTTCTTATTTCAGAAGGTGGAAGCATAGGCACCCAACCCTTCCCTTCATCACATCCCATGACATATGTGCAGTGTCCCCATTTAAAATGAGTAGTCAAGTCTCCCTAGAGTTGCTCAATCTTAGTCTCTATTTCTATTTTCAGTTATTTTTCATGAATTTTACATAATTTTTAATTATTGATATGCCAATGGTGTGACAAATCGATCCAACTCACTAAATCTAATTCTCAAATCTTTATTTCTATTTTTGTCCATTTTTGGTAGAATTTTCTCTAGTTCAAGTCTCCATGAAATTGTCTCAACTGTAGATTAAATGAATGGTTGGGATTCATTTGATGTCACCTAAACATTCTCTCTTTTATATAAAGATAGGGTACTAATGCACACACACACGCGCACGCACGCACGCACGCACGTATCTATGTATATGTATATCTTACGCACGCACGCATATATCTATGTATATATATATAACTAGATAAGCTTTGTATATATCAATGTATATGTATATGTATATCTTTATGCACATATATAACTAGATAGGTGTATACGTAAATACATACAAACATTTGCATGTTGTACATGCTTAAAGGTTTTAGCAACCTAACCCATCCCATCCAAAACCCATGGAGTCAGTAGTAGGAATTACGTTCCTAACTGCAAACAACATGCATTCCGGAACATTGTACTCACAGTTTTCATCTTTGACATTTGTTTTTCCAGCCTCTTTTGCTTCCAATCATTTAAACATTACCTTACATGTTTGTATGTTGATTCCACGGCTTGTAATGTTTCCGGTCTACAGTTGGGGTTTGTTTGCGGTTATTAACTTAATGATGGAAGGATCTATTAAGGGAGAAGGGACATAAACATTTATCTTTGTCCTTCAGTTCTTTTTTTTTTCCCTTGTGCGAGCAGATGGGTGCATGCTTTGTTTTTGTCCCCTAGCAATGTGGTGGACTATCTGTGATGTGAAATAAGGTGTTGAATATAGCAACCAAATTTGTCCTTCTGCAAGCTAGTGTTGTGTTTAAGAGGAAGGTTCAGCATTTATGCACCATTTTACATTGAAAAGGTCTTAAAGTTTGTTTTACCGGCATTTGATTTTCCGTGGACAATTGCATAGGAATTGGGAATAGCTTATAATGGATGTCCTAGCCTTACCCTACACCAAGTGCCTGCATCAACTTTTACCTTGATAAGTTGATCCTAGAGCTTCTTGTTGGCTTTTGGTAGATGGTTGGAATCATCTAGCTGGGGGTGTAACACATTCGTGGTGGCACTTCTTGTCCATTGTCCTCTACCGCAGACGATGTTCTAAGCTGCTGTGTCATTGTAAATGTTGTGCAAATGTTTCACACTCATTTTGCTCCCATTACAAATCAGCATTCAGTTATTAGGTGCTGTCTAACCATTCTATACAATTTACTATCAATACATGCATGAGTTGTCATAAGAAACTATTTCTTTATGGCTTGTGAATAGGCACTTGGGCTATGCGCAATGCCTGCAGGCATTGCACTTGCATAATTAGCAGTTTGCAGTTTTGTTGACCTATCATTTCTTTTTGCTTTAGTAATATCTTGGCAGATTGTAACTGCCTCTTACCATCCTTCCGCAGATATGAAGATGATACCCATTGAAAACTATGGAGTTCAGTGTATGTCAATAGGATTTCTCATCGACAAGGATGCTCCGATTGTATGGAGAGGTCCTATGGTTTGTATTTGTTATCATCACTCTTCACTTTTTTTAGCTGTAGGTAAATGTTAATTGTCTTCTAGACACTTCTTTGATGAATCATTAGGTACATTATGTACCTATTATTACGTTACATTTAATATCATGGAATGAGAATTCAAATTACAACATTTCTTTTTGGATTTTTTATATTAGTACCTGCATTTTGGCTTTATTGCAAAGAAGTCCTTATGTTTTTCATATTTGTAAAATAGTCCTTAACATTTTGATAACCTATCCAATTAAGTTCCTGCAGATAATCTATTAACTAGAAGATAGCTGGTGTTGACCAAACTATTTAAGTACCAAAAATACCCTCATGCATAAAATTCCAAAATGCCTATATATAAAAAACAATGTTCATCCGCAAACGAGTTTGCATGAAGTTTGGTGCAAACTTGGATTGTGGGGCCCATAGTGGATTGAATGGAACTATTCTCTTCTTCACACCTTGCTATCCCTTGAATTACACCCATGCCTAATTTGACACCAATTAGCTTTTAAAGCCTATTGATCTACCTTGATGAACTTCCACCTTTAAATAACTGTGAGATTTTGAAAGTTGTAGAAAACATGATTGCTCTTATCCATTCAACATGAAATTTTACAGGCACCATACAGGAGCCAAGGCCTTTCAAACCCACCCATCCATCAAGCCGTTTACACCAAACTTTGGTGCAAACTAGTTTGTCGGTATATATATATATATATATATATATATATATATATTGCGAGGGTCACCTGCGCATCAGTGCCCAAGATATGCTTGAGCTCCCTGCCAATTTTACCTAGAACCATGGTCATTTAAAAACGGTTTTGAAGAAACCCCAAAACCATGGCTACTATTGGCTGATTTAAAAACGTTTTTGAAAAAGAATTAGAAAGAGGAAGTGGAACCCAGGTGGGCCTTGGCCCAGTCTCGAGCCAGGCCTAGCCAAGTCAGGCCCAACCAACTTAAGGTTTTAAAAGAGGGTCTTAACTCTAAAGGAAGGCAGCAATTGACAATTACACAAAGAAAAAGGAAAGAACTGAAGGAAAGAGAAGAAAGAAAACGAAGGAAGAACGGGAGCTGCCGCTGATTCGGTGAGAAGCCACGGCAAGGAGAAGGGTGAGAAGCCCACCCTTTACAGGTACTCTACTTCCTCCTTCCTCTTCTCCTTTCCTTTTCTCTTTTTCTTTTCTTCTTCTTCCTCCCAAAGCCTTTTCCGCCATTACATTTCCATACCCTTTCCTCTTGCTGTCGCACCTCTCCCCACCCCTGTTCCCATTTCTGCCACCCCCCTAGACCCCCATTTGGTTTCGCCTACCCCTCACTGGCCTTCCTAGCATTATTGCCCGTGTTTCAGACCCAACACCACTACCGTCACCTGTTATACATCCTCATCTGCCTGCGACTTCCCTCCCAGAACCTCCTCCTAGCAGCCAACCATAATACACCCTCCTAAGCCCATCACTTACACACGTAAACTCCTCCCTGGGTTTCTCCCCCTCTCCAAATCCCTTTCCCTACCTTCGTCCTTCGCTAAAATCCTTCCCTACTCCACTCGTCCCTCCAAACAGCCTCTCCAGTCTTGTTGTGGTCCCTCCTTTGAGCCATCCCTTCTGCCTCATATCTCTTTAAGTCCTTCCATACCTGCCGGACTCCATATCATAGCCCTACTTGACTACCGTGTTCCCCTGGGCCCCATATTTTCTTAATTTAACCTTTCCTTAGTCCCTCTTGTTGCCTATAGTCCCTCCACCTCCTTACCTAGTCACCCACATCATAAGAAAACCATTTATTTTTATTTTGTAGCCTTCCTTTTACCCCTTTTGCTGCATTTATCCCCCTTTACCACCTTATCTTTACTGCCTAATAGTTTGAATTAATCCCTGTCGGTGTTAGATCTACATATTTCAAATTCCCCTTTGTTTTGAGGGTCTTATACTTTGAGTTGTGGTTTGGTCTGGACCATAACATAATTGCTCACGTTGAAATTTCAAGAACTGCATGATTGTTTGGTGGGAAATTTATATTGTTTTATTGCATTTATTAATTTGTACTTTTAATTTCAGCCCATTTTAGATTCAGGGAGCATTATTTTTTGAATGTTTTCATAACCACTTTAGGCATTTAGGGTTACCCTATCCCTTTGTCCTACATCAAATTGGTATCAGAGCTTAGGGTTGGGTTGTTTCCTTAAACACCCACGGTCTTAGGTTGCATTTTATTTGTGAAAAAAAAATTGCATTTTTATTATTATTATTTTTTTAAAATTTTTAGTCATTACATCATTACATCATTCATCGCATATAGACTTAGGACACAGCATCCAGTTTGAGTCCTTTCCTTAGAGTTGTGAGTCTAGACATGTCAGGTGATCCACCCCCAGCTTGGGCTACCCAACTCATGAACCAGATAGCTGCAGTCCAAAGGTTATGTGAAGCCTCACACACTGACCTAGTTGCTATAGGAAATGGACTTGATAACCTATGCAAGAGCAAAAGGATAGAACTCCACCATGTACAGGCCCCGAACACCCCATCAAAGAAAGAAGTTGCAATGGGGAGTAAAAATATCAAATGTCAGGGTGCAGATGTCGGTGAGACATGTGTAGATGATGAACTCAAGCCCTCATTTCTTGTGAAAATGATTGCAGAAGGTAGAAGCCCAAAATTCCCCGCTCTCAATATATCATCTATCGAGGGAAATGATAATGACGATAGTTCTGCAAGAGAGCTTGCTTTGAGTGAAGTCCAGCGCTCAAATGCGACACAAACCTTGAATGTTTCCTCACCAGAGATTGATGAAGGGTTGCTCTCAGAATTAGATGATGTTGGGGACTTCAGTGTTGAGGAACCAAGATTCTCTGAAAAGCTTCTGCAGTCTGACGGACAGTTTGACTAGAAAACAGGTGTTGAAGTTACAATAGCCTGTTTAACTCAATGGATGTGCGCGCGAGTCTTCTTGCACTGCAACTTTTAGAAACTGTTGAACTTCAGTCAGTTGCTGAACAATCAAAACCATTGGAATCTGAAGTTTCCCATGAAAAACTTGAGAGGGTTGATCATGATGTTAAGACAAAGGAAGGAGGTTCAGAGCTACTAGTTAATGAGTCAAGTTCTGTTGCAGATATTCATTTGGCATAAGCAACTGCATGGAGATGCTGAGAAATCTATGCCTGTCCAATCATTTGGCAGTGAGCTGGAACAGGTGGAATCCAGAGTTGTAACTGTTGAATCTTGGCTAGATAAGAATGGGTTGGAGACAATCGAGTCTCATTCTGATGTACATGTTCTTGAAGAAAATTCCCATGGAAGTGCGGATTATCAATAGATGAGAAACATCCAGAGCATTCACAGATTTATATTCATGAAGAAACCTCTATGAAAGGTGTGGACTTGACTTTGAAGCAACCTTATGAAGTTGATTGGGAGAAATCTGCTACTCCTGAACCAGTCAGTGAGAATGTAGTACTGGTGGGATCTGAAGTTGGAACTGCAACCTTCTGTCCCCAATAACAGTGCCATCCCTCGCAAAAATTGCTTGATTGGCTTGAATTTCATTCTCCATCCTTACAAAAGCATAAGCCTTACCCCAGATGTTTGTTCTTTTTGTAATGAAAACATCCCTATCTGATCCATGCTTGCCAAAAGAAGACTTCAACCCCTTGGTGGTTGCGGTCTGGTAGATTATCCAGAAAGAAGGTGACTGGATCTTCCTCGGAAATTTTCTCCTATGCCCAAACAATCTCCCTCCCTTTAGATCTTACACAAGCTAAATGTTGTATATTGTTTTCACTAGTTCTGGCAAAGGGAGGCAGCAAGCTTGAGGCAACAATTGCAGTATTACAAGAAAGCCATTGGTACAATATTTTCACCCAGGCTCATGTTTATGTTAAAGCATCTTTTGCCTAAAAGGCCCTTGACAGACTCTAAGATTCAAGTCTTGACTATATTCTTGACCAAAAACTCTTAAACCATTGTTTAGGGGATGAGTCTTCTTTCCCCTTCGTCTCCTGCAAGAAACTATATTTCTTATCATTCTCATCATAGTATCTGCAAACTTAAAGCTCTGTCCTATCGAAGTACCCACTCCTGAGATGTTCTTTTTTTGTACTCAGCTTGCCTACTGCAACTGTGTGTCATTGTAGTGTCACTTCCATGGTTTCCTTAACAACATTTTTACTCACTTTTCACTCAATTGGTTTCCATCACAAAACGTCTGTTCCCATTTCAATTGGATGTCTTTTTTCCTGATGTATACATTTGATGTCTTAGCATTTGAAGAATGAAACTCTCTCTCTCCATGAATCAACTTCAACTTATGTTTGTGCAAACTTATTTAGATTTCTTCCCAATGCTTGGTTAAGAACCCTACCCAGTTTTCCTGTAAATTGGATGGAAGTAATAATTTTGTTATTGACATAAAACAATCATACTTTTAATCTTCCAAATTAGATGTCTGTTCTCTAGGCTGGATTTGTAGTTTGTACCGAAGTCCACTGCATATAATTACATAACAGTCGGTAAATTATGTTATTTTATCTTAATCAAGTTGGTTGATACTAATTGTGGCTGAACATGGTGTGTTTTGCATAATATGTTTATAAGCTTGGTTTTGGTCCTTTATGATATTCAGAGCTGGTAGCTGGTTTTCTTTTCTCTAATTTATATCACTTTACTCATGTTGCCCATTCTTTTATTTATAATATCATTGGATCATAATAAAGAAACATTCATGTTGTATGTGTTATTCATATCTTGTTCGCATTCTGCGCTTGATGTGATCTCTTTGTGGAGAAATGGCTTGAAGAAGATGATGATGTTATCTTAGTAGCTCTTTTTCAATATTAGTAAGATATTTTCATAGTTTTGTTTTTTCCCCCTAAAGGTGGGTTGTCACATATTTGTTTTTAGTGAATTGTGATCAAATTAGGTTACTTTTGTTTTCTTTCTGTTTAACGATTATTTCAGCAACTTGTGAGAGTTTCAATAGCAAATGAACTAGTCCACATGAGACGCAAAGAGAAGAAGCCGGGTATTCTTTTCAAAATTGATATGGAAAAGGCTTATGATTGCGTGGACTTGGTCTTTTGTGGGTTACCTTTTTCTAGGATGGGTTTTGGAAATCTTTGGTGCCGTTGGATGAAAGGATGTATTGAGGAAACATCATATTCAATCTTGGTAAATGGTTCCCCGACAACACCAATACAAGCTAACAGAGGTTTAAGGCAAGGAGACCCACTCTCTCCTTTTATTTTCACCCTTTTTGGGGAAAGTTTAAACAAATTAGTCGAAAAGGCTAGAGAACTTGGAGCGGTAAAAGGTTTCGAGACATCGCCATAGGGTCCGATGGTTACTCATCTATAATCTGCGGATGATACTTTGTTCTTTTGTGAACCTGATCGTCAAGAATTACTGGGTTACAAAGCTATCCTAAGATGTTTCGAGTTAGTATCGGGCCTAAGAATCAACCTTGGAAAAAGCATTATCATAGGAATCGATAGGGAAGAGGATACACTCACGGACCTTGCAGAAGGAATGGGTTGCGGTGTTGGGAATCTGCCCTTCATCTACATGGGTTTACCGGTGGGTGGGAACCCTAGACACAAAAAATTTTGGTCCCCGGTAATAGAAAAAAGTGGAAAAAAGATTGGCCGGGTGGGGAAGAAAATATCTCCCTTGGTGGACGAGTGACCCTCTTTAAATCCGTCCTGTTGAATCTACCTATCTATTCTCTCTCTCTCTTTGAAATGCCAAAAGGGGTAGCAAATAAAATAGAGCTACTTTTTAGAAAGTTTCTGTGGGGAGATAATGAGACAAAAAAAAAAGTTCATCTAGTGGCATGGTTGGAGATAACCAAACCAAAAGCCAAGGGAGGACTAGGAGTGATCCTAATGTAGCGGAAGCGGGGAGAAAAGCAAACAATAAGCCAGTTCCAACTGATTATCGGGTCACACACTTAAACTCGTCACACGTCTGGGGGTTTGGGACTTAAAGGAGAACTGGCACGTGTGAATGACTTATGAAATTAGGGCAGAACTTAGGGTGATACGAATGGGAAAAGAAAAGAATGGAAAAATAAAGGAATGGCTGGCGGCGGAACTGTGGGAAGAAGAAGGGTTCGCGAGGAGAAAGTGGAAGAAGGGTAGGTTCTGAGGATAGCAGCGAAGAGAAAGGAGATGAAGGGAAGATGGAAGATGTTTGCTGTACCTGGTTTAGGCGAAGGCGAATCTGAAGAGGGGTGATAGAAGGTGAGAAGCAGTGGCGGAAGTTGGATTGCAGGTGTCGACTAGCAGATTGAAGCAGAGGCGACAACAGCAAGGTCTGGCGATGACGAAGGCTCTGGGATGAAGCCTAGAGATCAGCGAAGATGGGAATTGCTCTTGGTATTAAGTCCAAGATCTGCGATGAAGAACTCGAGTGGAACTGAACCACCAAGGGAGGATCGTCTGCAACTAAGGCAGCAAAGAGGATAACCGTGCTTGAAGGCAAAGAGATAATAAAATCTTAATCTTATTTTATAATTTCGAAAGAGGTAAATCCCTTTCTTACATCAATCTTATTTATAATAAAACTACGAACTCAAAATAGCAAAGGACGCTACAATTGACTGTCCTAAACAGATTTGGAAGGCCACGTGAGTGGTTTCCAATTCGTTTGCAACTTCTAAACTCATCTTTAGAGTCCTAAATAAACCAGGAAGGACACCGACGTGGCTTCCTTGTGACACAAGAATTCTAAAATTAAAATAATGCGAAAATAGTAAATACGAAAATAGATGGGGCTCTGTTGTGTATCCTACATCAGATCCCTTTGAAGGTAAGGAACCAAGCTCTCCTGTGCAAGTGGGCATGGATATTTGGGAGAGAACATGATTCATTGTGGATCAGAATTTTGAAAGCAAGGTATGGGCTGGAGGAGGTTAGCTATTGGTTCCTAAGTGATAATGTGGAAAAAAAAGGTTCTCCGACGATTAAGTCTTGGTCGAGATTGGGACAAGGAGGAGATGGCAGCAGGAGCAATTTTTAGGAACAAAACTAGACTCTTGGTTGGGAAAGGGGACCGCACATTTTTTTGGAAAGACCTATGGTTAGGTGATAGGCCACAGAGGGAAGTCTACCCAAGGTTATTCCGAGTTGCTAGGAACAAGAATGCGCTGTTACAGGAGAACTATAAGTAAGAAGGTAACCAAGTGATTTGGCAAGTAGACTTTAGGAGGGTTTTGCGCTCCATTGAAGAAGGTAGTAGACTTGATCTCCTAGGCCAATTGGGGGAATTCCCCATCTCACCCAGCGAAGAGGATGAATTGTTATGGACTGGGGATCCCTCTGGTAAGCTCTCGGTCAAAGCTTTGGTAGACTTGGTCTTACTACAACATTCCTCTACAAAATCTTCAACCAATTTGGCCTGGAAAGAACTGCTCCTGCTGGAGTTCAAATCTTCGTTTGGTGTGTTTTAAAGGATAGAGTGTTAACGAGAATGGAACTTAATAGAAGAGAATTGATTAGCATAGAGGTGAATCTTAAGTGCCCTTATTGTGAGACAGAGGAGAAGGATGCTGATCACCTCTTCATTGGATACCCAACGGCTAGGAGACTTTGGACAAACTTTGCCAATCTATTAGACGTACCCTGGGTGATGGATCGTACATGTAAGGGGTCACTGGAGTCATGGTTTCTCGCTAAGCTTGCCCCTAGGTACAAACTTGCTTGGAACATGATTTTTGCAGCTATTCTTTGGACCATTTGGAAGGAAAGGAATTCTCGGATTTTTGAAGGAAAGTCGATGGATGGGAGGAGCTCTTTCAAAAAGCTAAATGGAGAGTATGCGTATGGCTTCTATCTAGTAAGGAGTTTAGTGGTCTAAAACCCATGGATCTCCTTTCATCCTGGGACGGGATGTATGAATGGATATAGGAGGAAAGTGCGATGCAACGAAAGATGGAAAAGCCCAAAATAGAACATCATGAAGTTCAACATCGACAAAGTAGCGAAGGGGAAGCAAGGGCCAGCAAGAATAGGGGGAATGCCTTAGGAATCATGAGGGGATTACTTCCATTGTCTTCAGTGAGCCAGTGGGAGTTAGGGACTGTCACGCCCGCCTTCCAACACCTAAATGGGCGTGATCTGACTGCACAATTTTAGATTACCTGTTGCCCTAAACGGGTCTTACATCATAAATCCGTGGTTATATATTTTTTTTCAAACAAACATATCTACATTCGCAAGTCATCAAATTCCTCACGTCCACAACCTACTAAATAATCTGATATTTCCATTCATCATCTCATATAACTTAGAGAAAAAACATATTCCATCACGTGAAGATTTCTAAACTCACAAATTTACTCACATTCCCATACGAACCAAAATATATCGTAACAAATTTACTCAATACTTGAATTTATCATCCAAGTTCCAACAAACCAAATAAACAAATAAACAAATTCCTCAAAGAGTCTCAAATCTAATATAGATCCAATTTATAATTTAAATACTAAATTCTTCAATAGTCTACGCAATTCCAAGCATCCTCCAACAACTCGTTGTCTTCTAAGCTCAGTTTTGGTTATCATCCAGGCCCAAGTCCAAGGAATTGCCTGCAATGTAAGGGATGAGTTCCATGCCCAGTGAAGAAAACAACACCACATACATGGAATATGATATCTTTACTTTCTCACATAATATTTCAAACCAACGTATATAACAATTTATTTGATGCTCATGCCTTATGCAAGAATGCAATTCTCAATGCAATATGCCATAATCCAACCCATCATCCACATCTACTGAGATTTGGTGGTCTTCCCGACGAATCGAGGATAAGCAACATTGCCTTAGTGGCCTTTCCACCTAAAGTGAGGATAACACAATCCACCACCAAATAACAGTCTTCATGACTTGTCACGGATGACACATCTCTTCCACCGTAGTGGTCTTCCCACTTAAAGTGAGGCTAACAACACTACCACTGTCGTGGTCTTCGTGAGAATCATGGATCACACCCTCATACCCATTGCTATGAATATGAGAATGCCATTCTCAATGCCAATAAACATGCTTAATTATTATCTTGTAGACTTATGAATCTCATTCTAAGCAGATTATGACATCATAATCAACATCTCACTTGCCATAGCATACATATAACTTAGTAATAGTCCAAGCATCATAATATTAGAATCACATACACCAACATTCAAACATGTCCAATCAAGATTAATAATTCAACGATACCATACAAATAGCCATCCATCTACGAATATAAATAATTGGATCTTCAACAATATTAATGGTTAGATTCCACAATCTGGGAAGACTGAGTCTCCTCACGGCCAATAGAATGTTTAGCCAAAATCTCCCTTACACTACTGTGAGTGACCACCGGAGCACAACCATTATCAACATGTACCCAGTCTATTTCTAGATCCAACAATTATATTCTAAATATACAATACAATGCAATACAAATACTTCTAAATAGCATGGACTAGATGGGTGTATGAGGATTATTAAACATGGGTGATGGGTGCTGCCCTCACCTATGGATGCTGAAAATAAAAGGTTAAGAGGCTAGGTACAAGATGGTTTTATATCTCAGATCCAAGCTGGACATTAACAAGGCTGGTTTAAGCATCCAGTTTTGGGCAGAATGAGGACAAGTTTTATTGACCAGATATGAGTGAAGTTTTGGGACTAGACAGCCCTCAACATCAACAGTTTGGAGAATGAAAATCAGTTCTTGCCATCAGCCTGTTAACTCCAAGGTAGGGGCTGGTTTTCTCTTGGTTTAAATATATACTCGTGTGTATGAGGTACTATCGTAAATTCCCAAAAGTTCAAACCAATGGAAAAAAAATCATCTTAAGTAAATGAAGAGATTAAAATAAATATGAAAGTACCAGAATAGGGTTCGGCTGAGAAGGCAGGAAAAACACCAAAGGAAAGATAGAATTAGTGAACACCCAATTGAAATAATTAGAAGGAACAAGAGGTAGGAAGATGAAAATAATTAAAGGGAAATCTAAGAGTTTATATTCTTATCTTGTAAACACAAAAAGGGATGGATAATCCAAGGACAATGGATAACACGGAAACTTGGATTAAATCAAAGGGCCTAATGGTTTCAATCAGCAAGCTAGCTTTACACGTTTCAGTTTATGAGACCTGAAAAATCTCATCACAATATATGCAATCAATATCTTGCAGCTAGGTTAGTAATTCAAGACCTGATCCCTTTTGTATTTGGGTCAAAGGGATGGGTTCTCTACTTAAGTTGCAAACAACGACTCAACTGAAAAGGGCTAGGTCCGGCTGGTTGTAAAAACTGTAGCAAAGAAACGATCCAAGCACCCAAGGTGTGGGGCTTTAAGAGGAAAGCCTATAACCATGCAGCAGATAGGTGAAAATTGAAAAGATACATACCTATTTGTTGCTGTAGCGTGGAGACAAGGACGGAGAGGCTCGTCCCAAGGTGGTGCTGCTCTGCTACTTTGAACAGAAACTTGGTCTTCAAACAGGCAAGGAGGATCAAGAACTCTAGAGGGGTGGGCTGGTTGCAGCAAGAGATGCTTCTGTACAGACGAGAGGGACACAAGGGTGTTGCCGCTAGTTGGAGATCGAAAAACACAGAGAGGAAATCGGCTGCCATCGCATGGGTTTAAAGGGAAGAGGGGTCGGTGAGAAGGCTAGGGATTTGTTGCCGATTTTGACAAGGAAAGAAGGGAAGAAATCGTATTTGGGAAAGGAAAAGAGGGGAAAGTAAAAGGAAGGAGTCGTGAGGAGTGATAAGGGAATAAGTAACCGAGGGGTGTGGGTCCCCAAAGGTTTACACGGTTTGGGTAGTGTCTATTAAAATATGTGTATTCTAAAAATACACCCCACTAAATTAATCTCAATATGAAGGAATTTTACTGAAATTGATTTCTATATTAAATTCGACTAAGGTAGGTGGGTCCCATGGATCCACCCAAACTTATTAATTTCAGATTTTTAAATTGGATAATTCTAATTGGAATTTTAACTTTAGGAATTAAGATTTAATTTGGTAATTAAGTTTATTCATTCTCTTAGTTTTAACTACAAGGGGATATATTTGTAAATTTCTAATTGAGATTTCAACTTTGGGGGGTTAAAATTTAATTTGATAAAAATTTTCCATTTATTCTTCACTCCTTTATTTTAAATACTCTTCCTATCTAACTTAACTTTCTAAGGATAAGGATTTGAATACTAAATCCTACAAAATAGTTGAATCAATATTTTATTTAATGTTACTATCCTTTCAATTTTGTTCGATCTATTTTTTATTTTATTTGGTTATTGTAATTTTCTCACTACTCAGTCGCTTACTGAAACGGGGATTTTAATTTTAATTTAATAAATAAATTTCCCATTCGCTTAGACTTCAATAAAGTAAAATAATATCCTAATACACACAATATCAATTTCTAATTAACTCTACCCACTTCTACTGACCCGCTACTTCTGGTCGGGTCATTACAGGGACTCAAATGAGGCGGAAATACTTAGCATTGGGAGAGCTCTGACCATCTGGAAATCATATGGTCAAGGAAAGCTCATCATTGAGGGAGATTCGGCAAACACAATTAAATGATCTAAGGGGCAAAGGCGTCCTCCCTGGAGACTGATTACTTTGGTAAGGGCGTTGGCTTTTGGAATGGATGTGTCCTTTGCTCAGATTGCTCGAACAACGAATGGCGTGGTAGACTACTTTGCCAAGATCGGTGTCACCGACTCCCTCTCTGGTGTTTTCTTCCTCTGAGTTGGAAGATCACATGTTTTTTGTACTTTTATTTCTTTTTCAGGTCTTGTTTGTTTTATCTTTCTGTAGTTCTTTTTCAGTTCTTGTTTGTTTTTATCTTTCTTTAGTTCTTTTTCTTGGTCTAATTCTTTTAGATCTGACTATGTTTGTAATTATTCTCTTCTCCTCAATGAATGGTTTTAGTTACCGCTCAAAAAAAAAAAAAAACTTGTGAGAATATAAGATCCATCTTTCAAAACTTTTTCTATCTTAATTTTAGTGTTTTCTTTCTTTGAGTTGATGGATTCTTTCAGCAGTACTTGCTTCACATTGCACTTGATCTGGATTCTATCCTTTTAGGTAATGAGCGCTCTTGAGAAGTTGACAAGGGGGGTTTCTTGGGGAAAGCTTGACATACTTGTTGTGGATATGCCCCCTGGCACAGGTGATGCTCAATTGTCTATTTCACAGGGTCTGCAGTTATCAGGTATCGATCTTGAAGAATCTTTGATCTGAAATGTATATTTGATGTTGGTTGAGGAAATATTGATGCTTGAAGATCATGTTCATATATGGCTCACCCACTACCTATAGGCATAAAATCCTCGTTCTATGAAAACAAACTTCTATCTATTGGTGTTGTACCCTTCGTCGGGATCTGGTGTTTATTATGGGCTGTTCATGCCTTTCTATTTCTTTTTCTTTCGTGTACGAAAGAGGGGAATGAAGCGGAGGGGAGTTTCGGGAACAAAGCCCCCGGATTTGAAAGTTCAGCCCTATCCTATAGTAGAGTATCTTTTCCCTATCTAAATATCAACATAGCCAACTAGAAAACAAACTCATCCGCTTGTCAATTATTGATAATGGAAAATAATGTACTAGATTTCATTATGAACAATTAAGTAATAAATATATCAATATTTTATTTAGGTTTTAAGAGGAGAGATGTGCTTTAGTATTTTAGTCATCTTGAGAACAATGTTAAGAAGTACCAAAAGAGTCCATGCAAGGTTTCGATATAGGTGTATCACATGTACTGAAGAGTCTGTGTAACATTAGTTTGAAGGTCCACAATGCTTCTTAAGTGTTGAAAAGGAAAAAATAATTTGTAGAAATCCTAAAAGCACATAAAGATTACCCCCAATGTTAAACTGATTGATACCCAATTTTGTGCCCAATTAAGCTGGTTGGAACAACTTTTCTTTTCTTTTTCTTCCTTGTTTTCGTGTGTTGAGAACTGGCTAGAGCAACTCTCACCTCTCCTTCATTTGCTATTTCACACATTTTGTTGAAAATATTTCATGTTTAGATTATTTGTTTATTGTATAATGACTTAATTTATTGTTATTATTATTTTAAATCTCATGGCTTTACATTCTTTTGCACATTCTCTCTCTCTCTCTCTCTCTCTCTCTCTCTCTCTAAAGAGAAATAGATGCATACCCAGACAATATAACCTTTGTAATGGATATGTATTTAACTAATTTTAGAATTAGATTGAATCTTTGTTTTGAATTTTCATAGAGATTCGAGGCTGGCTCCTTGTGGCTTCTCCTTGGTGGAATAAACATGTTACTAAGCATTAGATTAATAAGATTTTGTAAAAATAGTTTACCAGAACTTAATATGGAAGCTGACCTTGCTAAATAGGAAACATCAGATGGACGTGATGATGATGAGTGATATAGTGAAACTTTACCCTCAAGTGCATTTAAAAAAATAACTTCAATTCAAACTGCTATCAGATGTGCTGAGTCGAGGAACAAAGCATCTTCTTACTCCTCGATGAGCTTCCAAATGCAGTGTGACTGCTTCTTTGCTAATGGGGAGGAGCAAACTCTTCAAGGTATACTATAGCAGATAAAGAAAGCTCGAAAAGAGATATGGGGGTTGACATCGTCATAAATGAAGATCCTCACTTGGTGGTCTCGGATTCCAAGAAAAAAGGGAAGCATTTCGGCGCTTCATCGGAAAGCATAAGATTGATATTTGTTCATCCAAGAGTTGAAGAGGGAGGAAATACGAACTACTCTAATAAGGGAGATTTGGGGTAGAAATGAATGTGAATTCTTCAATAAGCCATCAGAGGGACAGTCAGGAGGCTTGATTATTCTATGGAATTCTTTCTTCTTGATTGTCACAACAAGAAGGATGGATTCAAATCCATTTCAGTGAAGGGACTACTGCTGAATGAGGGTGTGGAGATTTGTTTTACCAATATTTATGGACCGAATTCAGATGGTATCCGAACACTTTCTGGCTGGAGTTGGAGGACATCTAGGTTTGGAGCTCCAGACTTTGGCGCATAGGCGTTTTAATGTTGCGAGATATCCTTCAGATAGGAAAGGAGGAAGAGGACACATCAGAGGGATGGAGGCTTTCTCTAATTTTATTGAGAGAAATAGTTTAATTGACTATCCTCTCATCGGCGGACATTTCACTTGGTCTAGTGACCAATTGAGAACGACAATGAGCAGGCTAGACAAGCTCTTTGTCTCTCCTGAGTCGGATACCCATTTCTCCAGTGGAAGTTAAGTCAAACTCTTCAACCCAATTTCAAATCATTGCCTGATACTACTAAACACGGATGAGATAGACTGGGCCTAAAGCCCTTTCCTTTTAGTAATGCATTGCTGGATAACCCCAAGTTTGTGGGCTTCATCAAGGATTGGTGGGAAGGATTCTCCATCCAAGGGGGTCAGTTTTGTATTATCAAGGGAACTCATTTTATTGAAATCAAAGATCAAAGAATGGGTTAAATCTAAGGGGGGACCTATTGGGGAGAGAAAAGAGGTCGCATTGCGGGGATTTGAGGGGTGGAATAGATTGGAGAAGACTTAGCTTCCAAAAGGAACTGTAGGGCTGTCCTTTGGGACTGTCTCTGATTTGAAAAAGTGGAGTGGCGCCAGAAATCAGAAGTTTTGTGGCTAAAGGAGGAGATAAGAATACAAAAATTCTTCCACAGAGCTGCTAACGCCAGAAAGGCATGCCATAGTATTAAATCAATAGTAGTGGAGATGGTAGAGTGGTGGACAAGGAAAGAATTAGGGAAGCAGTGAGGAGACACTTCTTGACCATCTTTCAGTCACCTCTAGGTACTCTCTCTCCTCTCTCCTTTCCTGTAGAGCTCGTGGTTTGTTTTTGTGCTTGTTTTCTAGGTGGTTGATTCTGGTCGTGAGCCCTTTCCGGTGTTTGCCTATCACGGTGGGTTACCACCCCTTCCGAAGGGCGGTTGTTGGACTCCCTCTACTTCTTTTATTCGAGCTTCCATTGCTCCAGAGGAACTCCAGCCTTCTCTAGTTTTCGACATCAGGATCTCTAGATTTCCATCTCTTCCACATCTTGTGCGACAGTTGTTTCCTTAGCTTCCCATCTTATCCTCGCCTCAGTGGATCATCATCCTACTCACCCTCTTTCAGCAGTGGTACTCTCGCTCTTTAACCCTACCTTTCTTCTTCACCACTGTAGTTCTTTCATGGGGCTTGCTCCCTTCCCTTTCTGCTTTGCATTGGCTGCATCTCCCTCTCAGCTTTCTTTTATTCTTGACACCTGGGTGTCTTGGCTCTCCTTTTACTAAGCTTAGCTCTACCTCTTTGATTGAGAGGAGGGCTACCCAGCCGACGATGGATGGGATCCATTTCAAAAAGGTCAGCGTGGGGAGGGTGGGTTGGCTGGAAACAGAATTTACCTTAGAGGAGATTAGGGCGGCCCTTGACGGTCTTGAAGGCGACAAATCTCCAGGTCTTGATGGTTTTAACTTTACCTTCATTAAAACTTGTTGGGAGATGGTAGGACCGGACTTTCTTAAACTCTTCAGGGAGTTTTTCCACAATGGCATTATAACTAGAGGTTTATGTAATCTTGGGTTGGGGGGGGTTTCTTTTTTATAAGTGTTCCCCTTGGTTGGAAGGCTAGTTTTTGCCTGTTTGGTTTTGTAATCTCCTTTTTTAGTAATGAAGTTGTCTTTAAAAGAAAAAACTAGAGGTTTGAAGCACTCTTTCATTTCTCTCATTTCCAAAACAGAAGGGTCTGTCAAAACTCTCACTATAGATCAATCAACCTAATTGGTTGTGTCTACAAGCTAATAGCAAAATGCTGGCAGAAAGACTAAAAGAGGTTCCACGAGAGATAATAGTGGAATCACAGGGCACTTCTGTGGAGGATAGGCTCATCCTGGACGGGGTTTTTGTCGCAAATGAATTGGTTTATATGTGACAAAAGGACAAGAAACCGATGCTCCTCTTCAAAATCAACATGGAGAATGCCTACGACTATGTGGACTGGGAGTTTGTGGGTTACCTTTTTGATAGAATGAGTTTTGGGTAATGGTGGAAGAAGTGGATGAGATCTTGCATGGAGGACACCACATACTCAGTCCTGGTGAATCACATAGCACTTTTGTGGAGGATAGGTAGATCCTGGATGGGGTTCTTGTCGCTAATGAATTGGTTTATATACGAAAGAAGGACAAGAGTTCTTTTGTCTTCGACATCAAGACTCATCTCCTTGTCACCACAGTGGCTTTCCCGAGCAATCCTTTGGCAGCGGTTATTGCACTTTCATCCACTTCGTCTCCCTCGACTCTGCTTCATGTAGCAGTTGGCCCCTCGGTCGCATCGCCTCTTTTCCCGGTACTATCTTTCCTGGACTCTCGCTCGTCTTCTATTCTTTGTGATGCTTCTATTGGGCATGTCTTCTCACTTTTACCCACTTTTGAACTTCTGTCAGGCCCCCTTGGTTGGTTACCCTTTTTTTCGTTGGCCCTAGGCCAAGCTTCTCTTTTCACTAGTTTAAGTTCTGCCTTGTTGGGGGAGGGAGGGGCATCTCGACCAACTTTGGAAGGGATTGATTTTAAAGTATTAGTGAGGATAGAGCACAGTGGTTGGAGAGGGAGTTCACAATGGAGGAGGTTTTGACGGTGCTTGATAGTATTGAGGGGGACAAAGCCCCGGGCCCAGATAGTTTAACTTTAGATTCATCAAAACTTGTTGAGACACAATTGACCCGGATTTCTTCCAAGTCTTTCGGGAACTTCATAACACTTGAGTGATTAATAAGGGGTTGGAGAACTCCTTTATCACTCTCATACCAAAAAGAGAAGGGACCATCTGAATTGTCACACCTTAGACCTATTAGCCTCATTGGATGTGTATACAAGTTATTGAATAAGGTCCTAGCTAAAAGACTGAAGGAAGTCCTCCCTGAGATAGATAGTGAATCGCAAGGGGCGTTTGTAGAGGATTGTCAAATATTGGACGGGGTTTTAATCACAAATGAATTGGTTCATTTGTGACTAAAGGAAAGAAAATCGGGGATTCTGTTCAAAATAGATATGGAAAAAGCATATGATTTCGTGGACTGGGCTTTTGTAGGCTATCTGTTTGATAGAATGGGTTTTGGCCCTAAATGGAGAAGTTGGATGAAAGCCTGTATTGAGATTACGTCCTACTCAATCCTTGTCAATGGCTCTCCAAGCCCACCAATAGCAGCAACCAAAGGCCTTAGACAAGGAGACCCACTCTCACCCTTCATTTTCACAGTAGTAGGAGAAGCTTTGAATAAATTGGTGGAAAAGGCTAGGGAATTAGACATCATTAAAGGTTTTAAAGTGTCCATGCAGGGTCCAACAATTACGCATCTTCAATTTGCAGATGACACTTTGTTTTTCTGTAAACCAAACAAAAGTGAGATTTTAGGGTTTAAAGTGGTTCTAAGATGCTTTGAATTAGTGTCAGGGCTAAGAGTGAACCTTGGAAAAAGTACCCTTATTGGTGTGGGTTTGGAGGAACCCATCTTGAGAGTTATCGCAGCAGAAATAGGGTGCATAACGGGGAAACTACCTTTTACATACCTTTGGCCTACCAGTTGGCTGGAACCCGAGATCAAAGAAATTCTGGGCCTCGGTGGTGGAACGGATTGAAAGAAGATTGAATGGATGGGGGAAAAGGTACCTGTCAATCGGAGGAAGGCTCACCCTCATTAGGGCGGTTCTGTCCAACCCCTCCTCTTATTACATGTCCATTTTCCAAATTCCCAAAGGGGTAAAGGACCAGATGGAAAAGTTGTTCAGGAGATTTTTGTGAAGGGATAAAGTGGACAGAAGAAGGGTACATTTGGTTAGCTGGTTAGAAGTGGCGAAACCAAAAGATAAGGGAGGATTAGGCATAGTACCGGTATATATATTAAAAATCAGGCTCTATTGTGTAAATGGAGTTGGAGATTCGGGAGAGAGAAGGAGGCACTCTGGGCTAGAGTGTTAGGAGCTAGATACTGGTGCCAAGATGCCGGAGGATGGAAATTGGGGGAGAAGGTGGAATGGTTTAGCTCGCCGATAATAAGAGCGTGGAGTGTAGTTAGAGGGGGTAGTCAGCTGGGGCGTGTCTTTCTAGACAACTGTAGACTGACTGTGTGAAATGGGAATAGAAATTGATTTTGGTTAGATTTATGGATGGGGGGTAGATGCCTGAAGGATGTGTACCCTAGGCTTTATAGGGTTGCGAGGGACAAACCAGCCTTAGTCAAGGATTGCCATAGACGGACGCATAACACAATCTTTTGGCCATTGAACTTTAGACGAAATTTGAGAGCTTTAGAACAATAGAGTTTTGAGGAATTAAATCAAAGGCTGAAAGAATTCCCTTTAGTAGTTGAAGAAGAGGACGATTTGCTTTGGATTGGAGATTCCTCAGTTGTGTTCTTTGTGAAGCGTTAGTCCACTCAACCCTACATCAACATAATGAGGAGGAGCCTACTGCGAACCTAGCCTGGAGGAGCCTTGCCTCTCCAAAAGTAAAAACCTCTGTATAATGCGTTCTAAAAGGCAAATTATTGACAATGGTTGCACTCAACAGAAGGGGGTTACTTGGGGTGGACAACAACCTCCACTGCATGTTTGTGGTCACATGGAGGAAGATATAGATCATTTGTTTGTTGATTGCCATGTGGCTAGGAAATTATGGGTAAGCCTTATAGATATGGTGGGGGTATTGTGGGTGTTTGATCAAACATGTGTAGGGATCGTCCGATCATGGAATATTCGGCATTGTAATCTGAAGATAAAGGTGGTTATTTAATACCATTCTATCAGCTGTGTTATGGACGATATGGAAGGAAATGAATGCTAGGATTCAAACTAAAGGAAACAGAGGAAAAAGATCTTGTCCAGAAGGCTAAGTGGAGGCTTTACACATTGGCTATTGTCTGGAGTAGAATTCAAAAGTTTCAGAGCGGTAGACTTCCTAACTTCTTGGGAAGGTTGCCTTAGCAGGGAGCCAAAGAAACACATAATCCAAATTCCATGCCATCCCCCTCAAGCAGGTACTTTTAAATTTAATGTCGATGGGGCTGCCAGAGGAAAACCAGACCCGGCTAGTATAGGAAGTGTGTTGCGTGATTGGAATGGGAGGAAGTCGGTTGTTTTCTCAGCATTCATAGGACAACGACGAGATTCTAACGAGGCAGAACTTATCAATATTAGGAAAGCATTGATCATTTGTTCTTCAATAGGAAGGGGCAAATTGATCATTGAACGGGACTCTACAAATGCAATGAAGTGGGCAACAGGGTCAAAAAGACCTCCATGGAAGATGAACACAATGGTAAGAGAAATTAGAGTGTTATGTCCTAGGAAGGGAGATTTCTTTCGTGGTAGTCAGGAGATATGCAAATGGGGTCACTAACTTCCTCGCCAAAAATGAGGTGGAATCTAAACACTACTGGCGTGTTTTATCTATGAGATATTTTGGGTAGACTGGGTTTTTGCTTCTATTGGAGGACATTATTTGTACTTTTGCATTCTCCTCTGTTGTATTTTGCTCTTTTCTTTCTGTCTATCTTAGGGTTTATGTCTCTTAGACCCTTTAATGACATCCTTTCTATATATTTTTATCATTATTATATTTTCTTTTTGTTACCGCTCAAAAAAGAAAAAAGGGACAAGAAACCAGTGCTCCTCTTCAAAATTGACATGGAGAAGGCCTACCACTATGTGGACTAGGAGTTTGTGGGTTACCTTTTTGACAGAATGAGTTTTGGGCAACGGTGGAAAAAATGAATGAGAGCCTGCGTGGAGGAAACCACATACTTAGTCCTGGTGAATGGCTCCCCTACCCAACCTATAGCAGCCACTAGAGGTCTTAGGCATGGAGACCCATTGTTTCCCTTCATCTTCACTCTAGTAGGTGAGAGTCTGAACAAATTAGTGGGAAAAGCTAGGGACTTGGGCATCTCCAGGTTTTAAAGTGACCGATCCAAGACCGGTGGTCACACACCTACAGTTCTCAGATGATACTTTGGTTCTTCTGTGAACCCAACAAAGATGAAGTTCTCAGTTATAAAGCGATCTCAGGTGTTTTGAATTGGTCTCAGGACTTGAGTGAACTTAGGGAAAAGAACCCTCGTTGGGATAGGCGTGGTGGATAGCTCGCTTAACGATTTAATGGACGAGATAGGGTGCGCTACTGGGGAACTACCATTCTTCTACCTAGGTTGACCAGTGGGCGGGAACCCAAGGCTAAAGAAGTTTGGGGCACCGATGGTGGAAAACATAGAAAGGAGATTGGCTGGTTGGGGTAGAAAATACTTGTCGTTAGGTGGAAGATTAAACCTCGTCAAATCTGTTCTTACAAACTCCCCACGTATTACATGTCTATCTTTGAGATGCCTAAAGGAATGGTGAGGAAACTAGAGCATCTGTTTAAGAAATTCCTTTGGGGGGAGACAGAGGACAGAAGGACAGTGCATTTGGTCGTTTGGCAAGAGGTGGCCAAGTCAAAATCGAAAGGAGCCCTAGGGATTGTCCCTCTTCAGGTTACACATAAAGCATTATTGTGTAAATGGAGTTGGAGATTCGGGACAGAGAGGGAAGCCTGGTGGGCAAGGGTGATGATTGCAAGGTACGAATTAGGATATATTGGGGGATAGGCCTTGGGGAAAATGTCAAGAAGTCGGGCTCTCAAATTGCTAAGGTATGGTGGAATCTAGGTAGGGGTAGGTGTTCAGTGGGCAACATCTTTAGAGATAAGCTAAGTCATCTTGTTGGAAGAGGAGATATAACTCTCTTTTGGGTGGACCTTTGGCTTGGAGACAGACCCTTAAAAGATGTATCCCAGGTTGTAGAGGATGGCTAGAAGCAAACATTCCCTAGTCAGGAACTGCTACAAAGTGGTTGAGGGACACACATCGTGGCATCTCGGCTTTAGAAGAGAGTTGGGGATTTTTGAGAGAATTGGAAGAGTTATTAACCATGCTAGAGGACTTTCCTTTGTCCAGGAGGAAGAAGATGAACTTATTTGGATAGGAGATTCCTCATGTACCTTTTTCATCAAGTCAATGGTCAAGTTGGCTCTTCATCAACATAATGATGAGGACCATCTATCCTGGTTAGCCTGGAAAAGCTTAGCACCCCTAAGGGTCAAATCCTTTGTGCGATCCGCTTTGAAAGGAAATGTGCTCACAAAGATGGATCTTAATAGGAGAGGTTGCTTAGATCGTAGGAGGATCTATGTTGTACACTTTGTTGGTTGTTGGAGGAAGACGTAGATCACTTATTCTCAGGGTGTCCAATGACATGGAGACTGTTGACACAATTCACTAGTCTAATGGTTGTATCATGGGTTTTGATAAAACTTGTGTGGGCGTATGTTCTTATATTTTTCATATGTCTTAATCCAAAGGTTGACTACAAGATATCATTAGTTCTAATTGATTTGTAATTTATTCTTTCATTTTTTGTGACCTTAATTGGCTCCCCGTAATCTATATATATAGGTGTATTCTTTACTTCAATATATAATGCAATACACAGTGAATTCTTCTCCATATTTTTCCATTCTCCTGTTCTTTTATTATTATTTTCTACATGGTATTAGTCAAACGATTTCTGGACTCTTTAAAAGAGGAGTCTTATTCCGTTTTTGTTGTTCCTCGCAAGAGTTATTATTCATCCACGGACTCCTGACATCATCTACGGCTCGAACTCTGTTGCGGATCTCCTTCTCCTTCTTCACAGTTTGAGATTTTTTTCCCACCTTTTTTGGCCCTTCCTATGCTGTTCCTTTACTGTAGTGTCTCCACCTTCACCACAGTTCAACTTTTTCCTGGTGAAGATTCCGACGACGGGACCCCCACAAACGCTTGCCATTTTAGAGTCTCTATCCATCTGTCAAGTGGATTTGTTGATCTGCCGGTGCCTGGTTTGGTTTTTAGTTGTTCCTTCTACAACGCCTGTTTTGGTCCAAAAACCTAGTTTTTTGGGTTTCCCTGCATAGATCGTCTGACCCTCTGCATTGCTTCCGTTCCAGGCTTCTTCCATATGCGTTGCCCCTGACTCTAGTTTCCATCGCACCTGGAGGTCCCACCTTCCATCACCGGTGGGTCCCCCTTTTACTATTTTTTTCAAGTTGTTGTTTGGGATGTCTGTCATACAGTTTTTTGGGTTTTTCCCTTCAATCCACAAGGACACTGACCTTTACGACTTGGATCTACACCATCATGGTCGCCCCTAACCCATTTACCTATGCCTAAGGTAGACCTAGGGTTTCAGTGATCGGTGGGGCCCATTTTACTGGTCATTCATCTGCTGCCTGGGAAGCCAGAACACAGATTTTCTGGTTTTCTTCTCCCTGATTTGAAGGCTTTTCTCTTTGTTGCTTCTCCTGGTGTTGTCCTCACTGGTCTTCGACCTCTCTCCGGCTTCTACTTTCGGCTGTGTTTGGTGGGACCACTTCAACGGTGTTCTTCTCCCTTTGTTGCTTTACACCGCACCTTTTCTTCACAGGTTTTAACCTGTTATTTATTCTGGACTTCTTGTTGTGCTTTTGGATTGCCATCTAGCACACATGTCTTCATCTACTGCTTCCTCCATGGCTTCCTCTGACACCCGTATGAGCATCAACGGCCCACGGGCGACGGGTATTCGTTTTTGCATATATTGTAAGATGACCAACCATTCCGTTGCTTCATGCTACAAGCTTCATGGTCGACCACATCAAGCTAATCTCTCAACTGCCCCTCCTGTTGCTCCTTCCTCTAATATAGCTAATGATAGTGCCCCAGTGACTGGATGGGAATTCAACTTATTACTGCAACGACTGGAGCGCCTTCAATCCTCTAAGGTGTCTAATGTTGTCTCATCGCAATCAGGTACTAAGCCCCTCGCCCACCATGCTCAACACATTCTTGGATTATTGATTCTGGGGCCACTCACCATACGGTTGGTACATCTAATCTCTTTTCATCCCTTTCTCCAACTTTATATGGTATGGTCAAACTAGCTAATGGGTCATTTACTGATGTTATTGGTATTGGAACAATCCCTGTTTCTTCTACTCTGACCCTATCTTCAGTTTTCCGTGTTCCTAATCTCTCATGGAATTTATTACCTGTTAATTCCCTTACTACAACATTGAATTGCTCAATCACCTTCTTTCCTTCTCATTGTGTCTTCCAGGATCTGTCCACAAAGCAGATAATTGGCGGGAGTCATGCAGTTGATGGCTTATACTTCCTAGACTCTCGTATGGCCGCATCATCTGAAGCTTGTACGACCTCCTCCTCGGATGATGTGTGGCTTTGGCATTATCGCCTAGGGCATCCCTCTGATTCTATTTTGTAGCAACTTGTTCCATCTTTGTCCTTCTCCAAATTTGATTGTGAACATTGCCAATATGGCAAACATAGTAGACCTGCATTTACATCCTCTCTCCATCGCCATACTTCTACCTTATTTTCTCTTATACATTTTGATGTTTGGCAATCTCTATATGTTTCCTACACTTGTTTTCGTTATTTTGTCACATTTATTAATGATTATTCCTGTATGACATGGATATATATAAGAAACATAAGTAGGAGGTCTTTGATCACTTTCACACATTTTACCATTGGGCTTAAATCCAATTTTCTTGTAAAATTCAAATTTTGTTTAGTGGTAATGGGGGAGAATATCTATCGCACCCATTTGTCCAATTTTTGCAAGACCATAGTATAGAGTCCCAACTTTCTTGTCCCTCTACAGCTCAACAAAATGGTGTAGCTGAAAGAAAAATCGTCACCTCCTTGAGGTCGCCCGTTCACTTCTTTTTACCATGCATGTCCCAAAGTCCTATTGGACAAAAGCTGTCTGAACTTCTTGTTACCTTATTAACCACATGCCATCCCAGGTGTTATAGCACAAATCCCCTCTTGACATTGTTTCCTTGCACAAGCATGTCCCTATTCTTACATTGCATGTTTTTGTCTGAGGTTGTTTTGTTCATCAATTTGCTTGTGCTAAACTCTCTCCTCGGGTTATGATGTGTCTTTTTGGGATACTCTTCCTCCCATAAAGGGTACAAGTGCCTTGATCCCCTCACCGGGGGAGGTCATATCTATCCATGGATGTCACCTTCTTTGAGAGAGTCCCTTACTTTTGTTCAAATTCCTCTCATTCTCCTCCTCCTTCTGTTTTTCCTCATCTCCCTACAAATATTTTGGTCCTTCTAGCCATGCCAAGCTCCTCTTGGTGTATCACTGCGGGCAATCCACGCCTTCGAGTGCAGTTGACCCCACTCCAGCATCTGCCAGTGGCCCAGATCAGCCAACCACTGAGCCTGATTCTCCCATTGCGCTTTGAAAAGCTAAGCATGCTTGTACTCATCATCCATTGATCGTTTTGTGTCCTATCATGTTGTTTCTTCTTCCTATCATTGTTTTCTTATAGCCCTGGACAAAATTAAGATTCCAAAGAGGATTGACACTGCCCTTTGTGATCCTTCCTGGAAAGCCGCAATGGACGAGAAATTAGCAAGCCTTGAGAAAAATCATACCTGGGAGATGGTTCCTCTCCCTTCTGGAAAGACTCCAATTATGTGCAAATGGGTCTTCGCCTTGAAGCATCATCCAGACGGGTCCATTGGAAGAGATAAAGTTCATTTGGTTGCCAAAGGCTTTACACAGACTTATGGAGTTGACTATCAGGAAACTCTCTCTTGTGGCCAAGATTTCCTTTGTTCGAGTATTGATTTCTATTGCTACCACTAGTGATTGGCCCTTCCATCAATTGTATGTGAAGAATTCCTTTCTCCACGGTGACCTGACAGAAGAAGTTTACATGCTACCACCTCTAGGCTTAGTTAGATAGGGGATCAAGGGAAGGTATGCTGCCTTAAGAAAGCTATATATGGCCTGAAGCAATCTCCTCGAGCTTGGTTTGATAAATTCAGCAATGCTCTATTGCAGTATGGTTTTTCTCAGTGTCAAGCAGATCACTCGGTATTTGTCTACTGTGCTCACTCTATTATGATGATCCTTATGGTTTATGTTGATGACATTGTTCTCACTGGTAATGGTGATACAACTCTGAATGCATTCAAGGCTTACTTACAACACACCTTTGACATTAAAGATTTGGGTTACCTTCGCTATTTTCTAGGGATTGAGGTTGTCCGTTCCTCTAAAGGGCTTTCTCTATCTCAGAAAAAATATACCATAGATCTTTTACATGATGCTGGTTATTCTGGGTGCAAGCTTGCTGATACTCTTTTTGATATCAACACCAAGTTATTTGCTTCGGATGGGATTTTGCTTGATGATTCTGTTTTTTATCAGCGGTTGGTTGAGAAACTTATTTATCTTACCATCACACGGCTAGATTTATCCTACGTTGTGGGTGTCGTCAATCAATTTATGCATGCCCCAAGTGATTCTCATCTTTATGCTATCTTTTGGATCCTTCAGTATGTTAAGGCTCATCCTGGCCGAGGGTTATTCTATTCACGACAGTCGAACATGCCTGTTTGTGCCTATTCAGATGTTGATTGGGCTGGGTCTCCTAATGATCGACGATCTACCTCATGCTATTGTATTGTCTTAGGAACTCATTTGGTTTCTTGGCAAAGTAAGAAACAAATTGTTGTTGCTCGTACCGGTGTAGAAGCAGAATATAAGGCCATGACCAACACAACATGTGAACTACTGTGGTTCAAACAGTTTCTTGTTGAAAGCTACTTGGAATATGATTCCAACAGTTATCTTATGGTCTATCTGGAAGGAGAGAAACTCTAGGATCTTTGAGGCAAAGGAATCTGAGGAAAATGAGATCTTTTCAAAAAGCCAAGTGGAGGCCTTGCACTTGGCTCCTATCCGGAAAAGATGTTAAGGGATTCAAAATATCTAATTTCTATAACCATGGGGGTTACTTCAGTTGAAATCCGAGAAAGATGAAACCCCTAGTTATCTGGTCTCCTCCACAACAAGGTGTCCACAAATTCAACGTTGAGGGGAAAACCTAGACCGACAAGAATAGGTGGTGTTCTGAGGGACCATAACGGCAAATCTACCGTTGTCTTCTTAGAGCCGTTAGTGCATAGAGATTGAAACAAGGCAGAACTTCTTAGTATTATGAGAGCTTTGACCATATAGAACTCTATTGGGTAGGGGAAACTAGTCATATAATGGGATTTAGCAAATGCAATTAGGTGGACTAAGGGGTTTTAGTGGCTTCCTTAGAGACTGATTACTATGATGAGGGAGATAAGGTCTCTATGTTCGGGTCATGAGATTTCCTTTGCTCTAGTCAGAAGATCTGCCAACGGAGTGGCAAAGATCTCCGCTAAGAGTGGGGTAGACACCTCAACCACCGGCGTTTTCTATCTTTGAGGTTGCGGCTGGACAATCAAGGGAGCAACGATCTTCCACTTTTATCTTGTTGGTTGCTATTCGGATGTGGTTTCTTTTTGGTTTTGAGAATGTACATCTATCTTTTTGTTTACCTTTGGTTTGGGTTTAATTCTTGTAGATCCATTCCATTGTACTTGTAGATTTTAATACAATTAATCTTTTTTTTTTTTGAGCGGTAACCAAGAAACTTGTATTAATAAAAAGAGAATACAAATCTTTAAAAAAAAAAAAAACAAAGAAAGAAAAAGTCTAAAAGAATTAGACCCAAAGAAGAAAAAGAAGAGCAAAGAACAAGCAGCAAAAACAAAAAAATACAAAGAGAGAAAATGCAAAACACTACTCCTAGGTCAAAGTCAGAAGACGCCAGAAAAAAGGTCGGTTACTCCAAGCTTGGCAAAATAATCTATTACTCCATTTGCTGCTCGACCGATCTTGACGAAGGACACATCCAACCCCAAAACTAACTTCCTAATCTCCATAACCATAGTGATGAGTTTCCAGGGCAGACATTTTTTACCGTTTGCCCACTTAATTGCATTTGCCGAATCCCCCTCGATAACGAGTTTTTCTTGTCCATAGGTATTCCAAGTGTTCAAAGCTCTTCTAATGCTAAGGATTTCCGCCTCATTGGAAGTCTCTAATTCCCATCGACTCATTGAAAACAATGGATGTGGTCCCCTCATGATTCTTAAGCACCTCCGAATAGGCTCTGGATTTACCCTTGCTGCCCTGTCTATATTGAACTTCATGACATATTGTTCTAGGGTCTCCATTGATCTTTGGGCTTCGCTTTCCTTCTAAACCTATCCATACATTCATTCCAAGAAGATATGAGATCCGTAAGTCTAAGGCCACTAAACTCTGTGCTAGAAAGTGGCCACACGCAAAGTCTCCATTTTGCTAATTGGAAAAGTTCATTCATGTTTGTTGATTTTCTTTCAAAGACTTTGGAATTCCTTTCTTTCCAATGGTCCATAGGATGACTGTTGGGATAGTATTCCATGCAAGTTTCAATCGTGGAGTAATCCTTGAGATAAACCATGATGTCAAAGACCCAACATAGGTTCTATCAAAACCCAGGGTACCTTAAATAGATTTGAAAAATAAGTCCAAAGGTTTCGAGCTAGAGGGCAACCCATAAAAAGGTGATCAACATCTTCCTCCTCTGTCTCCCATATTGGGCAAATGTGATCCTCCTTGTAGAACAAGCCTCTCTTTTGAGTTCCGTTCTAGTTAAAACTCTTCCTTTAAGAGCACACCAAACAAAGATTTGGACCCTGGGTGGGGTGGTAGTTCCTTTCCAGGCCAAAGTGGTTTTGGGTGACTCATTAGACTGCCGTTTTAAGACCAATTCAACCAATGCTTTGACCTGAGAAGTTGACTGAAGAATCCCCAGTCCGTACAAGTTCATCTTCCTCCAATGGTGAAATGGGGCATTCCCCTAATTGTCCGTAAGAGATCCCTTCTACTATCTTCTTCAAACGTCCGCAGTTCCCTTTTGAGATCCAAGTGCCATGAGACTAGGTGGCCCTCCATTTTATAGCCATCTTGTACTTTTTTATTTTTTGAGAAATAACGAAGGGAAATATATTAAAGAAAGAGAAGTACAAAAGCATGAGAAAAAGGTCTAAGAGGATTAGACCGAAACAAAAATAGGGAAAATAAAACAGAAAATATAATGAGTACAAAAGAACAACTCTAAGCAGAAAGTAGGAAAACTCTAGAAAAAAGGTCTGCGACTCCAAGCTTGGCAAAATAATTTGCTACTCCATTCGTTTTCCAGCCGATCTTGGTAAAGGATACATCCATCCCCATAACTAACAACCTAATCTCCCTAACCACAATGATCAATTTCCAGGGTGGTCTTCTTTGACCCTTTGCCCACTTAATTGCGTTTGCCGAATCCCCTTCAATAATGAGTTTTCCTTGACCATACAACTTCCACATGTGCAAAGTTCTCCTAATACAAAGAATTTCCGCCTCATTGGAATCTTTGCTTCCAACCAACTCGTTGAAAACAATAGATGTGATTCCCATGTGATTTCTAAGCACCCCTCCTATCCCAGCCGTCCCCGGTTTCCCTCTTGTTGCCCCGTCTACATTGAACTTCAGAACATTTTGTTCTGGAGGATTCCATTTGTCTTTAGGTTTCATCTTCCTTCTAAAACCATTCATACATTCGTCCCAAAATGACATGAGGTCCGTAAGTCTAAGGCCGCTAAATTCTGAGCTCGAAAGAAGCCAAACACAAAGCCTCTAATTAACTAATTGGATAAAAACGTTGATATCTGTTGTTTTACCTTCAAAGACTTTTGAATTTCTTTCATTCCAAATGGTCCACAAGATGGCTGCTGTGAGAGTGTTCCATGCAAGTTTTGTCCTTGGAGTAAGCCTTGAAATAAACTACAATTCCAATGATCCAACACAAGTTTGATTAAAAACACAGGACACCTTAAAAAGATTTGTAAAGTGAAACCAAATACGACGAGCTAGTGGGCAACCTAAAAACAGATGATCGATTTCTTCCTCCTCCGTCTCACAAATGGGGTCCTCCCGGTAGAATAAGCCCCTCCTTTTGAGTTTCGATCTCGTTAAAATTCTGCCTTTAAGAACGCACTAAACAAAAATTTGAACTCTACATGGGGCAGAGCCTTTCCAGGCAAAATTGGTTTTTGGTACCTCGTTGGATTACCGATATAAGACCAAATCTACCAAAGGTCTAACCAGGCAACTAACTGGACCTTATTTTTTTACTCTATTTTCCCATAGAAAATTTCTGAAAAACTGTTCTATTCTCCTCGCGACCCCTTTTGGCAATCTCAAAAAGAGAATTGTTCTTTTGTACTCATTGTATTTTTTGTTTTATTTTCCCTAATTTTGTTTCGGTCTAATCCTCTTAGACCTTTTTCTCATGCTTTGTACTTCTCTTTCTTTAATATATTTCCCTTCGTTATTGCTCAAAAAAAAGAAAAACAGTATAGCATAGCTATAAAATGGAGGTTCACCTAGTCTCATGGCACTTGGATCTCAGAAGGGAACTGCAGACGTTTGAAGAAGATAGTAGAAGGGATCTCTTAGGGCAATTAGGGGAATTCCCCATTTCACCATTGGAGGAAGATGAACTTGTACGGACTGGGGATTCTTCGGTCAACTTCTCAGTCAAAGCATTGGTTGAATTGGTCTTAAAACGGCAGTCTAGTGAGGCACCCAAAACCACTTTGGCCTGGAAAGGAACTACCCCCCTAGGGTCTAAATCTTTGTTTGGTGTGTTCTTAAAGGAAGAGTTTTAGCTAGAACGGAACTCAAAAGAGAGGCTTGTTCTACCAGAAGGAGGACTCCATTTGCCCAATATGGGAGATAGAGGGGGAAGATGTTGATCACTTTTGCATAACAAAACTTGGTTTCTCAGCCTCAAGGGAACTAAGCCTAGACCACCCAAAGATTTAGGTTTGATGACATCTGAGGCAACTAAGTGGACCTAAATGTTTTGATGCAAGACAAGGGATAGGATAACCCTAAATGCCTAATGTGGGTCCCTAAAGATTAAAAGTGGATGAAAATAATAAACCCTAAGACTAATATGGCTGAAATTAACTAATCAATTAATATATGCAATTAAATTAACACAAGAATTACCACAAATAATCATGCAAATACTAAAATCTAATGGGTTAATGGAAATAATGAAGCCAAAGCTATTGTATTAAATGGATTAAATGGGACAAAAGTCAAAGGTTGGTGTAATGGAATTTAATGGACATATGGTTAATAATAAAATAGGAGAAAGTAATGGTTAGCTAGAAATAAAGAAAAGGAACGATGGGTGTGGCTTAAAAGAGGCAACGCCAGCCAAAGGGAAGGGAAAGGTAGCGGCAACAAAGATCTGGGCCTCCGGAGGATTGTGGCAACTCATATGGGTATA
Source organism: Chimonanthus salicifolius (assembly GCA_013350335.1). Taxonomy (NCBI): domain Eukaryota; kingdom Viridiplantae; phylum Streptophyta; class Magnoliopsida; order Laurales; family Calycanthaceae; genus Chimonanthus; species Chimonanthus salicifolius. The sequence goes on from CM023536.1 coordinate 39,467,642, forward strand.
AGCAACAAGGCAGGGATGGGTGTGGGATGATACAGCAGCAGTATATGGGAGAAGAAAGGGTCACGGAAGCAAGGGGATCCTTAATAAGCAGTGGCGAAAATGGATTTGGGTCAAAGGAGAGGTGCGACACAAGATAGGGGATTGCAGGTGTTAGGCTATGGCTGTAGAGTGGTTTAGGAGAGATGGCAGCAAGGTAAGGGATGGGTGTAGCAGTTAAAGGCAAACTGGTTGGGATGTAATGGCTTCGGCATTAAGAGATGGCAGTAAATCTGGGTGGTTTTGGGAATGGTGAAAGGTGATGGTTTCCAAAGAGGGGTTATGGCAGCAAGAGGGGACAGATCTGGGACTGGTAATGACAGTGAGGCTTGGTTTGGGTTTCAAAAGAAAATAAAAGAGGAAGGGGAGAAGAGAGAAAAGAAGAAGAAGATTTACTTGTGGCCTCACGCCGTGGCATCTCGCCCCAAGGAATCGCTCCTCAATCGCAGATTTGCCGTAAATCGCAGAATTTTTATTTCATAAATCAATTGTATGTATTATGCCTCAAAGGCTACAAGGCTTTATAAGAGTTCCATTTACTAAAATAAAAAACACAAACAATTTACCAAACTACCCTTAAAATAAAAACACTAAACAAAGAAAGAAAGTATGACTTGCACATAAAAGAGGGATGCACCGCATCATGTTTCCCCACAAAAAGTTTCTGAAAAGTTGCTCTACTCTCCTCGTGACCCCTTTTGGCATCTTAAAAAGAGAAATAATATATTGGAAGGTTCATCAAAATAGATTTGATAAGGGTGACTCGCCCTCCCAAAGAAAGATACTTATGCCCCCAACCCACCAATCTTCTTTCCATTCTTTCTATGACCGGAGACCAAAAGGATTTGTTTCTTGGATTTCTACCCATCAGTAATCCCAAGTAAATGAAGGGAAGTTTCCCAAAACTACAGCCCATACCTTCTGCAACTTCCTTAATGAAGTCCTCCGCCAAGTCTATCCCTATGATAGTGCTTTTACCCAAATTGATCCTCAAGCCTGAAGCTAATTCAAAACATCTGAGCATGGCCTTCTAACCTAACAACTCTTGAGGAACCGGTTCACAAAAGAACAATGTATGATTTGCAAACTGTAGGTGGGTAACTATGGGACCTCTCGGATTCACTTTGAAACCTTTGACAACTTCTGTCTCTCTAGCTTTTTCCTATTAGTAATTCCACTGCGATGAAATTCCTTAAAGACCATCTGAAAGTCTGTCCCACCGTGTCCCAACATGCTTTAAAAAAATAAAATTAAATCCAACCGGTCCCGGAGCCTTGTCCCCACCTAAATCTTCCAAAGAAACTTTTATTTCTTCAATGGTGAAATCCTTTTCCAAATTTATGGAGCTCTTTCTGTTGATCTTCCTAAACTGAATACCATCCAACGTAGGTGATGTAGGACACGCAGCAGAGACGCAATTAGTATTTCCTATTTTCATATTTTCGCATATTTTTATTTTTAGAATTCAACTTGTTTATCAAGGAAGCCAGGTCGGTGGCTTTCCTAGTTTATTTAGGAATCCAAGTTATGTTTAGTAGTTGTAGTAGGGTTGGAAACCGCTTTCATGGCTTTCTCTAGTTGAGTCCTTTTTTATTGAGTTTCTAGTATTCGTATAAATAGTTGTGGATGTAACAGAGGAACTTCACCTCTTTCGAATTATGAATTAAATCAGAATTATTACAAAGGTTTTTACCTGTTTTATCTTTTGTTTTCTCTTTTCTGCCTAAGTTGCAGACCTTACCTCCATCGTTGGCAAGATCCAACCATAACTGCACATCGTGGCTGATTCTGGGCTTTATCCCAGAGGAGATATCATCGTGCCATTCCTACGTTGCTTGGGCTTTATCCCAAGAGAATCCCGATCACTGTAGTTTTCGCCTTCTTTAATATCAGTCCCTTTCGCCATCTGCTGCAAGGACCTCCCATCGCCAAATCCAGGTACAGACAGTCTTCCTTCACCTCCTACCCCTTTGCTTCTTCCTCTTCGATTCCTTCTTCTCCACCTTTTCGCTACAAGCCCTTCTCCTTCTTGCTTCCGCCGCCACTGCCCCTCTTTCGTTTCCACCACCTTTTCTTTTCTTTTCTATACCATCCGTATTTTACCCTAAGTTAGCTCTAAACCCCATTGCATCACATGTGCCAAGCAACCCTTTAAGTTTTACCCCACACGTGTGACGAGTTGTGTGCATGTGTGACCCAATAATTGTCGGGCCTAACTTGTTTTGATTTCTTCCCCGCTTCCACTACATCAAGTGGTATCATGTAGGATACGAAAGATCCAATGCACGATCCACTTGTATTTTTTTATTTTCTTTATTTATATTTATTTTATTTAGCAAGATTGAGTAGAATAGGATTGTTATTTTCTTTTGGGATTTTAATCTCCTAGTTTTAGTTACTTTCCTTGTTGGTTTAGGAGTCTAAGAAAATCTTAGAAATTGTTGTAGGATTGGAAAATCAGGTCGGTGGCCTTACCAATCGGATCTAGAGTCTTTTCTATTTTCGAGTTAGTGTTTTCCTATATATAAGCTATGTAATGGGTTTGAAAAAAAAAAAAATACACAATGAATTAATAAAATTGAATTAAGGCAGAGCCTTTTCCCATCTTCTTTCTTCTTCTCCTATCATAGATACATGCCTATTCTTTTTCTTCTTGCCTAGTTGCAGGCGTGCTCCCGCATCAATAGGTCTGGTGGAACCACTACCAAACAATGAGGCGGAATAAAGCTTAGAAAAGGGAGATCTATGACAGCTAGGCATAGTATCCTTGTTCCTTGAAATTCTATAGTCTTAGGAAAACTTCTTTTAAAGGCCTCTCTCCTAACCAAAGATCTTTCCAAAACAAAGTTCTATCCCCTGTTCCAACCATAAGTCTAGTGTTGCTCTTGAAAGTGTTTCCTGCCTCCTCTTCACCTTGTCGTAATCTCCACAAAACTCTAATCATTAGTGACTCTTTCTTTTCCACATTATCACTTAGAAACCAACCATTTGCCTCCTCCAGACCATATCTAGCAGACATGAATCGCACCCACAAAGCACCACGTTCTCTTCCAAAATCTCCATGCCTATTTAAACAACAAAGCTAGGTTCCTTAACCTCAAAGGGATTAATCCTAAACTCCCCATTTACACAATTAATCTTTGTTACCGCTCAAAGCAAAAAAAAAAAAAACTTAAGTAAAAATACAACATTTCATACAAACATTGAGAATGAGTTTGTAAGGACTTTGTCCTTACCACTAGGTCGAGCACATTGTCTCATTGATGGTTGTATTGATTTGTATGATCTTAGTCTTTTATGACTCATGCTAGCTTTTGCTACTTTTAGGACTTACTGATGAAGAGTAGGAGAGAACCCGAACTCGAAGAATTTCAAAGTCTATGTTCCTTGGATCTTCCTTCCACTTAATTTGCCAATTGATAATTCACCATAGTTGTATGGGCAAATGGAACCTCAATTGGATGAACCAACACTCTAATGTCTCATTGGAAATTAGAATAAGGTTGAGAATTTTAGATGTCTAGAATTGATTTGCTTGAAGTTACTTCAAGGAACTAGACACAAAATTCTCCTAAGCAAGGGTCAAACTTCAACTAGAACCTAATTTGCTAAGCAAAACAACTAGAAGCTGACTAGAAGCTAAAACCTCACAAAGGAGAACTATAACCTTGCTCTAAGCAATTGGGAAAAACTCAACTTGGGATGCCTCTATTATACGCCAAAGGAATCTATTTATAAGAGTTTTTTTACAAAATATTTCAAAGATTGCCATCATTTGATGCATGACATGTGGCACCAACTTAAGAAAAATACATCTCAACCATTGATACAATGTACAAAAATAGCATGGGAATCTAGTTTGGCCAACTTTGGCATGTGAGGACCACAAGCACTTGGTTGCCTACTTGACTTTGGGACCACTACAAGTAAGGAAAAGCAAGGAAATTCGTGTGCCTTTTCTCTCATTTGGATTTGGGTCTTCTAATTGGGCAATTGGTCATACAAACCCTTTAATTGGGCAATTGGACACATATACTATGTCCATAGGATGATTTTGATGGGCTTTTGATTGAATGTTTTTAATGATTTTTTTTTTTCGTACTCAAAAAAAAAAAAAAAATTGTGGGTTTTTCAGCTCATTAATTTTATAATCACCTTATAAGGCCAATTGGACAATTTCTTCTTGTAATTCTTCATTGATGTCCCCAATTTTTCCTTGAGAAAAAACCTTGCGTACTTGGAGAACTTTAACATCATTTTCATTTTTCCACTTGTCTTCGTTTCTTCCATTTGAGCCTGATGCCCTCATCACTTACCTTGTGATGTATGATAAAAAAAAAACTATGAAATTTGATTGTTATTTTTTGAGTTGTTTCTTATTATTTTTGGTTTATTTATCAAAGCAAAAGATTGTTCCTTGCTTCCATCTCTATTGGAGGCAATATTGTGGTACATCATTGCTCTATGCATCCCCGACGTGGGAAGATATGGACTAACAACTGCCTATTTTGCTTGGAAGTTGAATGATTTGGGTATTGTGGCTTGATTTTGTTACTTGTAGGATGTAATTTTATCATTTACATTTTACTCTAATTAGGAGATCATGATCTATTTTTAAACATGATTCATTGGTGGTTTTCGCAATAGGTGCTTTGATTGTTTCAACTCCTCAAGATGTTGCGCTCATAGATGCTCGGAGAGGAGCTAATATGTTTCGAAAAGTTGAAGTTCCTGTATGGTTTGCATTTTATTTTGTGTATTCTCCTATAAATTTATTTTTTAGATAGGGCTTTGTAAGTTTTTGTAGTGTTCTAAGCATATGAACATATATTAAAATTTGCACCTCTGATATTTTTCCTTGTGGGGCTTCATGTGGAACTTATGTGGAACCCACTTGATCATGGGAAGATGGAGGAATGGAAATGTGTCTGCACAAGTAGGTGTTCTCTACACGGACAAAGGATTCCAGAAATTAGCTTAATGAACCATTTTAGAATTGGTTTTTAAGGTTCTTATGTTCAATGGTTAAACGGTTGAAAAAAAAAAAAAAGGCTTTCAATCTAACGATGAGAACAAATTAGGTAGATATCCAAAATAGGCACACACGTAGCGGTTGGGGAGTAGGGTGTGGGCTTGGTGAGCTTGACGGGGGTAATGGAGAAAGGTGAAAAGGGGGACCCAAGTAGACAACATGGAGGCTTTTATGTAGCATGGTTTTGGGCTGAAATACAATTAGAAAAAGGGGTTTCAGGTAACTATTCAAAAAGAAAAAGGGGTTTCAGGTATCTTTTTTATGTTTTCTCTTTTTGTCTAGTACTCCTAGACCTTCCTCTTTTTGATGTAGGAGAACATTATCATATTAATATCATCTGTTTTGTTATTGCTCAAAAAAGGAAAAAAAAGTGTTTCAGACAAAAATTTAACAATGATCCCCCACCAGTGAATGTGTCTTAATACACCCAAACTCCTTTATGGAGCCCACACTAGGCCCCCTCACCCCTCAAGCAACTCCAAGGAGGGAACTCTTTCTTGTGGTAGTCCTATGTTGTTCCATAATAATAGAGCTGTAATTAAGGATTCATCTTCCTTCTTTAGTGATTGTAGTAGATTGTTGTTCTCGTAATTTGTATGTTTCATCGATATATATGAGTAGAAATCCCGTCGTAAATATATATACAGTATGTCAATGATACCATTTATTTTTTAAGGCTGACATAGAGGAGTTGAGGTTGGTTCGGGCGATTCTGTTATGGTTCCAGCTGTGTTCGGGGTTGAAGATTAATTTTATTAAGATGGGGGTACATGTTGACCATGGCTCATGTGTTCAGTTGGCTGTGGTGTTGGGATGCAGAGTTGCCTCTTTTATGTCGTCTTATCTTGGTCTTCCACTATGTAAAGGGAAACCAAATAAGCGATGTTGGGATCGGGTGGTAGAGAAAATGGAGAAAATGCTATCTTGTTGGAAGGGAAGGTATTTATCATTTGTGGGTAGACTTATTTTAATTAAATATGTTCTATCTAGCCCTCCCTGTTTATTTTCTGAATGTCTTTAAATGCCCGGTGGTTGTGATTAAAAAGTTGGAGTATTCAAAAGCGTTTTTTGTGGAATGATGATAGGAGCAAGATAAAACTCCACTTGATCGCCTGGCCTCAGGTTTGCAAGTCTGTGAAGGAAGGGGGGTTGGGTATTAGGCCTCTTCGGTTGGTTAATATTGCTTGTATGGATAAGTGGCTTCGGAGATTGGGGGAGTCATCAGATGGTTTACGGAAGCATCTTGTTCAACAAAAGTACAGGTTACAGAGCTTGGGATGGAGAGTTTCTGTTGATAACAGAAGGGCGTCCGGCTTTTGGAAAGGGGTTGGATCTATTTCTTTGTTTTTCAACTCCTATATTAGGTTCCACACTTATTATTGGGAGCATATTCTTTTCTGGAAGGATAGATGAGTGGGAGGTGCTCCTTTGGCCTCCACTTTTCCTGTTCTCTTCTCTTTAGCCGCCAATAAAGATGCTAAGGTAAGGGTATATTTGGAGCTTCGTCAAGGTGAGGCTGTTTGGTGTGCTCCACTTAGAAGGCAATTGGAGGATTGGATGTCGTTAATGGCCCAGTTGAGTAGTGTTTATATTTTTGTGAGTGCTGAAGACAAGCGCATTTGGGAACTAGATTCTCATGGGATTTTACAGTTAAATCATTTTGTAATAAGCTCATATGTGTTGGGGATGTGCCTAGGGTGCATTTGAAAGTTTAGAAGGGTGTTGCCCCTTACAAGCTAAAGGTGTTTGGATGGTTGGCTTGTTTGGAGAAGATTCTGACTATAGATAATTTGCGGGTGCATCGTAAGTCATAGTTAATGCTTGCCCCTTGTGTTTGGCTGATGAGGAATCCGTGAATCATCTGTTGGTGCATTGTTGATTTTCGGATCAGATTTGGTGCTCCTCCTTTTAGTTGTGAGGATTGGATTTTTGTTTGTCGAAGACTTGGTTAGATTTATTTAATGAAGAAGTTTTTTTTTATGGTAGTTCTTTTAGAAATTCTCTTTGGGCAGCCACTGTTTTGAGTATTGTGTGGTCTCTTTGGCTGGAACAAAATTCCAGGATTTTTAAAGGAAATGAGTCCTCTGTTTCTCATATTGTTGAAGTTATTAAGAGCAGAATGGCTTGGTGGATAGTGGGTTATGGAAAATTCTGGAGAGTTGTGATTTCAGATATTTGTCAAGTTTCGAATTCTGTGGATTTTTTCTTGTCTTAGTCAAATCCGGTAAAGTCAGTGGCTTGGTCTCCTCTTGCGGCGGGTCTTCTTAAACTTAATTTTGATGGGAGTTGTGTGCAAGAGGCTGGTTTAGCAGGCTATGGAGGTCTTATTCGGGATAGTTTTGATGGTATTGTTTTATCTTTTGTGGGTCCTCTTCACAATGGGTCTGTGTTAGATGTGGAGTTATTTGCTTTGTGGAGGGGTGTGTTGGCGTGGGAAGAGTTAGGAGCAGTTGGGAGTGTCTTGGAAGATGACTTTAAGATTGTTGTCAGTTGGGTTGTGGGATCTCTTTGATCTTGGTGTTATTTAGATAAAATTGATAGGATTCGCCATTCCATGGTGTCTTATGGCTATTCAGTGTCTTTGGCCCCTCGATCGACAAATCAAAGGCTGACGAGTTGGCTCATCAGGATGTTTCTTTTTCTTTGGAGAAGTGAATAATTTGATATAATTTTAGGGCTGTTTTCTTTTATTTTCTTTTTATTGGGTTGCTTGTGTTTTGTGCTTACTCCCTTTTGTTGTTCTTCCTTTTCTTGATTAATGAAGTTACTTTTCAAAATACACACAAACACACACACACACACACGCGTATATATGTATATGTATGAGTAGAAACCTAAGTGGTTGCATTAAATATTCACCTAACATCTCTCTTCTATGTTTTGACTCTAGCAAAGTTCCATCAAGGCTCGTATTGATTTTGAGGGACATTCTGAATATGAGTAAGGACCAAAAAGTTAGAAGTACGTATAACAAATAGTATTACAGATTATTTGGCAAAGGTAGGGTTGAAAGCTAGGAGGCATTTATGGGTTTTCTATAAGGGGATTGATTTTTTTTAAGTGGAATAGCATATATAGATGCCCATATAAACCCTTTTATACTATAAATACTTTGTTAAAATGTTGATCACCTGGTCCCCCCATAGCAAGACACATTTAAATTTAATGTAGATGGGGCAGCTAGGGGACAGCCAGGGCTGGCATGAATTGGTGGGGTCCTGTGTGATCATATTGGAAAATCATTAGTCGTCTTCTTTGAATTGGTTGGGTGGACAAAATCAAATGAAGCGGAACTTCTTAGCATTAGGAGAACTTTGACTATTTGGACCTCCGTAGGGCTAGGAAAATTGCTTAAGCAAATGCAATTAAATGGGTAATGAAAGTGAAATGACCTCCTTGGAGATTAACAACAGTAGTTACGGAGATTATGACTTTACTCATTGATCGAGAGGTATCTTTCTCACAAGTTAGTAGATTGGCTGATGGAGTAGCAGTTTTTTTTTTTTTTTTTTTTTGGGGCGAAATGTGGAATTGACTCACCACTTCATGGCGTCTTCTATTTATGATTCATGGGGTGGAAAACCCAGAGGGCTGTTCGTGTTGCATTCATGGGTTGGGATGGTTTGTTTTGTACTTATGGAGTCATTGTTTCGGGGCATATTCTACCATGAGATGAGTTGCACTGCTGGTCTTGTACCTTTTCTTTTTTAGGGTTTATATCTCCAAAACCCCTTTCTCTTTTTTCATGATCTTGTACTTTCATTTTCTTATTTAATGAAATCTTATCTTGTTATCACTAAAAAAGGAAAATCTTAATTTTGTTTATCATTAAATGTTGAGTAGAATGACAACAGTAGCAAATTTTCTAAATCTCAACTTTAGATGGATTCAAGTGATGAACAAATAGCTGTGTAAATGTTTCATTCTCATTATAATTAAATTCTATTGTGTTTTGGCAGATTTTGGGACTACTAGAGAACATGAGCTACTTTAAGTGTCCACATTGTAGTCAGCCATCACACATTTTTGGGAGTGGAGGAGCACGTAGGACAGCTAAAGAGATGGATATGGAGTTCCTTGGAGAGGTAAAATTTTATGATGCCAATTATATTTATTTCTTTCTGTTCTCTTTTTGAAATAGAGATAATGAAGATATTAAATTAATGAAAAGGTATGAAGTACAATGAAAATAAGCTATAAGAGGCATACTAGAGAAACACAAAAGAAATAAACAGAATCGTTAGAACAACAAGATAAAACGCCAACCATGCACCTGATTATGTTATCTCAACAAGAAGCTTCTCAACCACCAGTCTTCACTAAAAATTACACAACGCTACTAGTTGATCACCTAAAATGTCTGTTGTGTACCGCTCTATCATCACACATCATCTTGACGTCCTTAACTGATGTAGGACACGTACACGTTGCTGAGACCCATCATCTTGATGTCCCTAACTGTGGGTATGAGAGGCTTAAATGAGACAGATCTTTTAGGGACTAGGAGGGCTTTGATTTTGTGACCACTAGAGGTCAAAGAAATTAATTATTGAAGGGGATTCGACAAATGTGATCAAGTGGGCAAAGGGACTTAACCGGCCTCCTTGGAAGTTGATATCAGTAGTTAAGGAGATTAGGGCATTTTGCCTGGGCCATGAGGTATCTTTTGAGTTGGTAGGAGGTCCGCTAATTATGTGTTAGATGTCTTTGCAAAGCACGGGGTAGATACGAAATGAGGGCATGTTTTTCCTCTAATTAAGGAATAGGGAAGCCTGGCTGGGTTTCTTTACAGGAGTATTTGTATATCCTTGTGGAACCTGAAGGTTTTATTTTTCTCTTTCTTCTTTAGGATTAGGTCTCTTAGACCCATCTTATGTATCTGTAATGATTTTCCCTATTAATATATTTTTCTTGTTACTAAAAAAAAAAGATAGCCAACACATCAATCTCCATTTTGCCCCTTCTATCACTTACCCCACCTCATATATTTTCCTTTCGAGGTCCTATGATTCCTTTCTTTCCAAACTAACCATAAACAACCATTGGAATTAGAAGCCATGCCACTCTCGTTTTTCCCTTAATGATCCAGGAGGATCTCCTAGCCGAAAACACAGCGTAGACTGTGTAAAATCTAAAGAAAATCAAGTTTTGCACTATCAGTCGACGTACTAGTCGACTGGTAGATAGTCTAGTAGCTGTTCTGCACTATAGATAAGCCTGTGAATAGTACCAGTCGTTGTACCAGTCAACTGGTACATCATCTTCATGCCTGTGAATAGTACCAGTCGACTGGTACATCATCTACTACCTGTCTGTAAGGATAAACAGCTCTCAGATGGTACTAGTCGATGTACCAGTTGACTGGTACATCGACTAGTACGTCAAGACAGCAGTTTAGAGTAGTTTTTGGAGCAGTTTTCTTCAATTCAAATCATGTTTGGTGGTTCCTGACAGTTATAACTGACCCAGGAGGTGGCTTTACAAAAGAGGAAGTTGTACGATTGAGGGAGGAATCCACTCTTTCATCGGTGGAGGACCCATCTGAGACAGGGAGATTAGTTGATTTTTTCCCACTCAATGCTGCTTCAAGTTGCAGAGACAACAAGGAGCAAGATGAAGAGGACCAACTCTTTCAATGATGGAGTCCCATTTGAGAATGGAGAGGAGTTGATTCTCTCCTTCTCAAAGTTGATTCAGACTGCACTCTTTCCACGATGACCCTGAATTCTTGGAGGCAGGTGCGACCAGTGAGACCACTTAGCCATAGTGGAGAGTTGGCACATAATTCCCTACCAAGCTTTTTGAGAGGATAAGATTTTGTCCCTCTCATGTTCTGAATGAGATGTCAGAAGAGTAGAAGAAGTTTTTGTTCACTCTTTGTTTTTATTGTATCCTAGATATGGAACACTTTGTATGACTACTCATTTTCTTAGTGGATGTTTTGCCAAGATTGGCACGTGGAGGTTTCCCCATTTAGAGGGTTTTACCAAGTTAAAAAAATATATTGTCTCAGTCCCTTATTTTCCCATTTGTATGTGTGTTTCCGAAAGACGATCCCCTTTTCGAGTCCCGCTCGCTACATGTAGAAGAAAGGAGAGTAGGGGCGTCGAATCTCATTTCAGATCACCTAAAGGGGTCCTAGCCCATTCTTCCATCACTCTCCCTATACTACCATTCGACACTCACGTGCACCCCATCAGATCTAGGAGACAATCCCATAGCTTCCAGAGTGAACTGGCACCTGCATGACAAGTGATTCATAGATTCCTCCTCTAAATCGCATAATACAAGAAAAGGCAACCAAATCTAGAAATAATACCCCTATTCCTCATATTACACCTAGCCATTATTTTGCCTTTAACTGTAGCCTAATAGAAAACATGCACTCGGGGAGGGATCCCACTATTCCAAACTAGTGCGTGAGGGGCATAGGTACCAAATTAATGCATAACCAACCTTTAACACAACTCGAACTGAAAAATTCTTTGAAGAGTCACCCATCCAAATTCTCAGATCTTCATTCTCCAAAAGGATATGGAGTCCAAGAAGTTACAGGAGCTTTTGGCAATGTTAGGCGAGTTACTGGTATGTATATGAAGATTGGTGATTCTTTTAGAGAATTCTCAATGAAGGTTGTTGATGCAAGACAAGAGCATAGGGTGACTCTAAATGCCTAATGTGGTTCCCTAAAATGAAAATAATGAACCCTAAGACTAATATGGGGCTGAAATTCGACAATCAATTAATATTTACAATTAATTAATATAAATTTACCATAAATAAACATGCAAATACTAAGAGCTAATGTGTGAATGGAAATAATTGAGTTCAAAATATAATATGTTAAATGAATCAAATGGGCACATGGGTTAATACATTGAAAACTTAGGCAAAAAAATGTGATACGGATGAAATAAAAAAAATAGGATATGAGTGGAATAAGAGGGATACAAATGGATGAAAGGTCGATATGAGTGGAATAAGAGGGATACAAATGGATGAAAGGTTCAGTAGGACAGTGGAGTGAAAAGATTGGATCTGGTGAAGGCTTAGGGGTTACAAAAAGGCTAGCGATGGGGACAAAGGGTTTATGGCGGGCTGCGGAAAGGGGAAAAGGGTGTGTAGCCGGCTACAGAAAGGGAAAAATGGATTTGGGCAAGAGGCCACTCCAATGGAGGGGTTTTGAAGGGCTGGCGACCACAGTGAGGGCTTGGAGAAGGGGAGGCGGAAACCAAGGAGTTGGGAAACAGGGGACGGCAGCAGCAAGGGCCTCTTTGGAGAGGGGACGATGACTGTTTGGGTTAGGAAAGGGTCCAAAGGGGCTTCGGATTATGGGTGATGGCTGTGGGGTGGTTTCGATTTGGATTCGGGTAACCAAAAAGGAAAAAAACGAGAAAGGGAAGAGAGAAGAGATTAGAGATAGATAAATACCTGGATTTTGGAAGAGGCTTCTCACCTGTTCCAGTGGCTTTTCGCCGTCCTCCGCTTCTCGCCGAGGTTCCGTGATTTCTCACCACTGTCTGCGCATGGAGACTTGATGCTGTATAGATGTACTATTCTTTTGCCAGTAGTCTTTAGGTTTAAACCTTGTAGACTCGATGCTGTTGTTTTATTTACCTACACGCTTTACATTAATATATATTTTACCTTTGTTATCTCTTAAAAAAAAAAAAAAAGGAGACAAGGCAAGACATTAATGGAGAGTTTGCATTTTTACCCAAGTACATCCATTCTGCAGAAAGTAGTCTCATAGGTGTGTTCCAAATCACTTGACAAAGCACCGTGATTCATGATGTGTGTTGAGTCATGGATAGGCCCTCAATTTCCTGTTTCACCTGTGCATTTTCGACTGAAATGATTAGGTTTCACAAAGTGGCACGTGGAGATCAGAAGCAATGTTTATGTCAAATTTTTCTTGTGCCCCAACAGCAATCGGAAAGGATTCTGTGATAAATGGGGGAAGGTCTTATTTCTTTCAGTATTCATTTTCCATTTTGTTGGGAAATGACAAATAAATTCCTAGACTTGCATTAAGGGAGTAAAAGACATGATAGAATGTGGAGAGGTGGAGAATTTTGGTCATTGATAGGGTAAAATGGAAATATTGAACTCAAAACCCAACTCTAAATAGTTGGCAAAATGGCTAATAATGGTGATGATTATGATCTGAATCATATCTTGCATGAGGTGGCATGATAATGTTGCCACTTAGAGACATCTATAACATGTTTTGATTTTGACAACATAATCTACTCACACAAGCAAAATCGAAGCATAATTTCTAATATTATGAGATCATAGTCCTATCATCCTTGACCCAAGTGGTATGGAAAAGGAGTAGTCTCCTTTCAATTTGAAAGTGCTTGGGTCAGTCATCTAGATTTCCTTCCTCCAATGAGTTCTTGGTGTGCTGAATGTCATGTCCGAGGTTGGGCAAACTTTACCTTCAAAAACAAATAGGTCTGAATAATGAGAAGAGGCTCCTGTTTTTTGACAATATCTAGGATCTAGATGCCAAATAAGATAACTTTTCCTTGGGCCCAAAAGCGGTAGTGCTAAAGCTTGGAATTCAGCAATAACTGGAAGACATTTTAAGGAGAGAAGATCTTGGAGGTAGACTAGAGCCACATTGTTGAAGGAGGTTGATAAAAAACACTGCTTTCTTCTATCTGGTGACAAATGCAAGAAGTAAAAGAAACTATATTGCCAACTTGAAAATGGCGGATGAAATTGTTGAAGACATGCAATGGATAGACCTAAAGTTGTGGACTTTTTTCAAGAACTCTTTTTCTCGGGAAGATGTTGCGGAGACGTCGGTTACTTCAGAGAGTTTCACCAAAGGAGTAAGTTCCACAAAGGTATGAATGTTGCACTTGTCACTTTTATTCCCAAGGAGCAAGGTGCAGTGGAACTCTCAAAATTCAGACACGTTTAGTCTAGTTGGCAATCTTTGCAAAGTTATCATCGACGTGATTTTGAATAGATTGAAGGAGATTATGCCTTTGATCACCAACAAGTTCGAAGGTGCTTTTATGAAAGGTTGGTAGATCCTTGATGGTATTATCGTTACAAATGAATGTACATACTCCAATAAAAGGCTAATGAATTGGGCATTGTGTGTAAAGTGGATTCAGACAAAGCCTATTCTCGTGTGTTTTAGTCCTATTTATTATACATGTTTCAATGATTTGACATTTGCCTCTAAGTGGATGATGCGGACATCTATGGACGTGATCAAACTTTTAATTTTAATCAGGACGGGTGTGTTAGCGAATTAACAAGTTCAGGCCCCGAGTCGAAAGGTGAAAATTTTATTTTTGATCTTGGCGGGTGTGTGAGCTTTGGTGTGGTGGACTCATATATGGGCTGAAACCCTTTTGAGTTCATGTGGGCCCAAGAAGGCAAAAGCCCAACAAGTTGCCAAGACCCAATGATGTCACACATTTATGCATGTGCAAGTCACATTTGAATGTCATGCATGGCAAACTGCATGAATTAATTCCATGCATGAAATCACGTTGGAAGAATTGGAGTGGGAATTACCTAGTTGCTTTAGGACTTAATTTCCTTGTGATTTTTGTTAGTGGATTTAGAGTCCAAAATCAAGTGAATTTGGGATTCCATAGTGGGTCATGTAGTTAGTTGTTTATTTTTATTATACTTTGAAAGTGTATGTTTGTTTAGAATTAGGATCTTATTATTTGAATTTCGATGTAAAGGAGGGTCGGCTCCTGCTAGAATTAGGATATGGTTTATTTATTTAAAGGACATGGACTCGGGCAATTTTCAGCAGGCCAACAAATTATGAAATAAAATATCTTTTTCTTATGATATTTCCAATGGAGAATCATTGAAGGCAAGCACCGAGTTGCAGCCGAGTTAGCATTGATTGCTACTGAGTCCTCACCGAGTTGAGGCATCTTGAGGATTGAGTGAGCTTCCCTCTCCAAGAACGAGGTAATTCTAAACTCCCTTAAGTGTTTGGAGTCAATTGAATCAAAGTTCTAGAAATTAATTAAACCCGTGATTCAACGAGACTTGTTGGTTTAGTTAATTGAGTCGCATTGACTCGTCGCTAAACACCCATGTCCCACGTGGAGTCTAAATGTTAGTGGTGTATTGGTGGTTGTTCAAACTAGTTTTCTGAATCATTTTTTTTTTTTTTTAATCTGCTCTTAAACTGATTCTTTTTTCCAGCGAAACTATTTGAAGAATTGTGAATCTGTTTGAAGACCTTTGATAAGTATGGTTTCTAGGGTTAAATCAATTTTATACTATGAAGCACGAATACTCGGAAACCATTCGAGTATCCGTGTCGGGTACGCTTCCGACATGGATATGGCCAGATACAGCTTGGATACTTGTCGGATATGCATCCAATTAAATAAAACATTTTTTAAATACGGATGCGTCACAGATAAGGCAGCAGACAGGGAGGGACATGGCGGGACATGGGAGATGGGACACGGCACGGAATACGGCAGCAAGGGAGAAAAGGGGAAAAAAATATATCTTTTCAGTATTATTTGACTTCTTCAACGTAAAGTTGAGTTTTTCTCAAAGCTAAGTTTGAAAATTGGAAGGATTATTTCAATCCTTTGTTTTAATCAAAACCGATCAGTTTTCAACTTCATCAATTGGGTTTTCAAAATTTGAGATTCAAGTTGGATTGACAGTTGTGGAAGGTTTTAATGGATAAAATTAATTGAGCAATTTTTTTTGAAACCCGCTCTTACCGTGTTTGAGTCACTTGGTTCAATTAATTTTCATTGCTTAATTGAGTTGGGTTTTACTGTGGAAGATCAATGGGTTATGTTAAACCGCGTTGATTCTTGATTTACACAACCAAAATATTTGAGTTGTGGCATTGCTTCTGCTAAAGCGATTGAGTAGAGTGTCCTATCCTACCCAGTCTGCCTCAGTGCATCTCTTGGATGAATGACATTTCTACTCATTTCATTTTGATCCTTGTGAAGGGTAGACCTGAAGGTTTTTTAGAAGCAAAAAATGGTTTAGGCACATCATCTTTCCTTCTCTGGATAGTTATTTTTTTTTGAAAGGTTTCTGTCAATAGTTATTTGAAGGTCTCTATTATTTATTTCAAACGGTGGGGGATGAAAGGCTCTTTGGAGGCTTTCATCATGTTGGCCTTCACTTTCCAGGTGATGCTATTGTGTTTTGCAACCATTATGAGATTGAGCTCATTAATGTGTTCAAGGTCTTGAAGTGCTTTCAAGCAATTTATGGCTTGAAAATAAACATTTCAAAAAGTGCCATTGCTAAAGTTCTTATCTCATAAGATAGAATGCAGAGTCCAGTTGAAACAATTAGATGGGCGAAGATATGATTTCCTTTTCCTTATTTGGGCCGGCCTTGGGTTATTATCAATAATCTTTTTGGGAGCTAGCTATAGAAAGATTCCACCAAAAATTAGCCTCTTGAAAATCCTAGATTGATGAGATAAATGGCTTATATAATGATGATGATGGTGATTATAAAATGAAAAGATATGGCATGTATATTCTCCCTTTTTTTTGTTTTGTAATGGCAAATATGTAAATGTTGTTGTGCATTGCCACTACTTTCACCTCACTAACTGGACCGAACACACCCCCCCCCCCCCCCCCCCCCCCCCCCCCCCCTTCTTCGTTTTATTTCTGAAATTTCACTAGTTAGACAACTTTAACAAACAAATGATGGAATTTTGTTAGGCTTGTGTAACTGTTCCTTCGTCTTTTCAGTAAATCCATATCAGGAAATATGACATTTAGGTCATGCTTTTTAGGATATTAAATCTTCGTGGTATGTCCACCAGATGAATGGTCCAGTATGTTCCTCGCATGGTCAAGCCCAAACAGTTGTGACTCATGGATTGGTGTCCAGTGTTACTCTTCCATATATGAACTTGTATGCACCCAAAAGAGACATAGTAAGGTTATGGTCCTTTTTTTCTTCCACACTTTTTTTTTGTACAGGTGGATAAGAAATATTGATTTCATCATCAAGATATTCAATAGTTGCTATATGAATGCCTCTTGTTAACAAATCATTGATCACTTATGTTTGTCAAGTTCAGATTTTGATCAGTATTTTTGGTGATGAAACTTTGGAGTGGTGAAAATATCTAATGTGCCTGCATTTGAAAGTTCTTCTTAATACACCCTTTAGTTGATGTGATGCCAAAACTACTTTGAGTACCAGCCTGATATGGTTACATATTTCTCGGTTCTCTGTAGATACCTTTGGAAATTGATATCAGAACAACTTCAGATGAAGGCAATCCAATAGTTTCATCAGCACCTGATTGTGGAGTCTCCAAAGCATATAATGATGTAGCTAACAAAGTTGTTCACAGACTAGAAGAGCTGACAAAAGAACGAAAAAACCAACCCCAAATTCTTTTGTGAACTCTAATGCACATCCACTGTTGATGGAGAGCCATTGCTGCTGTCCAGCTGAGTTGGAGTCAAATACATGCTTATAGTTGGAGAACTATTTCTGGCTTGCTGCTGTCCTGGAAAATTTTCTTGGCACCAAGGTATTTAGCTGAATGGCTAGTAAATATAAATTACAAAATGAGTACTGGTTTTAGCCTTTTACTCCTGCTTTGTCAGGGTCATGTGACGGAAGTATTGAGCAAACTTGAGCTGTTTAGCAATATGGCAGTATTGGTGCATCCATTACTGCAAAAGAAAGGTGGTATTGATCGTTGCTATCTTGTTCTTACGGATAACAAGCTATCTATGAAGTTTAATCTCTAATCATTTTTGGATGCATGATGTAGGATGCCTTTCTTCTCCCCATTTTTTTTGGTAATCACATGAAATTCTTACTGCAAAGTACCTGTTTTAGTCTGTCATTTTGATTATTATTTCACAGTAATTTATACAATCTAATGCTGAGTATTTGGGTGTATGGGGTTCAGGGTGTCTTTTGCTGATCATTTTGTCAGTTAGCTTTGTTTCACTCAAATATAGTCCTCTTGTACTGAGCATAGATGTATCGATGTATCATTTTCATTCTTTTAATATAATTTTCCAAGTCTCCATTTCCAAAACAAAAAGCGGAGTAGAATAGTAGTTTTGAGTCGAAAACGGTTCCAGAAATTCTAGACTAGTTGCACTGTGTTTGAAATGTCTCATGGATGCCCTAAGACCTCGGTCTCCATGGAATTTTGTGCACATGGATTATGGTGATCATGTTTTAGACATTTAGGCTCCGTTTGGATGGGGGTAAATTTTGGAGGGGTTACACTAGGTAATATGAAAACCCCTCATTTGAAAAAGATTTTCAAAAGTTGAGGGGTAAAAAGTTGATTTTTTACCCCTTTGCCCTTAATTACCAAACATTGGTAATGGGGGGTTATCCTCCGTTATCCCCATCCAAATGCAGCATTAGTGGAGTAACATGCTTCGCTTGTGAACCCCAAGGGGTTATCCTAGTTGGTTTGGGAGCAAGATCTGTAGAGGGAGGTCTTAGGTTCAGATCATAGGAGTTCCAATGAAGGGTCACTTTCCGATGGGAATATGAGGTCCCATCGAATTACCAGTGTGAGGATAGGGGAGTTTTCACACTCCGAAGCAGGGGTACAAATATCTGCCGATACGATACGGTTTTGCAACTAGTAAATATCGGCCGATATGATACGTATCGGTCGATATCAAAATATCGGCCGTTCATTTAAAAAAAACAAGGAAGAGAGAAAAATATCGGCCGATATCGTATTTTTAACCCCTGCTCTGAAGGATTAGTCAGATGTGACGCCTAGACACCTTTGGACCTCATTAAAAAAAAAAAAAAAGGCGTGCTTTGCACGTCGCTCAAGTTTATTTGGTTTATTGTTGGCATTGATTAGGTGTCTTTAAAGTTTTGTGCTGCATGCAAGTAAATAAATAACCTCATCGATTGAGAAATGTTCGCTAAACTGCTAGATATGGGTTGATTATCTGACGTGTTCTTATAATTCAAAAGTTATGAAATGGAAAAAGCTGCTAGAAACTTTACATACATTTATTATCATAAAAATATGGCATATGTTTATTTACATTAGTAGTCAAAACTTGAATGAAACCCATCATAGAAACAGAAAATAATACCTTTGCAATATACATTCTACGTTGCATTTGGAAACCATTTGTTCTAGTGAATATTTGTATGGGTGAAGATATAATTGTCGTGGAAATGATGCAATGTTGGATGTGTTACATATGTTACCTTGTGATTAATTTCGATTCTATTTCCATAGTTAATTGCCATTTCTTCTACAAATTTTAATAATTTTTTCAATCGAAGTACATTTTCATCACTACTAAATTGTTGAAATGTATTAAGATCATAAGCAGGAGCATGCACAAGGTGAAAGAGATCAGGGTTTGGAACTTTGGATAACGTGTATGTATCCATTGTCAGAATGGAAATGCACATTTTGCATGCTTGATTCAATCTTGAATATTCCTTCTATCTCAATTTAGTTGTCGTATATGGATTTTAGAATTGTCTCAAAATAATTCTTTCATTTATATTAAAGTAGCATAAAGTGTGTTAAAAATAGTTGAGATTATATGGAGTGTTAGTCTTATATAGAGAGTTTTTTAAAAAATACAAATGTTTCAAATTAGACAACTAAAATGAGATGGAGGGAATATTATTTTAAATACAAAGATAAATGCCTTTACGGAGAAGCATAGGAATCTTTTTCTCTCTTTTTTCCCCACCCAAAAGCATTGATGCATTTCCTATTTAGCTTGTAAATTGGTCAATGATTTTGCCGACCTCTAAAGAGCTTAACATATTCATAATAACCCTTAAGTGTGTTAAACAAAAATATGACTCTTTTCCCACACATGCTTCAAGGATTAGTTAGGTGAAACGCCTGAAAAATTTATGTGGAACACTTATATTCAAGTCACAGAAAATACAGGAATAGCAAACATTTCATTGGACTTCTCAACATGAACAGAGCGGGGCTCATGCCTAGATTGAGGCCTGAGGCTTTGTCCTCGGTGGCTTAGGTTCTCAATTATCATCCTTTGAAATGAACCCTTGTCATCAACATCAATTGTCTATCACATTCCATGGCTGTGTAAGTCTCTGTAAGTCGGCCCTTTGGGCAACTCTGGTGAATAGGAAAAATTCTGACATAGCAATATGCCATCATATTGCGAACCGGAAAAATTAGGTTCGGCCTTCATCCAAGCCTTAACCAATGCAATAGTGAATAGGATGGTGCTTATGTGAGTAGGTGCACTTAGATCCTTACAGAACATGAAAATTTAAGAGATTTATTCAAGGAGAATTCATTTTGAAACCACTATTACCTAGATATCTAGGTCATCATAGTTCACTGTTAAATTAACTAAAAAAGGCCTGAAGTTAAAGATTTGTCAATAGGATAATGGTGCTCCAATACTCAACCAAAAGGCTACTATGGTACCAATTAAAAAGGTTATTGTAGCTACTGGACGATGAAATGGATTTTGTAATTTATTAACTAAACATATCTGTGTTGGTCATGTTAACTGATACGAAAGTTTCCACATTATGCAATTTCAAATAATGAAACTCAGAAGTGGGTTTCATACATATGATTGATCAATCAACAATTAACTTTCAAATGAAATGTGAATGAACGCACGCAAAAAGCCCACACAACAACCAAGCGTAGAAAGGAAAATGCTAAATTTATTTTCAGACTGAACTCTTTTATACCCGTTGTATAGTCCTGATATCGGGTTGGGTCAGGTCGGGTTTCTTAAAACCCAACCCGACCTAAGTCAATAAAATATGGAATCCAATCCAACCTGAATTCTAATCCGACTCAACTTGAATTCTGATCCGACCTGCATTTTGAACCCAATTTAGCTTAATTTTAGCCGGATTAAGTCGGTTTGATCGGGTCGGATCGGGTTAACTTGAAAATCCCTTAACTTGAATTCTAATTGACCTTTAACTGGATGTGTGCCCAAACACATTCCAAAAGGCCTCATACTAAAAGAAAAAAGAGCGCCACTTATATCTAGGACTGCCTCCCAAGCGAGTCGAGTCGAGTTAAGGGATTTTCAGATCTGGTCGAGTTAAGGGATTTTCAAGTATATGTGATTTAGAACAATGAATTGTTTTGATGAATTTTTGAGAAAAAGAAAAATAAATCAAGAATAAATAAATTTTTTACATAATCTACAATGGAATCGGTTCAAGCATCGAAGCGGCATGTTAACCTATTTAAAAACCAAAAAAAACATGGCCTAGACTATGAAATATTTGGAATTATTAAATATAATTCAAGTTTCTTATTTACTAAAATTCTAATTAAAATAATTATTAAATCAGAATTTTTCAAATCAAGCCTTAGGCTTGAGCGGGTTTTAAACTTGTGTTTCTCCAAATCTAAAACAACCGTTCTTGATAAGAACCTTAGACTGGAGAGACGGTAAGTCCCACTGATTCTAAAAGAGGTTCCACGTTTCCTTGAAAAATCCTAAAATTAATTTGCTTCATAAAGTTCTTAAAAAGAATTAAAATAAAATTGGAAACCATCATTATTAAATATTTAATAATTGGGAATATCATACATCTAAACAAACCGCTATGAATTTTATTTAAAAAAGTCAAAAATGAATTACAATTCTTTTGGACTTTAAATAAAAAAAAATAAAATAACTTACAAGAAATTATTTATTTTTCTCTTGTCTTTCGTCGTCCAATTTCAGCCTTCAATGTTTTGCCCAGTTCAACCTTCAATGGACCCAACGCCTTGAATTTATAGGAGAGGAGGGATGAGATAAGATACCCTTCAAACTCAGCCGGGATATTCAAATTCAAAATTCAGCCGGGCTCTAAGGATCGGTTAACCCTCTTCTTTCCTTCCTTTCTACTTTATCTCTTTTCTTCTACTTTATCTCTTTCAAATTTGAACCCCAACTTCTATCGGTTCAGTTGCCAGCTGCTACACGGCAGCTTTCTTCTCTGCTGATTCCTTCTTTGCTCTACCTTATCCCAGCTCAAAATCAAATTGTTCTTTATCCTCTGATCTTCCTTTCTTAGTTTCAATCTTTTCTGCATCGGCTAACTTTCATCCTTATCTTATCTTCCTTCTTCCTCTGATCTGAAATCAATCCTTCCCTCATCCTCTCAGCAGATAATTCTTTCCTTTATCTTTCTCAGTTTCAATCTCCTTATCCCTATCTATCTTCAAGAAACCCACCTTCTTCTTATCTTATCCTCCCAGCTCTATCCGGCAGCTCTCTTCTCATCAAATATTATCTCCTTCTTTCTACCTATTGAAACTCTGGATCTGTCTCTGCTTCCTGGCTGCCATTCTTCTCTGCTATCGGTCTTCTCTTTTTTATCTTGTAGAACTCTGCTCTCATGGAAAAGAAAAGGTCAGTCACAGCAGAGCCTCAGCTGGCTGCCCGTGTGACCGTTGCTTCTGCTCTGCTTCTTCTTCCTGCTGCTGTTCATCGTTGCTGCTCTATCTTCCCTTGTCGGGACCGCAATCGGTGCTGCTGTGTATGGCTGTTTTGGCTGCTTAGACTGCTTTCTGTTTCTCAATTTGGCTGCCCTACCTTCTTCTCTCCACCGCTGGCTTCTCTTTCTCCCTCGGCTGCTGCCTTTCTTCTCTACTATCAGTGCTGCTGCCTGCTTCAGCCGCTCCCTCTCTGCTGGTTGCCGCTGCCGCTGCTCTGCCTTTGCTCCCTTCAGCTGGCTGCTATCTCAGCTGGGTGCTCTGCTGGTTTCTCTTTTCCTGCTTCTGTTTTGTTTTGTCATGAGTCCTGCAACCCGAGAAAGGAAAAAAAAAGTAGAAAAGAAATGGAAAAAAGAAAATAAATAGAAATAGTTCTTTCAGGCTTTCCTTAGGCGTCGGGCACCCCGATCGACAGCAAAATGAGAAGGGTTGGTAAATGAGACTCGACGTTCACTCGAAATTGGACAAATTAATTAATGAGTGTAGAAGGTTATAGGTTCTGAGACCCAACTGGTTTAACCAACTTGACCTGACCATTTTGAAAGTGACGTCGACTGTATTTTTTTCTTAGCCATTTTTTTTCATTTTTATTTTCTTTTTTTTTTTGTATTTTTCAAAATAAACTGTAAAACTAAAAATAACATTTAAACATATCTAATATTTATAAAATAAGGACTAATTAACCTAATATTAAGGGGTAAAATTGTAATTTTACGGTGTTCATCAAAA
The DNA here is from genome assembly GCA_013350335.1 of Chimonanthus salicifolius. Classification (NCBI taxonomy): domain Eukaryota; kingdom Viridiplantae; phylum Streptophyta; class Magnoliopsida; order Laurales; family Calycanthaceae; genus Chimonanthus; species Chimonanthus salicifolius. Next base: position 39,490,903 of record CM023536.1, read on the forward strand.
AACATATTTTCAAAATAAATTATAAAACAAAGGTGTCGTAAGTAGGAAAGGCCCCCACTTCCGGATAAGTTAATGAGTTAGCTCCAGAGTGTTATAGCCATAATAAATACAGAAAGGTCTCCTCTCCATGAATGAGTTAGATTCGGAATGTGTTAGCCAGAATATGTCTCCCCATGTTAAAATGAGTTAGTGTTGAGCGGGTGATAACTGAATAATAGTAATAATAAGTAAAGCAATAAATAAAATAAAGTAAAAGACAAAATCACAATCACAAATAAGTTCATTAGGTGAAAATAACACAGGTAGTAGGCTTTAAAGTAAATATTTTAGCTATTTTTAATATTTTGAAATAATTAAGCAAAGTGACCGTTTTTGCCTCTGAACTTTTCTAAAAAATACATTTGTGTCTTTTTTATTATATTCTAAATAAAGTTTTCGAAATAAGATGCCACTCAACTAAAATAATTTTGCAATAAGTAAAATTTTGTAATATTAATTGAAATGGAAATAAAAACATTTTACTTAACTAATATCTATGAAAATAAATTTCAAAATAAACTCTAATTAAAATAAGCCCACAAGATGATCTAGGTATCTGACCGTTCATAAAGCATGCCTAACGTTGCTAATACACAATATTAGTCTGATTAAATGACATGATATTACAAAAACCATGAGCGCATGTGTGTAATGTCTAAAGTGGACAATATCATGCTTGATGGGGCAGGGTCGTTACAGATGGTATTAGAGCTGAGGATGGCTCTAGTATCAGGTGGGGGGATTGCAATGGCCATCGCCTAGTTGAGGAGTGGGGGAAACTCCAAGCATCGTGGGTGGTAGAGAGGGAGAAATTGCTAGTGGAAGGACGAGGAGAACTCCACTGTGCATGGATGAAAATAAAAAAGTCACCATTGAGGCATTGTGAATCCCACATCGGCTGGGAGGCAGTTCTACATCCTGGATATAAGTGATGTTCTTCCGTCTCTTAGCATGAGACCTTTTGGGGTGTGTTTAAGGACTGACATCCTAATGCAAAACTGTGAGAGCGTGTGTGTGATGCACGAAACGAACAATATCATGCTGGGTAAGGTAGGGTCCTTACACTAAACCTCTATAAAAAGAGACCATAGGCATCCATTGTAAACACAGAAGTTCGAGTTCAATAATTTAAAGGATTGGTGCTTTATATCTTTCCAAAGTTTCTTTTGAATTCTAGTTTGAATTATTTTAAATTTATATATATGGTTTTCGATTTTTGTATGCAATTTTTAATTTGAATTCTTGCTTCAGCCACAACATAGGTTGAATTTAATTCCATAATTCAATCATAGCAATCAGTTGAATTTTTAATTTCATTCAGAAGATTTGCATGGTTTCAAATTTTCTTTCTGAGATTTGAGCCTAATTCCTTTTTCTACGAGTGAAATTGATTTGGTAATATACCAAAATTGTGTTTTCTCCTAATTAGAGTCGTTATAACGTATTTTTCTTTAAGTTTGTGGTTGAATTCTGAAATTGGATTTCCTCATCTAAAGTGAGTTGATTTCTAAATCTTATTTTCGTAAGGACTTTTGGAATATTGCAGTTTCTTGTAGATTTTGAGCATAACCTTTCATTAATTGGTGATCAGAGTCTGGATCCTGTGTAGCTCTGTTGACTGGGGACACCTGCTATTTTTGAAAACTACTGTTTTTGGACTCGTCTAATATTCGATGACCAGCTAAATTTAGACAACTATAATTTTAGTAATATGCTATTTTAGAACTTGCTATTTTTAGCAACTTCTATTTTTGAAAAGTGGTATTCTTGTTTTAAAGAGACAGAGTTTCTATCTCTGGTAGAGTTCTTGGACACTTGTATACAGAGATAAGTTCCGTACTCAATGGCGAGATGAAGGATGAGACACAACCCAGACGACATATCGGAAACAACAAAAGAAATCCAGTTTGGGAAATTTAAGAAATGGGTAAATAGAGCACCAACTTCTTCTAGATCTAAGTTTCCTAACAATCTCACCAGTGATAACAGTAAAAGTGTAGCATCTAAACAACCATAGAAGACATCAGACAAGCCTTCAACTTCAGATCTAAAAAAAAAAGGTTAGGGGAGATGTTTTAAGTGCAACATAATATGGCATCTTTCACTAGTAGCATCCAAAGAGAGTACAACTTGTAGACATTAAGTTGAAGGGTCGTGCCTGGCATGGTGCCAAAAAGTTGAAGTAGAACGATTAAATAAAGGAAAAGATAAGATTTACAAGTTGAAAAGATGATACGAAAGGTCTTTTTACCTAGCAACTATTGGTGAGTCAAAATCTAATGGGCTAGAAATTACCTTTAGTACTGAGTTTTGATTGTAGGGTAGTTTACAACACCATATTCAATGGCATATATAAAAAAATTAATAATAATAATTTCTTTTGATTGTGTGGGCTTCAACATCCACTGAATACATGAGTTCCTGGTCAAGTTGCTTTATGGATCTGGGCTCAAAGAAAGGAGAGGCATGGACCCAAGCAAGCCTTGGGGGAGGTTCTAATTGATTCCTTTCGGGTTTTTTCCCCCTTTTTAACACTTGTATGATATGGCATGTTATGCAAACATGACACATGATAGCATTACTCTTAAAAATTTACATACGAACCTATTTATTTCAAGTTAGATGCTTTAGAATCTAAAGACATTACCCATCAACAGCCTTACTCAATGGGCCTAAGAAAAGTCTGATTTTGAGCAGGATGGTCCAAAAGTTTAGCCTGATTATTAAACAATAGAGAGCTAACTGTTTATTTTGAAGGCCCATTATCATCTGTGGACCTTTACTATCACTTTCACTCACAGGCAATTGGGTTGGACCCCTTTGATTTTTTATGAAGATGGTTGATGCAATGGACCCTAATAGTAAAGCCCCTCAGTGGTTGGTGATCTGAGATTCTTAGTCTCCAGGATTGTCAATCTCTCAAAACCATAAACTTTTGAACGACTTTTCTCTTCCCTCCTTCCTTTTATTGAATGCTTTTAGTAGCTGCTACGTTGATTGCTGGGTAGTGGGTAGGGTCAAAAGTTATTAACAAAACAGAGAAATGCATTTATTTCTGCAGGAAGGAATTTAGATGGCTTTGCTAAACCCAAACTTCACTTTGTCATTTGCTTTTGTCATACATACTCAAGCGTTTTCCTTTCTCACTTTTTGACTGGAATATCCCCTAATTCAGCAGAAAACAAGGCAAAGTGAAAGAGAAACAGATAAGCCCAAGTTAAAGTCCAACTCCTTTAGTTAGACGGTTGCAGCTTGCAAGCTTCTAACTGGTATTTATGAAATAGTCGTACCGCTGGACTGATACATAAAAGGGTAGCTCGGTAGAGGTCTCGAGTTCAATCCCTACTCTCAAATTTACTTGATAAATGAAGTTTGTGGATGGTGTTATGTATCTATGAGATTAGTCTCATCAACAATGAAAAGTGAGGATATACATATTACGTTATCAATTGACACATTTATAGATATTAATCCAATTAATATATCTATCAAATCAGTCAATGCGCCAAATTCTGAATGCCTACCTCAAACATTAGTAGATTTTATGCCTTCATTTTTAGTGTTTTGTAGGGTTATTTATTGAGACCTTTTAAGATTATAGTCGTCCACTTTGGGCTCTACAGATTCACACGGTTTTGTTCCTGAACGACTAGGCCAAAAGGCCTCATGAGGAGGAAGGGGTGCTCATCTGTTATTAACACCCATCATGGCCACCTCTTGGGCGATGTGGGACAATTTCCACACTATTCTGTCACATCACACAGGCAGAGGGTCCACATAGGCAACACCATACAAGTAGAGGGCCTACATAGGTAGAGTGTTGAATCGTTCTTTGATACCATTTGTGACGACCCGACCCCTAATACGATATTGTCCACTTTGCCTCCACAGACCCACATGGTTTTGTTTCGAGACCCGACACACTTGGCTAGGCCCAAAAAGCCTTATGTTGAGGAGGGAGTGCTCCCCTCTCATTAACATCCACCATTTCCACCTCCTGGGCGATATGGGACAATACCCACACCCCTAAGTGGGTGGAGTGTTACAGGATACATTCACATTCAGATTTCCACTAAATAGGAGGTAGAAAAATAATTGCTTTTGCATACAAAGTTGTGTGACCATGTCCCCTTATGGGAGCAAAAAGGTTGCCCCTTCACTAGATTCAAGGATAGGAAAGGTTTGTGACCATGTTTCCCAATTATCCGGGAACAGATCGAGCCACAGTAATGGGGTTTTTTAGAATCCAATCCATTTATATTCAAAATTCCAAAATATCAACTTCGACTTTTTTTCATTTGTTGATATAAAAGATTTAGTAAATCAACTATTCACAAGTGGTATAAGACATCATACAAGTACTGTACTCGCTGAAAGATCGAACCACATATTCAAATTTATTTATAAATTTTGAAGGTCATTATTTTGATGAGATCAAAAGAAATGATTAAGGCATCAGTATTTTAAATAATAAAGGACACCAGACTTATCATTTTGATCAACATGTCATGACTTAAGTGGTGTTTTTAATCCTATGTATTTTGAGATCAACTACTTGAAACTTAAAACTCAACAAATTGATGTATGAATTGTTAGATGTGACAACAGATGCATATTCCTTTCTATTAAACAAGAGTTTCATTTGTGTGGGTAAACCTTTTTATAAAAAATGAGTCCCTTGAAAAGGAAAAACACCTTAACTAAATCAAAGAAGTCATAGTTTAAGATTCACAAAGGTTTTAAGTTAAAAGGTAATTTAAAATAATTAAAATTTACAGATTTTAAAAGAATGGCTTTAATTTATTAAAAAAATGATAAAATCAATATTTCTATTATTTACATCAAAACCATTACGAAATAATGAAATGATGTGTCACCAAATTAAAAAACCTTCCTATTTTACACGGTACATTTTAGGGAATTACTTTCTTCCAAAGAAAAAGGAAGAACCACTTCCCTTGAGCTCTCTTTATTACATAGGAAAAGGAGGAAGAGTCTCCTTTTTTGAATTATTTATTTTTCACCAGCCAGAAAATGACAATCTCATGAATGATAATTTATCTAATGAATCGAAGCAAAAATGAGGATTTTTCCTGTAGAATTTGATTCTCAGTAATTTTTAGTTTTTCAAGCATTTGTTAAAGTAAAAATTAATTACATAATTCTTTTTAAAAATTGACTAATAAAATATATTGATGTGATATATATATATATATATATATATATATATAAGGTAAAGAAATTTGGATGGAGTGTTTAAAATCTATTATGAGATCTACTCGAATTAGCTCAAATGGTAATCTCCTATCTCAATAAATGAGAGTTGCCAGATTCGAGTCTAATGGATTAATCTAAATGATATCTTAAAAAATAGAAGTAGCCATGAAGATTTTAGTAGAACTGTATATAAAGTTCGTGTAAATATATAAAAAAAACTATTATAATTTTTTTTACTACTTCCACGCAAGGGTCGAAATATCGGCCGATACATATCGTATCGGCCGATATATATCAGTTTTAGAGATGTGAATATCGGCCGATATCATATTGTATCGGCCGATATTCACAATATCGGCCGTATTATATCGGCCGATATCAAAATATCGGCCGATATCGGCTGATATTTAAAAAAATGAGGAGGAAAGAGAAAAATATCGACCGATATATCTGCCGACATATTATATCGGCCGACGTATCAGCGGATACCAATTTTTAAACCCGTGCTTCCACGACCTACTCTATCAATGCCCACAATGGTGTTGAAAACTGGCGTGTAGTTTAAGGGGAAACAAACAATCAAAAGAAGAAAGATAAAGGTATGGCACCCAAAAAAAATTAAATAAAGGAAAAGAAAAGTCGTCGAAAGACAACTCTTAAAAAATCCTTTTAATATATGCTATGGCCCACAGTTCTTACGCGGTTGGTCCCATGCTGGACTTTGAAGTAAGGATCATCTTTTGCTAAACAGCAATTTCAAATTTAGTTTCTCAACATAAATTTCATTTTCATTTTTTATTTTTTAAGTTAAATGAAGTTGATTCAAGCTAAAGGAAAGCTTATATTAATGGTTAAAAAAAGTTTTACACAATAAATATTTTATATAAAAGGATTTTTTATGTTTAATAGACTTCATTGGCCGCCTCACTAGTTTTTTTCTAAAAATCAAGGTATCGAGCATTTGACTAATTTTTGGGACTTAGGATGCGTTTGGATGAAGGGTAATTTACGGGGATCACCCCTCACTTGGGGTCACCTTTAAACTTGGAGTCACCCTTAAATACTTCAAGCTTCAATGGATTATTCAAATAAGATGATGAGAGAAGTAATTTTTTTTAAAAAGTTTGGAGTCCTACGTGTGAATGTGAATCGAACACAAGTCCTCTTATATTTTAGTCGAATTCTTGACCATCACGACAATCTCTCGAAATTCTTCATCAATCATTCCAACCAAAATGATAAGATTAAGATTATCCTAATTTGCACATGACACTGTGCCTAATGGCTCTATCTTTAGAATATGTAATTAACGTTGAAGGAACCTAATTTAGGAACCACTTAGTGAGCTCTTAAAGGGGATAAATGAGACCATAATTGAAAGGGTAAAAAATGAAAGTAAAAATTTGAATGTGTGAAATGTTCATTAAAAAATAAATAACGTTTAACAAGTAAGTTGAAAATGACTTCCAAAGTGGAAAATAAAAATAGAGGAATTTGAAAAGAAGAGGGAATTTCAGTGTCCATGAGTGGACCAGTGAACCTATTTGACGAGCTCAAAGCCTCAAACCGCGGCTAGAACCTAGACTTTCTAGATGCATTCTCACCTGATCTCCTCACTTTTAACCATTATTCGGATTTGTGTTCAATTAATACAAATCAATCTCAAATGTTGATTATAGATTTAAAAAAATTTATAAAGGAAGGATCGTGATTTTAATATTTGTCATGGATAAGAATCATCGTCAAGCCATGTTATGGATATCTTTATTAGTAAAATTTGAAAAACGATGACAACCTACTCTTGTATTTGTTTTTAGTAGGGGTAGTGATTTTTGCATGAATATTTTTTCTCATGATCTACCTCCTTAAAAGGTAATTTCAATTTTACCATTGCTTTTAGAAAAGAGAAAAAGAGAGATGAGGAGAGAAGCAAGGACAAAATTGAATTTTTTTTTTAAAAAAGGAGTGCACCAAAAAAAATGGTAGTGCAAAAATCACTATCTTTTTTTTATAGGTTTTCATCATAAATTAGTGGTTTAGACCATTGTCACAAATACCGTTCTCAGGATATTAATGGCGATTGGTAATATCAGAATATTTTCAAATTCTCGAATTTTTACTGAGAATTTAATGGGAAAATTTTACTGAATTTATAATATTTAAAAATAATAAAAATAGAATAAAAAAAATTATTAATAAAATAAAAATGGTAATAAGGAATTTACCGGAAATTTACTGGAATATTATCCTGATATTACCATTTATCACGTTTTTAACTCGATTTTATCTGGAATTGACCGGGAATTTATAGTCGTGTCGATAAAAATGTGTTTTTAACGCGTTAATGATATTTTGCCGATAAAAACATAGTAAATTTGAAAATACCGCTGATATTTGTGACAATGGTTTAGACTGATTAAAATAAGTATATTGGTTTTTATTATGTAATGAGAAAGGCTACAAAGTTATGAAGCAATAAACAACTTATGTTTGTCTCTTTTGTTTTCCCACGTGGCAGTCTCTCAAGATCTTTTTCATAGTTAGTAAATCTCCTTGTTCACACCCCAATCTTGCAAACATCATATTCATCATCACTCTCAAAAGCAACACAATGGGGAACCTCAACACTATCAACTAATGAATCATGGTTTTCACCCAAAACTATAACTTCAAAGATCTAGGCTTTTCACACCAAAACCTCTCTCATAAGGAGCCAAAACCAACAACAAATATGAATAATCAAGAAAACTAGAAGAAGGACTACATGAGAAATCCTACATTAGAGTAGATCTCACATAGAACCCCTCAACCACAAGTTCGATGTATGCTTTCTCAAATTAGACTCTCTAACCAGACTTTTTATTGAATAGATAGTTGATTGTACGTGATTAGATGTATTTGATAGATGATTATATAAATATAGAGTATGTAATTTTTTAACAATTGATTGATAATCAAAGTCATGTTCTTGGCCTATTAAATTTTGATAAATTATTGATTTTAAATAGTTTAAAATAAAAAATAGGATGATTAGATAAAGCTGAATCTTTGTAGACATCTGAATATATAGTCCCCTCTATACCACATCTGCCTATGCACATACTACCTAAAACTCACTTAAAAGAAAAGTTAGTTTGGAGTATTTACTTTTGGAAAAGGAGTTACCTCCCATACAAAGAGGAGTAGAGAGTGGGTTGCTGGCACTCTCAAAATTTTGCCAAAATTGAGCATATGGAAATGAGATGAGCAAAATCTCTTCAAATTCGTCAATCTACTTTTGCGAAGGACCTAAGAAGCAATAAATCTCTTATTTTTTTAAGATTTACTTCTAATATTCAATTTATCAAATATTAAAATTTTACGCAAAAGGGTTGAAGTGGAAGCAAGAGTCTATTCCAAAGAGCCATTCATCTTGTGTAGATAGAAAAGTTTGCACATTCCTCAAAGATTAGTAGAATCCTCTAAGAGGCTTAGATACTTTAGAAAATCAAACATTCAAATTTAAATATTCTTGAAACAATAGAGAACAACTTCTGAAGATTAGTGACTGTCAAATAAGGTCTTCAATGGATCTAACTTAAATTAAATTCATATTGTATTAAGTCAGTTTAAATTTAATTAGACCCTGTATTTTGAAGGTCGGATCCACGGTAACAAGTGGGCAGCTATGCTACTGAGCAGGCGTATTAATCTTGAGTTTTTGAAATTGAGATATCTCAGCCGATACTACATACATGATATATATCGGCTAATGTCATTAAAAATCACTAGTTTTTTTTAAAAAAAGGTTGATTCGTTCGTGTTCGTGGGTCCTGTCGATATCGGTCAAATATAATATCAGCTGATATTTCAAATTTAAATTATTTTTTTCAAAAACGAGTATTCTTTCAGTTTCTTTTTTAATTAAAAAGATGGCCACTATTTAAAAAAAAAAAAAATATCGACTATTGTTCAGTACCAAGTCCTAGATTGATGATGCATGAAAAAAGTTTTAGCAGGAATTGGATCTGACGTACCCATACAAAGGGCGATGGGGCCCGTCCTTCTTTTCTTTCCTTCTCTCCTTTTCTCGCTTTCACTCTTGTTTCTCCTTTCCTTTGTGTGTCCGAAGTCTAATCAGAGTATCATACCCAACAAACAAGTACAACACTTCTCTTTTACAACCTAACATACAACCTCTCATTCTCAATAATCCAAAGAGCACTCAGCAGGCAAGAATTTTACTATAAAGGTAAATGCCTTGACTGCAACTCAAGTTATAAATTAGTTTTAATACCTTTTGAGGAAAATTTTCAATTGTTTAATCGTTTGAAGTGATTTGGAACAAGGAATTGGCTAAACTGGGCTTATTGTAGTTTTTTCGATATAAAAATTAGTACATCTACTGAATGAAGCAACTTATTAGTTGATATATATAATATTGATTGTGAAATTTAGTTCTTACATTATAACTGCATGTATCAAGCAATGCTAACTCAGAGTTTGGATTACCAGATCTTTTATTTTCATAATCGGCCCATAAAAGAAAATGGTGTTAACTATTTGACTAATAGACCAAAAGTTCCAAAATTGATGGAATACATAAATCAAGCCCTTAAAGTTATCCCACATTAGGCTGAACCAACCTCATGTCCAATAGCCCATTACGGCCACTCTCACTCTGAACTAAGTAGCTATTTTCACTTTTGTGGCAGCTTCACAGTGGCACAAGTTAACCTTTTACATAGATCAGACAATATACCTATTTTTATAGAATGTAAAAAATTGAACTCTTTAAGCCTAAGCAAAGAATGGTATCCATTACACTAACTCAATATGATGTACATACTCCAAATTGAGCCCTCCTAAGAAAAGAATGGTCAGATAGAACGACAGTTCATTATTCAAATTGATTGTTGATAGCTGAAATGTACAGGTCCAAACACTACATGTGTCTCTCATTGTGCATCAAACAAGTCGGGCGTTTGTAACTGCCATATTCATGTAGAAACTGTTACAATATATACACATAGGTTTAATAATGAGACTAAATTCAAAGGGATTAGAGTGATGGTTAGAAAGTGTTTTAGAAAGTGAAAGTTCTGAGTTCAATTCTCACTTTATCCTAAAGAACCATTTCTGAAAAATTGCCCAGTGTGCGTGGATAGAAAAACTTACATATGTCTTGAAGATTAGTTAGATGCGTTGAGAGAATAGAACACCTTAATTATTAAAAAATAAATAATGGAACTAAATATACCTCATATTTTTTTGTCACAACAATCTTACATGTTGAGCCAACCAAAATTTTGAAAACGCTGATTTTGTAATCGTGGCCAGTTTTAAAATTTTCTTGGGTTGATTTCAACCCTTAAATTAATCGTGCAAAAACTCAAATATAAAATGCAGAGAATAGGTATCATTGCAGATTTATGCAATATATTTCATAAAATTAGGTTGAAAACACCCTCTTAAAAAAAAAGATTTAGATTACAGCAAATGAAGAGCAAAATGGGTTATAGCCAAGAAAACTAAGGGTTAGAATTTGGACACAATCCTTTCAATTTGAAATCAATTATTAATAATTATAGATCAATTACTATGTGATGATTGGAGTCATTTATTTCTACATATTAGAAAGTAGCCCACCCACTAAAATTGACAACAGTCCGTCATACAAAGTCATTTATTTACACCTAGTCCATACCTAAACCATCTTTTATAAGGACGATCTGACCCACATGGGAAAAATAAAGCATGGGAGTAAGGAGCATATTTCTAAGAGTGGATGGTGTTATGATGACAGTCTTAAGAGAAAAGAAAGGAGTACATGCAGTGGTCTCCTTTAACAGACACTCTTCAAGAATCTTCCTTATCGTGTGAGACCATAAAGTGAAAGCACCAACCAATCCTATGTTGTTTATACTTTACAACAAGGAACAAGGAACAAGGAACAAATAAGAAATAACAAGTAACCCAGCCCAACGGAGAGAAAAATATTGAAGGCATCTTATATAGACACTCAGTTTTTCTACCTCTACACATGCGATTTCAAAAAATTGGGTGAAATTACCATTCTACCCCTCCGTGTTTTATAATCCGAACGAACTGTCAGTTCATTTTCAGTTCGTTAGGATGAATATATTCATCTGAATGAACAAATCAGTATAATTTCAGTTCGTTCGGATGGTTATGTTTATACTCATCCGGGCGAAAAATCAGGTGTCTGTGTTTTGTAATTTTTTTTTTTCACAATATAAGGGAACTTCGAGCACAACTCTATTAAATCTCTCATTCGGGTGAGGTCTCACGCCCTCACAAGATAGCCAATGGGTTACGCCACGAGGACTTGAACTCGCACCATCTCACTTTCTGAAGCGATATATTATTAACTGAGGTAGCCCTGTGTGGAGTTGAATGTTTTGTAGTTTATTTTAAAATTTTGAAAAATATAATTGTTTTATTTAATCTAAGATAGAAATTTTATCAATAATAAGTCAATAGCTGAGCTCACGATATCAGTCAATCACAACCATCCATTGTTTTCATAAAAAAGAAAATGCACACCCAATAAAACTTAAGTTTAATTTTCTCCTCTGCCCAATTGCTTTATCTTTCCTTGGAAGTCCACTTAAACAAATGGTTGAGAGTTGGAAAAAAAATGTCAAATTGATATTATACTACTTTTTAATTTTCCTTCTCCTCATTTCCTATTAGCGACAAACTTGGATTTGACGACTTGCAAAAAAATTCCATCCATCCTTCAGTAAGTCTAATAATGAAGGACAAGTAATAGATTAAAGCTTAAACAAATATATGCAGGCAAAAGTTCTCTGTCTATCTTCTTCCATAAGTCCAGCAAGATTTTGTGGCAACTCAACCGAGTTGGCATCAATCTCATACCAATTTACCATTTAAAGTATGGGTATATCGGAAAATCACTTCTCATAGTTTCTATGAAGTGAGAGTGGCTGTAAGGGCTAGGATTGATTGCATCTGAAAGAGACTTATGCAGTGGAGTCTACCAATATTTAATCTCATGAATGATTTAATCATGCACGTTATTTATATCATTTGAGGAAAAACAAAACATAGCCCGCTTTAAGAAAAAAAACACCCTTTTCTGAGAGTTACTTTAGTAGCATTTCATTAATTTATTCACATAATCTGTGAAACTCATTTGAACTCTACGAAAATCAAATTATTCAAATGATCCAATGCTTCCAATATTTAATAAATAGGCCGTCATAAAAAAAGGAAGGTAGAGATTGAACAGTAAATGGTAATCGCTCAATCCAAGATTTGAAGGTGAAGGTGAAGCAGAAGGACAAGGAGAAGGAGAGAACCCACTGGCTCGTTGAACTCGTTGCATTATTAGTAAAGTTTAGAGGTTGTGAGTTTAAATTCTATGAGTGTCAAGTAAGATAGTCAGTCTATAAAATAATTTATTAAATCTAAATATAAAAACTAACTCTATATAAAATTAATGGACATACACAATAATGATAATAATGAGATACTCAATTAAAAACATACTAGATGTCCTAACATATTAAAAAAAATAGTGTGGATTTGCAACAAAAGTCAAAAGGTAGAAGGATAAGAAAAGCAACATTAGGTGGCCATACTCTGAAAGAGTTGATATGGTTTGAATTGTTGATTTGAGAGTGGCACATGATTTTGTTGCTCTAGATTGGTCTATTTGAATGACACATGTGTTAAGACCTGAGTATTCAGTTCAAAGGGCTAGTCTAGTAAGTGGAGTAATTCGAGTCCTCTATAAATCTCTATATCTCCCTCTATATTTTCAACGCAGGACTCAGCCAACCTCAACAACATGCAATGTGGATGTGTTGCCATAAAGTATTGGCCCCAGCAAGATTACAATAAATAATTAACGAAAAAGAAGAGACAGTCCTTGTTTTGGTCTTACGTTCACATTGATCATCGTCTTCTCGTGAACCCATTTAGGGGAAAATAAGTAAATGATAGATAGAGAAGGAGAGGTGGCCATCGGAGACAGATAATAATACTGTATTTCTGTGTGTAATGAAGGGGGGAAAGTCATTGAGCCATTAAGCGCCATGTTCATCTACGTGAAGAATTTATACACTTACCTGGTGAGCAGATCGAATTTCGATATTCGATGAAGCCGTCCATCATCAGATTTAGATTCAGCTGGGGGGAATGAAGCCTGGTCCGAAATCATTCAGATTGATTTGTGCTTCATTTGAATGGTTTGGAACCAGACAACATTCCCCTCAACTTGGTTTTCATGAGACTGCTTCATCCCTGAATGGTATGGAATTTGAACTATTCAACATTTCCCTCAACTTGACAACGAGAGAGAGGGAGAGAGGGAGGAGCTGCCATTTAAAGTCTTAATCAACATTTCCCTCAACTTGACAACTTGAGAGAGAGAGAGACAGAGGAGCTGCAATTTAAAGTCTTAATTTGGCCCTGCCCATGCAATTGCTTTTCTTCACTACTCGTTGCAACTTGCGAGTAAGCGTAGATAATAGGTCAGATCTGCAATCTCATGTTCAAAAAGTCTTAGCTAGCTTTTTACACTCACCTTACTTAGCAGGAACATCTAAACTCTAGGTACCACCAACTTATAAATACTATTCTTATAAATACTAATCATGATAGATAATATCAGATTATTTTCAAATTCTCAAATTTTCATTAAAAAATTAATGAGATAATCTCACAGAAATTATAATATTTAAAAAATAATAAAATATTTTCCTGATAAAAGTACTTATATATTGGTCTACTGCTTCAATAAAACATATTGTACATAAATGAATATATTTTTACTGCAATTTATACTCCTATCAACTCTTTAACAATTCAGTAAATATTAATCTATATTTAAAATTTTGTCCCATATTGAAATTTTAATCCAAGTTACCTATCTTTTAAATTTTGTCCCATATTGAAATTTTAATCCAAGTAAATATTAATCTATATTGAAATTTTGTCCCATATATCTCAAAACTGGATTGTTTTCAAAATAAAAAAGTCCCGGAGAAAAATAAGAATGGCAATTTTATATGGATTGTGGGGCCTAGATGCTGAAGGTCGGTCACCAAATCATAGGTCTCGCATGTAAAAAAATACTTGTTGCAGAGGACTACATATTTTTTTTCTAAAAATGATGTTGACAAAGGAGGGATTAGTTGAAGAGTTGTACATCCCGTATGCCACTTTTTCAAAACCCAGTGCCATTTCCATGAATGGACAACCTCGCATGTGATTGAAAAGTCTATTTACCGCTAAATGTTAAATAAAATAGGTCAAGCTGGTTATCGATATTCCAAAAATCTCAGAGTCGTCCAATATGTAGTGAGGAAATTAACAGTGGAGTGAGAACCACGTTGACAGTAAATTTGATGAAATGATATTAAAAGTCTAGATAATCCATGGAGATGATTTTTAGCGGTATTTGCCACCGATACAAAATCTTGATAGTATTCAGTGGTCTTATGGCCTCCACTCTTCCAAAGCGCATTGAGTTTTCCTCCTCCTTCCATCAAGCGCATTCATCACAATCCACGTAATAGCGTTTTTCCCATTCGTTCAATTTGGTGTGGGCCATCACTGTAACATCTCGTCTTGCTATAGGTGTGTTATCTCTGAAATATGGATATTATGTCTTCTTCTTCTTCTTTTAAATGGGAGGTACTGTTCCCACAACCCACACTCAAATCAATAACCAAATATACGAATAAAGCATTAATCATCGTTTAAAATAATAACATCATTCCATTATTACACTTGTCCAATTCATGCATGATTACATAACTCAAAAATATGAACAAGCTCTCAACTATAAAATGGGAGTGTGACAGAGGATATAACTGCAGCTCCACATCCAACATCTGATAGTGGGTCTCGCCGACACCTCATCTAAGAAATACCTGTAAGACAAGGGGTGAGCTCTATATGCCCAGTGAGGGTAACACACGCAGCATATGTCACCAAGCATACATTGTGTATGATCATATGAACGCTTCAATGTCTATGATGTCTACATGTATGACTATGTAAGAGGGTGTCCTATCCCTAACACACGGGCCCACATCTATCGGGCCTCCAGTACATCATCTAACCAACTCAATGCAACTCTAGGATAACTCCTCATATGTCCATCCGTTACGGTCCACCCAACCTCGGGTATACAGACTGATCTCCAACCGGATCAGAATTCCTAGTTCCTCGACCAGACCTATGACTCTCTCATGACAACCCGCACACATACCACGACCAACCCAAAAGTCGAGCTCATTAGAGTCCCAAACAAATTATCACACGGGAGTAACCACCACACGAGTCCTCAACAGACTGTCAACCAGACTCATCTATGGTCTCCTCAACTAAACACCAGACTCTCGATGGTCAAACCTATAACCTTAGACCTCATTGGTTGGTCTCCACACGACTGGCGCATCCACCCCTCACGAAATTCCATAGGCCTTCTACCAAGTGATCCTGCCGAACTCACTCGTTAGGTGCCCATAAACTCCCAGTGAGTCAACACCCATAGCACAAGTCTCAACAATGAACCCCAGGTCATAACCACTGGTAAAAATACTATCACGCCCCTCAGTCGAAAATGTGGGCGAACAGACACTTAACCCAGCTGCCTCCCAGGACAACCCAATACGTACTCGACGTACTCTACGACCACCCCACCTCTACAGAAATCTACGCACACCACAGATTATCTACAGCCCAAAGGTGTCCTAATCCGAAACATTATACCACATCACACCACAGACTGGCCCACCAAGCAGGTGTCCTAGCTTGGAATACCATACCTCAGACTGTACCCACCCTGCAGGTGTCATAGCCTGGAATACTATACCTCAGACTGTACCCACCTTGCATGTGTCATAGGCTAGACTACCATATCTCAGATTGTACCCACCCTGTAAGTGTCATAGCCTGAACTACCATACCTCAGACTGTACCCGCCCTATAGGTGTCATAGCCTGGAACATCTCATCACACCACATCGCAGGTTGTCCCCACCCTACAGGTGTCCTAGCCTGAAACATCAGATAACATCATCCCTCGACTAATGAGCGGGAGAGCACATCCCCAGTCTACTCTATCATCCGAGGGTCACAAACCATACCAGCGGGAGTTGTTCCTCACCGCATCGTCCCTAGACCGATGAGCAGGCGAGCACCTCCTCAGCCTAATCGGTCATCCGGGGATCACAAACCATACCAGCGGGAGCTGTTCCTCACCTCATCGGCCCTTGACCGATGAGCGGGAGAGCACCTCCTCAGCCTACTCACAAACCATGTCAGCTGGAGCTGTCCCTCACCGCATTGTCTCTCGACCGATGAGCGAGTGTGCACCTCCTTAGCCTACTCGGTCATCCGGGGATCATAAACCATACCAGCGAGAGCTGTCCCTCACCGTACCGTCCCTCGACCCATGAGAGGGCGAGCACCTCCTTAGCCTACTTGGTCATCCGGTGATCATAAACCATACCAGCAGGAGTTGTCCCTCACCGCACCATCCCTTGACTGATGAGCAGGAGAGCACCTCCTCAGCCCACTCGGTCATTCGGGGATCACGTCACCCATCACGCGCTCAGGTTCCGTGTCTGTAATGACCTCTAAGTCTACCTTGGGTGAATCAACACTCAACGCAGAGTCTTCTGTTAGGTCATCATGGTTGCCTCACTGCCTGTCCCGACTGAGACTCCAGGGTACCTCACCCTCCAAGCCAGACCACACTCTCTCACTGGTACATCAGAAGGCCACAAAGGTAGACTGATAATCTAACCCACACTAGGAAGTACATCCAGCCACAATCCACCACTGGGTAATCCATAGCTCAACCACGCTTCCATTGCGCTACTCCACACAACCTTCAAACCCCAACTACCTGATAAGCTAGGGGGAGTCTCTAGGTTCTAGTGTAGCCTAGTACTTATGCCCCACTGACATCCCACAATTACTAGCTACATGCATGCACGATTGTTTATAAACATGTTACCAAAATGGTAATAATGAATCATAATTAAGTATGTGCATAGCTATCTTTAGTAGACTAACATAGGCACTCGAGCATGTTACCAGCCAATTATCATCAAACAATAAAATGTGGTTATACAAAATAATATCACATTCATTTATCATGTGTATACATCTCTAACTATCACATACTAGCATGTAACATCCAAACACGTTATCAATTAAAACGTGTTCCAAACAAGCATAGTAGGCAATACCATCTACTATCTACTGCATGCGATTTTACAACATGTTGATTAACTATTAATTGCAACCATCGCAGGTTATCACACATTTCAACCAATCACGTTATCAAACCGTCAATCCATCATGAGATCAAATAAACAACTCATACATGCTCCTATAAGCTAAGTGTACGAATACACCAAGATGGGGTCCCTGCCACATAATGATATCAACAACTCCCTTGCCGAGTGACTCATAATACAAGGGAATCCCGTTCGCCGCATTCTGTACCCAAACATTTGATAAAGAAGTAGTATACGTAAGTGTATGCTAAAATCGATGGTAAGTCCCTTCACTTGTGTGCGTGTAGCTGAAATCCAAAGCGAGAAGACGGATCCGCTGGGTTGAAGGAAGTTCAATCTGTTGAAACGAGAACACAAAGACAAGTAACCGGGCAAAACAGGTCAAACTAAGTCTGGACTAAAAACGGACCCAAAAGCGAGTCGAGTCCAAATGGAACTGAAGTGGGCTCCGAAACTGAAAACTGGGTCAAAATTGGGTCGGGCTCGAAACTGAGCCCATAATCCAAAACTGGGCTTAAAATTGGGTCAGGCCCGAAATTGGGTCGAAATGGGTCGGGCCTGAAAACTAGACCGAGCCAAAATGGGCCATGTCATAAGCTGGGTTGGACCAGATCTGGCGAACTGGGCCAGACTAAGCATTGGCCAAATCAAGTATGGGCTAGATCTAGCAAACTGGGCCAGATCTGAGAGCTGGGCTGGGCTGAACTTGGCTAGACCGAGTTTGGGCCTGACTGGGCCTCGGTTGCCAAGCCCAAAACCAAACCCACCCGAGTCAATTCAGTGACTCAATTGTGTTGGCTCGGTACTCAGCTGAGAATCTAGGAAACTGAAGGAATGAAGAGGAAAAGAAGAAAATAAGGGAAGATGATTGAAAACCAGGAGAGAAATAGAAAGAAAATGGTCAAGGAGAAAAGAGGGGAAGGAACTTGAGTACCTGGTAGCACTAGAGGAAGATCCGACGGTCGAAGCAGGCGAATCGAAGTGGAGAAGAAGACCATGGGAGCGGCGATTGGGGAAGGAGGGGTTTGGGCCGAGAGGAGGAAAGAAAAGAGAGGAGATCGCGAGAGTGAGAGTGAGAGAGAGAAGGGAGTTGCGACGGCGGCGCCCAAAGGGGAGAGGGGAGTTTAGGGTTAGAGTTAGGAGAAGGTAAGGAGAGGAGAAAAAAGGGAAAGAGAGAGGGGAAGGAGGGAGAGAATGGGAAGGAGGGCCGAAAAGGGTTTCCAAGGGAGGGGCGGTGATAGAGGATTAGAGTTTTAGGGAGAGGAAGAAGAGGGAAGAGAGGGAATGGGAGAGAGCTTCGGTGGAGGGGAGAGAAGAGAGCAGCGAATGGGGCATGTGGCCCTGTAGCTGCAATTGTTACAGTGCTGCTGGAAGAAGAGGGGTATTTAGGGGTTCGGGTTTAGGAAGGTTAGGGGTTTTCTTTTTCTTTTTTCTTTTTTTTTTTCTACAAATTAAAAATCTCAAATTTCAAAAACATTTTAAAAGCCCGAAGAAATGAAATGACCAACATCGGGGGAAAACATGTGATTTTCAATCTTTTAGAATGACATAATATTCAATAATTCAAAATTACCAAAGTGTCCTTTGAGTCTCCGAACTCAAAACCGGGCAAACCAGAACCCACCGTAGGGCCCACACTCACCCCACTGCTACCAAGACCCTAAAACTCAGAAAAATCGGGTCGAGTTGTTACAATCACAATCTCCTAACTAGAATTAGTGTTATCCTCAGCTCTGATACCATCGATAACGACATTTCTCTAACCAGCACTATGTTGTCTGCTTCGGGCTAACACACACATCCTCAAAGTTTCGTTGTGGGATATGCGTCCAATACGCACACTCAAAAAGACCTCATTTTAAATGGAGATGGAACACCACTTATAACCAGGATCCGAACATCTGCCTCAGGCAATGTGGGATACTGGAGCTTCCTCCTCCTCCAACGCGCACGGAGTTCTCCTCCTCTTTCCGTGCATTCATCACAATCCACGCACTGGAGTTTCCTTCTCTCCTCTATCTGGTGCGGGCCATCACACCAATGACTTCCTTGGGCTAAATTGACACCATGCAAGATCAATCAAGAAAATATGGAATTCTTGAATCAAAGAAAACCAAACTCAAAGAGAGAGAGAAGAGAACTTCAACTCAAAGTCAAAATTGGATTGAATTGCTTGGTGCTTGAGTGCTTTGTACAATGGCCAAGGGCCTCTATTTATACACAAAACTTAAAAAATATTTACAAGAATTGACATCCATCTAAACTATCCATTCTACCTCCTTTCCCAAGGAAATTGGATTGAAGTTCTTGGTGCTTGAGTGCTTTGTACAATGGCCAAGGCCCTCTATTTATACACAAAACTTAAAAAAATATTTACAAGAATTGACATCCATCCAAACTATCCATTCCACCCCCTTTCCCAAGGATAAATCTAAACCATTCATTCCAAGTTGTTAAATTCCTCATGGCCGACTTTTGCAAGTGGAGACAATCTTTACATGCCATTGCCTCACTAATTTTTCATTCCTTGCTAAAATTTCAATCATTTCCTCTTTCCAACCTTCCTCCATGCATATGAGAGACCAAAATTCGCATAAGAGGCTACATTCTTAGATTTGAGTTGCTAAAAGGGTCAATTGAAGCTCAATTAGGTGGACTTGAAGCATTGGACCCATATGACATAAGCTTGGACTGATTTTGGGTCAATTTGGGTGTCTTTAGGTGTTGGGAATATGGGTCTTTGGCACCATTATGTTTATCATACTCAACTATGGCTAATTGAGCAATGACATGGCTAAGTTCATCTTATGGGTAATAAAATATTCAATTTTGCTCTCAATTTCATGCATGATGTCTTCATCATTTCCTGTCACTTGAGAAGAACTCGCCTTTGAGTTGGGGTCGTTGTCTACAGGAAGGAGAGAATCTTGTGGCCTCTATGCATTCAAGTCTGCTACATTGAACACATCTCACATGTTGAGATCTTTTGGTAGCTGGACCTTGTATATGGTGTCATTGATTCTATAGAGCATTCATCTTGCTTGTATCTCATCTTGAGCTTGTTGTAGGTGCCAACTGGAAACCTTTCTTTGTAGATGTGTACCCATACGAGATCACCTTCGTTGAAGAACACATTTCTTCTGTTCTTGTCGGCATCTTGCTTGTATCTCATGTTGTTTTCTTCTATCTTGTCATGAACCTTCAGATGAAGTTGTCAAATATCTTTGAGCATGTCTTCTATGGACTTGTGTCTGCTTTCTGATGAGGTGGGTGCAATCAAGTCAAGAATGGTGGATTACTTGGAACAATAAATGATCTAAAAAGGGGAAAGACCCATCGTACGATTCTTGGAACGGTTGTAAGAGAATTTTGCAAGTGGTAGAGTCATATCCCACTTCTTAGGATTTCTTCAAAATCAAGCTTTTGAACAACTTTCCATCCGAGTGAATGACTACCTTTGTCTGTCCATAAGTTTGAGAATGATATCCAGTGTTAAACTTCAACTTAGTCCCAACATTCATCATAGAGAACTTGTAATGCCCCAACCCATTATGGGCATGTTACCAACGATACATCTCGGAAATCTCAACTAAAGGTATCTCAGGTAATTTTTTTTTTTTTGAAATGAGGCAACACTCCTCCCTGATTCAACCCAATCAACGCACCAAAGAACAAACGTCTCTGAGTTTAATACATTGATTTCAAATTCATGATACATGTCCTCTCAACTACATAAATATTTTTTCAAAGAGGGAACATAAAATAAATCAACCATCCGCATAGATGTTCCACTCCCTAGACTAGTGCGAAGGGTCCACTTGACATCTCCTCCAACAAAAGACTTGAAAGGTAAGGGATGAGCTCAACGTGCCCAACGAGAGAAATAACATATATCACACATCCACAAGCATACCACATATGCAATGTACAAATGCGCCAAGTCTAGGGTCCCTACATGCACAACCGATCAAAAATATACCCACAACCCGTGCACAGACGAAGTGGGTCGTATCTCCGACATCCTAAATGGACGACCCTCTTAAACCAGAAAGGCATGCACACATACACAAACAAACCTAGTACGAGCTGGACTTACAGAGCGTTATCTCCCTATCAACGCCCAAGCAACCTTTGGGTTCGCCCGTTTGAGTTCAGGAGACTCGTTACGTCTCGGCCTCACCTCAAATACCAAGTACCATGAGCCAGGGAGTAGGCGTGTAATCAGACAACACCAGGGCAGCTGTCGGGCCCGCCTCTAGTCCAACAATTCCAGACCTACTACTCGTGCCCTCACGTACTAAAGTGTCCACGGTCTCTTTGTCATCATATAAGTGACCTCTGTGTCCACTCTTGACTACCAGAAGACACCCATGGGACCATCATACCAATACATAAGTGACCTTTGCGTCCGCCCATCAGATCTCAACAACACAAGTGGCCTCCGAGCCCACCAATCTGACCTCCAGGACCAATCACAACGAATATCAAGGCGACATCTAGGTCCGCTCCTATGATCTCTAAAGTCAAAGCACAAGAAATGGGCACCTTTAGGTCCTGCCGATCTGAACTCAACAATACAGGTGGCCTCCGGGCCCACCAATCTAACCTCCAGGATCAACCACAACGAATATTAGGGCGACCTCTGGGTCTGCTCCTATGATCCCTAGAGTCAACCAATCCAACTCTGACATTACAAACTCAACACAACACAGTCACATCCCTCGCCAAGGGATACCACATGACACTCTAGGGAATGTATCCACCATACACTCAACCTAGAGTGTACTCAACTCTAGTCTCAGTGAACTTACCACGAGATAGATCTCGCTCCACATCCCAAGTACCCAACCTGTACTAGGGGAGAGATCTCTTCACTCTAGTGTAACCTAGTGAACACACCGAAAGGCGTAACAACTCACCAATGGTTACCTACCATGCATGCCATCTACCTCTACACATGTTACAATGACTAATGTATGGCAATATTAAACATAAGAAGATATGTAGAGTCCATGTACCATCTACACATGTTATAATGACTAATGTATAAAAATATTAAACATAACATAAACATAATATATGTTATTCCATAACGAGTAAGCATGTTGTCAACCAATACCACACATCTACCATCTATCACATATATCACATGTTCATAACGTAAACTGTTAGTGCGCTAGCTTTGCTGAGTCCCTAAGTTTGTCAATTCCATGACTCGGGAAGAAACACTTGCTAGAAGCTTGAAGAACTCAAGATGATCGAGAAAGAAGATCATGTTCCACCGGATTGAAGCTCATCGCTATGGAAATCATAAAAAACAGGTATGTGGCCATAGATGACTTTAGATGGAACCCACACCTTAGAGAGGACCATCCCTAGGCTTAATTGCATATGTTGGTAATGGACATAATAAGCCTAGAGAGGAAGTTTGACAATAAACTGAAAACGAACTTGAAAATATGAATTAAGTTCACTGTCAGCTCGACCAGTCGTTCTCACTGACCCCTCGGTGGAGACAGGATCGACCCATCTTGGCCATAGACTGGTCGGCCAGATTGATAGAGGTTCTGGATCATAGATCTATCATTCTGGATAAGCCTCTGATCGAGAGTCTCGTAAGCATCAACCCCTCGATGATGAACCTAACGACCCCTCGTGGTCAACGACTCATCGATGAAAAACTTGTGAGTTCTGTACTTTGAACTCAAGTGGGCTTTCGAGAAAACAGACATCTCGGTATTTCAAGACCGATCGAGAGAACCAGGACCGACCCCTCGGTAAAGGGCGACAAGTCGTTCTGGGCAGAACAAGTTTCGGGACATTAAACTATGTCTACATGGTGTTGCCCCTGGTCGAGACCCTCGAATGGACCAACCTATCGGTGCCATGACTGTCGACCCATCGTTGACACCGACCTGTTGACTGGGAATTAATTATACCGTTGGGAGTGCATTTAGTGAGCAACGGTCGGGTCATTGAACGGTAATAAATATGAAAATCGACCTATCGGTGCCCCCGACTTGTCGGTACTGGACAGAAGTTCCTTGGGAGCTAGAACAACACAATTAACCCTAGAGAGGAGGGGGGGGGGGGGGGGGAGGAATATGTCAATCTAAAATTGTTGGTCATTTTTAATTTTACTCGATTGATTAGTTTAGGCGAAGTAAATATATCAATCGAGTATGTGTTAGTAAATGTGATTAAACAATCAATACAATAAAAGTAGCTCTAACACCACAAGCACAAGGACACAAGATATATATAGTGGTTCGGTTTACCAACCTACATCTACTGTTAAGACTCGTTCAACCCCTAGTTATCTCCAAATTCACTATGTGGAGACTTACACTCATACAATTAGATTAGGAATTCAACCTCACTCAATCGGCTGGGAATTTCACCCACCATTGTAGAATAGGAATTCCACTTATCCAATAGGCTGGGAATTCCACCCACCACTGTGCTAGAGATGACGCTCTAGAGCTTTTTATAGTGGTTCCGGAGCAAATCCCCCTTAATCCACTTTCGGGTCAATGGTTTTAAAACAAAACTAAAAGCAAGAAGCACTTGCCTTTAAAGCTCTTTCTCGCTAATGTGTGCTTCTTGAAGATCCCAGCCAATGTGTGCCGACACTCCTCCTCGTAGTCGTCGTAAAACAATCACAATCTCAGGGTAACAATGAAACTGGTTTTATCACAGGTTTCCTAGTTTATGTCTCTCATCTTTTTCTCATTTTCAAACTCAATCAATAGATTGGTTGTTTATGATTTTTCTTTCCTCCTCTCTTTCTCACTTCCAAACACATTCAATAGATTAATTGTTTTTTATTCTCAGTACAAGAGTGTTGATCGCTCCTTAGAGTATATAACTCTTCTCAACTCAAGGAAGATGATTAAATGATCATACAACACTCATATTTATAGAGGAGTCTTAACGGTTTTTCTAACTATCCAGAACCGACAGCTGTAACACCCGGATTTTTCAAATCATAAATATAATGGATTGGTTTACTTAAATTGCTAAATTGGTTGAATTTAAGGTTAGAAATTGAAATGGACCCTAAATGGGTAAAGGAGTTGGGACCCAATTAGACCCAACGGGTCATGGATAAGGATGAATTAGAAATAATTGGGTAAGCCTTAAATAAATGGATCAATGGCTCAATTGGGACCCAATGGGTCAAGGTGAATTGATTTTGAAGGTAAATGGGTAGGATTAATTTAATTGGGTTAGCTACCCAATTGAGACCCAATGGATTATGATGAGTTTATTTTTAAGTAAATGGGTAAAAGATAATTGGGACGAATACCCAATTAAGATCCAAGGCATGAGATACACCTCATCAAATGAAATGGCTAAGTGGGACCCTAGATACCATGTGGCGCATGGTCAGCTAAGCCATGGTTGACTTGGCCAACCATGGGTGAGTTCAAAGTTCAATTGAGTTGTTTTGGCTTGAGTTGATTAATAAGTTCAATTGAATCAAGGTGGATTGAGTTAAGTTATTACTTGAGTTGAAGAATGAATTTAAGTGAGTTGAATTGGGAAATAAATCCAAATGAGTCAATTGAGTTGAATGAGAAGATGGAGGGTTTACATCTCATGGATGGAGCCCAAGGGACACATTGGAAAGCCAATGGGTGTCTTGATTGAAACCAAGGGACACCTTGGAAAGACAACCATTATGAGGGAGATGGAAAGGTTTGGGCTGATACAAAGGGGCATGACCCAAGGGGCACACACCCCACCCCTTTGGCCGAATTTCATATTGCACAAACAAAGAGATTTTCATCTCCACTCCTCTCTCCCTCTCCCATTTTCGTTTTCTATACTTGGAGATCAGTAAAGAGCAAAGAAAGGAAAGAAGAACTAAGGAGGCATTCAGAGAAAAAGAAAGAAGGAGTCGAGGAAAGAGGTATGGAGTTAGTAATATGGGATTAAGGTTAAGACTAAGGGAAGCCATAGATTTGGCCATGGTTTGGCCAAACCTATGGATTCCATATACTGATTTGAAATCAATGGCCGAATTATGATAAGGCCATAGGAATTGGAAAATCCATTCGAGGAATGGATATGTGTTGAAAAACCAGCAAACAAATGATTAAATTCAGAATCTTGTTTGAATGGCATAAGATGGAATGAATTAAGGAAAATACCCTAACTTTGGTTAGTGAGTGGAGTATATCCACTGATTTTATGTATAAATGATTTAATACATGTTTAAAAAGGATAAGGGGAGAGTTTCATGAAGAAAAGAATGTAAAAACATGCAAACAAAAAAGGACTAAACATGGGTTTCTATCGTCTGCAGGACGGGTAGCGGACGGAAATCTGTCGAGTTCAGTCTACTGAATTCTTGATTCAGTCGACTGAATTTAAAAGTGAAAATTTTTTATATAATTTTTCCAGATGTTTAAGTTTATCTGGATGAGGTAAAGGATCATGGGAATTGAATGGATAATTAAATTAACATATGTGTATGATGGAATTCATTAAGGTAACGGGATTTCACAAAAGGGTGTGCGATCGATTTTGACGTGATCGGTGAAAGGTATCTTCACAAACAGCTAGGATTATATTACTGGACATTGGTATGATTCCTACCTTATTGAAATGCATCGGGATCTATATATTTATGTGCTCTTGGTTTGATTTACAAACATGATGAATCATTTTGGTTAAAATGAATGGAATATGTTTTGTGAGCTGTTTTTCAATTAAATATGTATTTTGATACAAAATGACAATTGTGCATTCATGATCTCATGCATGGCATGGGAGGGAACATGAGGGAGGAGTCCATGCTCCATTAGGTGATTCTGATTAACATACATGGGGAGGAGTCTACGCTCCATCGATGATTCCGATTAGCATAGGTGGGAGGAGCCCACACTGATTCCTAGTGACATATGTGGGAGGAGTCCATGTTCCATTCGGTGATTCCGATTAAGATAAATGGAGAGGAGTCCACGCTCCATCAGTGATTCCGATTAGCATACGTGCGAGGAGTCTATACTGATTCCTAGTACATATGTGGGAGGAGTCCATGCTCCATTCGGTGATTTCGATTAATATACATGGGGAGGAGTCCACGCTCCGTCGGTGATTCCGATTAGCATATGTGGGAGGAGTCCGTACTGATTCTTAGTGACATATGTGGGAGGAGTCCATGCTCCATTCGGTGATTCCGATTAACATACATGGGGAGGAGTCCACGCTCCATCGGTGATTCCGATTAGCATACGTGGGAGGAGTCCATACTGATTCCTAGTGACATATGTGGGAGAAGTCCATACTCCATTCGGTGATTCCGATTAACACATGGGGAGGAGTCCACGTTCATTCGAAGTTTCCGATCAACATACGTGGGGAGGTATTCAGTGACCTAGTGGTACATCACAAAACACTGTGGAAATAATTGGCCAAGGAACACTTAATATGACTTGTATGGTGATGATATGGAGATTGGTGGGGGATCATTGGCATATGACACCCATGGCATTGACATATACTTGAGCATGATTTGGATATGATTATCATGCACTGATTTTAATACTATGATATGTTTAAAGTTTTCTATTGTGATATTCTTATTCTGATTTTTACATTGATCCTTTACGTGTATGACCCTATTTGGAATTCCTACTGGGCGCGTTGACTAACGCCCTACTTCTACCCTTTAGATGTTGGAACAGGAAATGGAAAGGACAACGGACGTAAAAATAGCCAAGCTTAGGAGCTAAAGCAGATTCTATTTATTTTGCTTAATTTATTTTGGAACAATGTATTTGAGATAATTAGCTTTTGGGTTTGTAATAACTAGATTTATTTTGCTATGGTTGAATGATGATTATTTGAGATTAAGTTAATTTATATTGATTGGCTTCCTTGCATATAATATCATGTTTATGGATGAAATCTTAATCCATATGTTTATTCTGCAATTGATGTAGCGTGTGAACTATTTAGTGGAGTTGCACCAAGCACACAAATCGTTGGCCAGTTAAGGGTAGGGTTTGGAAACCCGGACTTAAATCGTATCGTGACGCTCTCGCTCTCTCTCACTCTATTTAAATAAAAAAAATATATACTCTGATTTTCGGTGAGTGAAAAAGGGCGAGGCGTTACAACAGATCGGTGTTCATATTTATTACCGTTCAACCACCCGACCGTTACGCATTAAATGAACTCCCAACGGCTTTATTACTTTCCGGTCTACAGGTCGGTGTCGCCTATGGGTCGACAGTTATGTCACCGAGAGGTCGGTCTATACGAGTGTCTTGATCTAGGGAAACACCATGTTGACGGTAGTTTCAAGTCAGAAACATGTCTTACCTAGAACAATCTGTCGACCTTTACTGAGGGGTCGGTCCTAATACTCTCGATCGGTCTTGAACTACTAATATGTCTGTTTTCTTGAGAGTCCACTTGAGTTCACAGTCCAAAACTCACAAGACCTTTACCGATGAGTCGTCGACCACGAGGGGTCGCTTAATTTCATCACTGAGGGATCGGTGCATACAAGACTCCAAGTCAGTGGCTTATCCCAGAATGATAGTTCTTTGATCCAGAATCTCTGTCAATCTGGCCGACTAGTCGTTGACCACGATAGGTCGATCCTGTTTCCACCGAGGGGTCGGTGAGTACGACTGGTTGAGCTGACAGAGAACAAAATTCATATTTTCAAATTCACTTCCAATTCAGTGTCTAGCTTCCTCTCTAGGCTTCTTTATGGTTTAACCATTTATTCAACTAAGCATAGGAATAGTCCTTTCTAAGGTGTGGGTACCACCTAAGGTCATTTATGTCCAAATACATGTTTTTGTTTATCGCTATGACGATGAGCTTTGAACGTGATGGAGCATGATCTTCAATTTTGATCATCTTGTGTCTTCAAGGTTTTTAGCAAGTGCTTCTTCCTGAGTCATGGAATTGACAAACAGGGACTTGGCTAAGCCGGGGCACTAACAGACAGTTTGAAAATTTTTGTTGTCTCCTCTATAAATATGTGAGTTGTGTGATCATTTATTCATCTTCCTTGAACTGAGAAAATTCATGCTCTAAGAAACTGATCAACTCTCTTGTCCCTACACCTAAGAAGCATATACAACCGATCTATTGATTGAGTTAATGAAAGAGAAAAAGATATGAGGAAAGAAAAGATACCAACTAGGATAGAATCAGTTTCACAGTCACCCTGAGATTGTGATTGCTCAACGACGGCTATAAGGCAGAGCGTCAGGATTAAACTCGGGCACACATTGAGTGGATCCTTGAGAAACACACATCTTCGAGAAAGATCGACAAAGGCAAGTGCTTCTTACTTTTAATTTTGTTTTAAAACCTTGATCGTGTTAAAGTAGATTAAGGAGACTTGGCTCTGGAACCACTATAAAAAGTCTAGAGCGTCGTCTCTGGCACAAGTGGTTGGTGAAATTCCCAGCCAAATTAAATAGGTGGAATTCCTATTTTACATGCAGTGGGTGAAATTCTCAGCTAATTGAGTGAGGTGGAATTCCTTACTCTAATTGTGAGGGTGTAAGTCCACACTTAGTAAATTTGGAGATAGCTGAAGGTTGAGCTAGTCCTAACAGTAGATGTAGGTTGGCTAGCCGAACCACTCTATATCTTTTGTCCTTTTGTTTGTGGTGTTAGAATCAATTTATTATGTTGATTGCATAATCATATTTGCTAACATACACACACTTGATTGAAGTATCGCTGCGCTCTAATTAATCAATCAAGAAATTTTAAAAGGACCAACGAATTGGGATTGACTTATTCAACTCTCCCGCCCCCAACTAGAGCCAATCGTGTTATAGCACCAAAAAGAAAAAACTCTTTTTCAATTGGTATCAGAGCCCCGTTCTCTTCATAAAGGATTTAACCATCCGAGTTGATCCAAGCTAGAACATCATGGGAGACAGTCATGCAATATCCAAACCCTCCTATTTCGATGGAACAAACTATGCCTCATGGAAGGACAAAATGAGAATTTTCTTTGTTTCTATAGATTCATCTGTATGGGATATTGTAAAGACTGGATGGCAAGAACATATGGAAGAGAAGATGATTGCATCCTCCTCAACCATGTTTATAACACCCAAACCCTTCGCCTCTTGAACCCCTGCTGAAAAATCTGCTCAGACAATTGATGGCAAAGCCCTGAATGACCTTAACTGTGCAATATCGATAGCGAGTACAGACAAATTATGACCTGTGGAACTGCAAAGGAGGCATGGGAAGTTCTTGAAAGAACTCATGAAGGCACTTCAATAGTTAAGAGGTCCAAACTTCAAATCCTCCAAAATCAATTTGATACGATTAAAATGAAGGAGGATGAAGTCTTCGTGGATTTCTATTCCAAGATAAGAGACATCGTGAATCAAATGTACACTCTAGTTGAAGGGATACTCGAGGACAAGGTATGTACCATAATTGTCCGGAATCTTGCAGAAAGATTCAAGTCCAAGGATTGTGGCTATGGAAGATAAAAGAGATGTGTCTTTTATGAACATCGATGATTTCGTTGGTTCACTACAAACCTATAAACTACACTTTGAACAACCAAAGGAAAAATCTATTGCCGTGAAATCTTCCTTAAAAAAAAAAGATTATTTTTTGGAAGATGAGTTTTCAAGTGATGAAATGGTAATGTTTGCCAAAAAGTTTTATAAAAACTTTGGTAAAAGAAACAAATTGAGAAGAATGGGAAAGGGTGAATCAAGTAAAAGATACCCTAAAAGGCAAGAAGAAATTAAAGAGAAAGGGAAGGAGAGAGAGGTTGCCAAGGAGCAAACTTGTTATAATTGTGGGGAAAGAGGACACTTCATGAACGAATGTCCCTCAGATAAAATTAAGAAGGCTATGAATGTGAGTGTGACCTATGTGGAAACCTCTGAATCAAAGAGTGATTACGATAAAGAGACTTAAAGAAAATTTGATATATCAAAAAGTCTCATAGCCTCGATCATTAGTGATCAAAAAAATCCCACAGTTGTAACGTAGGATGATGAGAGTGAAGATGATGAAAATCTTCAAGCCTCCTACAGTGCCCTGTTCCTTGAAAGTGAGAGGTTGGAAAAGAAATTAAACAAAGTTAAAGATGAAAACTTGAAACTCTCTAATCAAGTGGAGGACTTAAAAACTGAAAAATCTCTCTTAACCTCTAAGCTAGAACTCTCTGACAATGAAAACTCAAAACTAAAAAAGAGTAATAAAAACCTTAAAGAAGATATAAGTATTCACTGCAAGGATGTCGAGAATCTGTAGCATCACAATAACCTTCTTGAAGAGGATGTTAAAAAATTATCTTTGGAAGTTAAGGAATTAAAAATTCATAAAAAAAAATTCCAAGATAAGTTTACCCAAGGAAATGAAAGACTTAAAAGACTCCTAGGTTCAGGTAAACAATATGGTGATAGGTCTGGTCTTGGTCCCTCATCCACCAAAGAACTTATGAACCATGGGGTGTTTGGAAAAACAAGTGTCTCTCACCCTTCAACGGGAAAGTGTTATTTTTGTCACAAGGTTGGGCATTTCAAAAGATTTTGTTACCATTGGAAGAGACACTTGGAAAGGCAAGCATAAGCTAAAAGGCACAATCCAATAAAGCCTATGCCTAAAAGACATCCACCAACACCTAACCTTAAAAGAAAACCAAGGAAAGTGGACACAAGGCAAGACTTTTTGTTGAGACAACTGAATCATGTCATAAAAGAGTTGAAGGATCCCAAGTTTGGTCATCAAAGGTACGATCATAGGGGTGTGTATGCAACACCAAATGCCACAATCTTTGTACCTAGGAGATAGACCACCATTCATGTTTTGTTTTTGTTTATGATTCACTTCCATATCTTAGACCACTACAAATGGACTCACAATAGACCATATGAGTTCATATAGCAGAGAAGTGTTGTCACATGAGAAAAGATAAATTGGCAAACTACAAGTCTAGAATGTACTCTTTCTGGCTATAGTATATATTCTACTTGGAAAGTCATACATTCCATTCAAAGTATTTTGAACTCTTTGTGTTTTGGAGTGTAAATTTTGATTTTGTGCATGTTTTAATGATTTGATGAATTATTTTTGGCATAACTGTGTTTTATCGTATTGGAATAGATCTGTGTATGCCATATAGAATAGGATTTCATCAAGTTACATAAATCAAGGATGATTGCTCTGCTATCTAAACCTCTCGGTATAATCGACATGCCGGTGAATAGACTAGTCGATGTGACAGACATGTCGGTACTATGCTAAATCGAGCACTGTTGAAAAGGGGAAAAATTGTCCAAAGGTTCGACCTGTCGATGGAAACAACATGTCGGTGAGATAGAATGTTTAAATTAAAAGGGACCCTTTTTACGAAAATGACAATTCATTCAAATTTGTCATCTCATTTCCCGCGAAGGTCTGGTGATCTACCTTTTGCCTCCTGTGCCCTAGACCAGTGGACGCGACCTCTCAGAGTGATTTCTCGCCGGAAAACCATAGGATTGTTGTTCCACCTGTTTCTAGAAGCCTGAAAATCACGGTTTTAAGTGATTTTTTTTTTTATCAATTAGGCTCAATCTTCCCCTGATCCACCTCCAAAACCATATATACTGCACATTTTGATTATCAATGATATGATACGGTTTTCTTTGGTTTGACGTGTGTATTGCTGTGTTTGAATGCCTTTTATCTCTTGTCTATGGTTAACATGGTTTTTGTTAAATAAACTAACATATATGTTTGAATGAGTTGATTTTGTATTGGCATGTTAGGGAGATAGGGATTGGGTTGTGATGTTGCACACATCCTTGGAATTTGGGGGTGCACAAAATATGTATTGTTTAGCACCTGTCACTGATCATGACAGTGTAGGAATGAAGAATTATGCAAGCTTGAAAGAAAGCTTGGAGAAAATAAACTTAGAGGCAGCTATGTTTATGGGGGAGTTAAATCAAAGAAGCTAGAAAAGATAGCTTGGAGAATGGGGGAGAAGACTCCAAAAAAGAAAGCTAGGTAAGTTAGCTTGACCCCATTGGGAGAACACCTTTAAGACACACAGCTCTTAAAGGGGAAGAAGAAGAAAAACAGTAATGTAATGGTAATTTGCATTGTACTGTGAGGGAGATCAATGTTTGAATGCATGAGAAGCATGCGCTGATCAATGGAAAGATTAAATGACTTGGAAGTGAACTCATGGAAGCACTAAATACAAAAAACATGGGGGAGTGCTCGAAATCCAATTTCTTCAAAGTGAAAAGAAAATCGATGCCTGCCTACTAAACCTTTCTCAATTGTATGACAAAATGGGGGAGAAATTAGTAGAAGTTATTAGACATCAATGCCAATTAAGAGGAGTAATTGATAAGATTGGAAGAAGCCAATAGACATGGGAATGTCTATGCTTGAAGTTTGGGAAATCAAACTCAATAAAATTAGAGAAGAAAATCTTCTCAAACACTGCTAGCTTATAGAAGCTATGGGTAGTGTTGGTTTCTAGGAAATCATGGTGTATGGGAGAATTTAAATACAAATCTTGTTTAATCCATGGAATGCATATTTATGTTTTGGACTAACCCCTCTATTGATTTTCTAGTGTTGCTTGTTTATATACTAAAACAGGTAAACATGAATTGTAACAAGCTGAATAAGAATATGCGAAGATCATACTCTTCTTTTCCATTTGAATATGTACATGTAATCAATGTAATATTTTTGTATTCAAATGTGATGTAATAAGGGTGTGTTTGTAATTGGGTTAGCTTCTAAGTTTTGTCATGAAATTAACGAAGGGGAGATTGTTAGTGCCCCAGCTTTGTCTAGTCTCTAAGTTTGTCAATTCCATGACTCGAGAAGAAACACTTGCTAGAATCTTGAAGAACACAAGGTGATCAAGAAAGAAGATCATGCTCCACTAGATTGGAGCTCATCGTTATGACAATCACAAAAAACAAGTATGTGGCTATAGATGACTTTGGGTGGAGCCCTACACCTTAGAGAGGACCATCCCTAGGCTTAGTTGCATATGTTAGCAATGGACATAATAAGCGAACTTGGAAATATGAATTAAGCTCACTGTCAGCTCGACCAGTGATTCTAACCGACCCCTCAGGTGGAGACAAGATCGACCCATCGTGGTCATAGACTGGTCGACAAGATTGATAGAGATTCTGGTCATAGAATTGTCATTTTGGATAAGCCTCTGATCGAGAGTCTCGTATGCATCGACCCCTCGTCGTCAACAACTTGTCGACGAAAAACTTATGAGTTCTAGACTTTGAACTCCACTGGGCTCTCGGAAAAGCATGCATCTCGGTGTTTCAAGACCGATCGAGAGCACCAGGATCGACCCCTCGGTAAAGGGCGACAGGTCGTTCTAGGCAGGACAAGTTTCGGGACATGAAACTCTGTCTGTATTGTGTTGCTCCAGATCGAGACCCTCGTATAGACCGACATCTCGGTGCCATTACTGTCAACCCATCGATGACACCGACCTGTCGACCGGGAATTAATTATACCATTGGGAGTGCATTTAATGAGCAATGGTCGGGTGGTTGCACGGTAATAAATATGAACACCGACCCATAGGTGCCCCCAACTTGTCGGTACTGGACAATTTGGAAAACCATGTTGTCTCTTCTTTAAATATGTGCGTTGTGTGATCATTTATCCATCTTCCTTGAACTGAGAAAATTCACACTCTAAGGAACGATCAACTCTCTTGTGCCTACACCTGAGGAGCATATACAACCGATCTATTAATTGAGTTAGTGAAAGAGAGAAAGATATGAGGAAAGAAAAGATACCAACTAGGATAGAATCAGTTTCATAGTCACCCTGAGATTGTGATTGCTCAACGACGGCTACGAGGCTGAGCTTCGGGATTAAACTTGGGCACACATTGGGTGGATCTTTGAGAAGCACACGTCTTCTAGAAAGATCGACAAAGACAAGTGCTTCTTACTTTTAATTTTGTTTTAAAACCTTCATCGTGTTAAAGTGGATTAAGGATGCTTGGCTCCGGAACTACTGCAAAAAATCTAGAGCGTTGTCTCTGGCACACTTGGTGAGTGGAATTCCCAGCCAAATCAAAAAGGTGGAATTCCTATTTTACATGTGGTGGGTGAAATTCTCAGCCAATTGAGTGAGGTGGAATTCCTACTCTAATTGTGAGGGTGTAAGTCCTCACTTAGTGAATTTGGGGATAGCTCACGGTTGAGCTAGTCCTAACAATAGATGTAGGTTGGCTAGCTGAACCACTCTATATCTTGTGTCCTTTTGTTTGTAGTGTTAGAATCAATTTCTTGTGTTGATTGTATAATCACATTTGTTAACAAACACACGCTTGATTAAAGTATCATTGCACTCTAATTAATCAATCAAGAAATTTTAAAAGGACCAACGAATTGGGATTGACCTATTCACACCCCCCCCCCCCCCCCCCCCCCTTCCCCTCTGTAGGGTCAATCGCGTTCTAGCACCAAAGAGAGAAAACTCTCTTTCAATTGGTATCAGAGCCCCATTCTCTTCGTAAAGGATTTAACCATCGAAGTTGATCCGAGCTAGAAGAGCATGGGAGACAGTCATGCAATATCCAAACCCCCCTATTTCGATGGAACAAACTATGCCTCATGGAAGGCCAAAATGAGAAGTTTCTTTGTTTCCATAGATTCATCTATAATGGATATTGTAAAGACTGGATAGCAGGAACCTATGGAAGAGAACGGTCATAAACCTATCACATTTTATTTTCATATTCAATCATGATGTTGTCAATCAATATGAGCACAAGTTGTTATACTATAGGCACACAGTTAACAGGAATGCATCCGGATAGATTCCCTCGCCACATAATTTTCGAATAGTTCATTTACCAAGTGGCATAAAGATACAAGAGGGTGTCTATCCCTAGCCTTCCACGTCCATGTAATCATGATTATTTTAAATGTGCGATGAATGTGTTAAATATGTGTGATATATTCCCTCACGTGCGTGTGTTTTAAAAATCCAAGCGATGAAAACGGTCTGCAAGGTTGAAGGAGGTGATGCATGGACTACTGGGCCTGAGAAGAGGGTATGGGACTGCAAAACTGGGAGCTGTAAAAGGGCTTGCAAATGGTCCAGAAACACTCCACAAATGATCCCCAAAAAGGCCCAGGAAGGAACCCAAAACAAGCTTGAAATGGGCATAAATTGGGCTTAAGTTGGGGCCGAAATGGGCCTGGGCCAGGCTTGAATCTGAACTGGACTGAGTCTGGTCTGTTGCACTGGGTTGGGCTTGGGTGAATTGGGCCTGGCCTGACTGGATTGCTGGGCCAAAGAGAGACTGCGCTCAAGGTTGGATCTTCAAAGCTTGGACGAAGCTGGGCCTGGGGCAAGCTGGGTTGGACCGTTCTTGATCGGACTCAACCAAACTGGGTCGGAGGCGATCGGGCCTTGAAAGGGCTAGACCCAACTGGGTTCGGTCCACACTGAAGGATTGGGTCAGGTCCAGCAGGTCGGGTAAGGGAAAAGCCGGGGCTAAGGCTGTTTGGGATTGGGAAAAATCAGTAAAGAGCAAAGAAAGAGATGGAAAAAAGAGATGAGAAAGAAGATTAGTGATTAGAGGGGCACCTGAGTTGAACACCTCAAGCTCGAGTACAACGGAATGGCGCACGGCAAAAAAGATAGTGCGATATGGCTTGGGTGGAGAAAGAGTCCAAACGAAGGCAGCAAAGGCGCTGCAACAAGTTTGGCCCACGCCGAGAGAGGGGAAGAGAGCGAACAGGAAGGATTGAGGGGAAAAAAAGAAGAAGTGACCGAGAGAGAGGAGTCAAGAGGCGGCGGCTAATAACAATGGATTAGGGTTTGGAGGAAAGAAATGAGAGGAAGAAGAGAAATTAGAGAGAGAAAAATGCCCAACTAGGTTTGGGGTTTGATTGCAAGAGAGAGGGGAAGGGGATCAAGGCTAGGGTTTCTGCAAAAGGAAGGAAAAAGAGAAAGAAAATATTTAAAGGGGAACTTATCGTTTGGGTTCACAACGGACTAAATGCGAACCAAGGCAAATTTTAAAATTTCAAAAGTTGAATTTTTTTGAAGGAAATTAAAAGAAAACACATAAATTTTCATAAAACTGCCAAAATGTTTGTTTTTTATTATTTTTGAGTGAAAAAATCATTTAATAAGACAAAATTACCAAAATGGCCTCCGAGCTCTTGAGCTCGAAATCAAGCAACCTAGGGCCCAGCATGGACCCTACACTCTCTCCACCGCTACCAAAACACCAAGCACGACACGGAGATTCATAAATCTCTCTCTAAACTAGAGAAAAGTGGGTCTGGTCATTATATATGACTGAAGGGTTTCCCAAGCTTATCAGATGAGATGAATGGTGTGGATTAAAAGATGATAAATGAATGGTGTAGATGATATGGACATGGACAAGGCTTTGGGCATGTGAACTTAGGGTTTACAATGTAAAATTCGAATATGGATCGTGGAGCAATTGGATTTGAACTTGGAATTCTTGGACTTTGACTAGAGCACATGGACTTGGGCTTGCTAGACTTGGATTTCACATTGGACTGGCTCACTTTTTAATATGCGCATAGACTTGCATAACCTGGCCCAATGTTTGGCAATTGAAACATTCTGGCGGACTTGAAACTCAAACTCTTGTTCTCTTGCGGCCTTTTTAATTGTAGATTCTCTTTTCTAGAATTAAATAATTGACCATCCACTTAAAATTTAAAATATTGAATTAATCTATACTCTCATAAATGGATCCAGATTAATCAATTTATGTTGAAAATCTAGAAGTGGTATGAATTAATTATTAAATTCCAGATCTTCCAAATTAAGCTCAATTCTTGCAATAATCCATTGATTTATGATTGTTTCCTGTATTTCCCAAATTTTATCTACAAAATTAGAAAATTGCATTAACTGCATCTTTTGTTTACAAAATAAAGGCTAACTAATCTAAAATTGAAAGGCAAAAATGTCATTTTTCTAAACTCAACACTTACTAATCCAAAATTAAAAGGTAAAATGGTAATTTTACAATGTTCATCATTAGGCACTCTACCGAATAGGCCCAATTGCTTACAAATTGAACTTACCTCCGGTAACAAAATTCATCCCATCTTTCACATTTCTCGATTAGAGAAATGAATTGGCCCTTGTATATTAATTTCAGCCCAACTGCTACCCTCTTCAGATGAAGGATCAGTAACAGTCTAACCCAAGTCAATCTTTAGTTTCCATTGGACCAAGGTGGGATCCAAGTTTATTCACGAAGCATTAGTGAGCTAGACATCATTGCCCACGGGAGATGCAACTTGGATCAACAGCTTGAACTTCAATTTCTTCACTTCAACTTTGAGGACAAGGTTCATCTTGAAAGGAAAGGGAATGATAGGAACTCAAGTCGTTATTTGCCAAAGACCCACTCATCGAATGTACTTGGCACAGTGAAATGTTAAACAACCACGAGTTGACATTTGTTAAAATTGCAGGACTTTCT
Organism: Chimonanthus salicifolius; assembly: GCA_013350335.1. Classification (NCBI taxonomy): domain Eukaryota; kingdom Viridiplantae; phylum Streptophyta; class Magnoliopsida; order Laurales; family Calycanthaceae; genus Chimonanthus; species Chimonanthus salicifolius. The sequence continues at coordinate 39,528,945 of CM023536.1, forward strand.
AATAGTTAAGATCGGTTCAAATTGTAGGAAGTAATTGCTTGACTATAGGAAGTAGTTATTATTGCCCCTTATATGTTAGGATTCTTTTTCATTGAAAAAACAAAATAAAGAAGAAACATCAAGTTAATAGGAGGCTGGAACCTGCTTGAATTGGTTCCAATTTGTGTTACGTAGAGGCATCTATGAGATTGAATCACCTTGAGCAATTGTGATTTATAAAATTCAGTTGTTGATGTTTTGTAGGAATACATTCCAAATCTAAGCACTTGACTGCATTGGATATCCTTGAGTAATCTAAAATTATCATTTCGTTTACATCCTTAATTCCAAATTTTCATCTATCATTCCAACCACCCAAACGATATTTGGTTTCAAAGATATCTGTGAAAGTCTGATTTTTTGTATTGTATTGCCATAGTTCACCATGTATATATATACAGTAAAACCTCTATAGTGTAATATGGTTGGGACCATAGTACATATATTACATTATAGAGGTTATTAAATTAGAGATTTTAGCAGTATTCTTTTCTAAAAAACTCCTTAAAACTCTCACCTATCATTAAAATGTCCTTTCCGCTTTTCTTTGTGGAAACAAATCACTCCATTCAATCCTATACAGTTTTCATTCATTGAGAACAGAGTGCTTGCACCGTCCCAAAGAATGAGGAAGCTTATCTAGGAGTCTATCTCAGATTACTTTTTTGGAGTTTAGATGATGTAGTTTGTGAGGTCTTTAGTCACTTTTGCAGTAATTTTGTATTATGAATGTATGGAATATTACTTTATAAAATGGTTAGGGTGGTACATTTTTTATTCTGAATGTATTGAGTACTGAGTTAGAGAGATTTATTACATTTTGTATGGGCCCAAGGTAGGGACCAGTTGCCGATATTATTTTAGACAGGTTATAAATTTATATAGTACTACATTACAGGGAGTTTACTGCATATGAAAGCAGGGGTCGCAGTTTTTCTCCGTGTATGTTACAACATTCCCTAGCTGTCAGTTCCTACTTTGGGGTTAATTATTTACAAATGATTACACCGAGATTTCTTTACATTTTTACACACACATACCCCCCCTCTAACTTTCAAGGTGACTGTAGAGAAAATTGACAGTTTGCTGATAAGAGAACAAAACGAGAAGTGGTACGAGCTTTTTAGTGTCAGGCCTAATGGACCTTAATGACATTGGTGCAAATTGATTTGACTTCTATGATTCAAATTGTCTAAGGTAGATAATATTAGACTCCATCTAATAAACCCAATCACTTTGTTAGTCTGAGATCAATTACCAATTAGGCTCAAATAATCCAGACATGCCGGTAAGTCCAAGTCCATAGATTAGACATGTTAGACTCATATCCAAGCACACTCCATAAAGGCCAATCCTTAAAACCTCTCCTATAGTGACACTTGACTCATATCCAATCACACTCCATAAAGCCACTTAGACATGCTAACTTCAAAACGAATTGCGTATGAAGGTTTTGATAGAATCTCAGTATTTTGGTTATAACTTTTCACTCTGATTTCCGAATGACTCGATACTTATTGTAAGGATCCGGAGTTTTAACTCCCTATTTTGTATCAAATTTCTCTTTAAATGAATGAAATGAGTGATGAGATTTTTGGTCCAAAAATGATATGAATAAAAATGTGGTGAATATACATTGAAAGAAATACGAAAACTGAATTTTTCCAGGACGATGCATCGACTGGATCGATGTGTCGGCAAACTGAACTTCCCCGGACGATGCATCAACTAGATCAATGTGTCGATGAAAGCTGAAATCTGAACCCGAAACTTAAATTTCCAAAGGGATGCATCGACATGATTGATGTATCGGCGAAAGGCCAAAATCAAAATATGCCAAGTACAAAACACCCAACTGGACATATCGACCATCTCGGAATATCGTGGAATCAAACTGTTGGGCACATTGATGAGGTCGATGTGTCGAGATAGTTCAAACGCCTCTAGAAGACACTTCTGTCTACCGCCACCCACACGTGCTTCTTTCCATGCAGTTCCTCCCACGCCAACTCCCATCTGCCAACCACCCATTTAAGGGTTGGGGCAACCAAAGGATGAAGGTAAAAAGGGAGAGAAAAGAAAGAGAGAAAAAAGGGAAAAAAAGGAAAGGAGAAGAGAGAAAAGAGAAAGAGAGAAAACAGGCAAAGAGAAAAGAAATAGAGGAAAAGAAATATAGTAAAAAAAAGAAGAAAAACAAAGAAGAGAGGAGAGAAAAGAGAGAGAGCACCACCCCGTTTCATTCGCTCAATCTCATCTTCTCACTCAACCTCAACTCTCAGCTCGACAGTGAGCCTTCTCCCCTCTCCACTGACTTCATCTGTTCGAGGAAAGGGAGGAGAGACAAAGCAAAGAGGAAGGAGAAACCGAGCTAATAAGGAGCAAAAGAAGCAAGGAGCTTATCCTTCATCCACTCGAGTACACCTGCAAATCCCTCGAGGTTGGTAGATTTTATTGTGATTTTAAATAAAATAATTACACTAGGATGTTTATAGAACATGTATGAACAGATTTAAGGGATAAAGGACCAAGAATAATGGATATGCAAGTAGAGGGAAAGCATGGAAGACGAATCAGTGGCTTTCGGACTCAACCCAGTCAACATATTGATTCTATCGATGTGTCTTCTGAAACATAAGTCCAATGAACCAGGAATCGCGAGTATTGAACTAAAAGAATCCAACCAAGAACGACTTATCGACGACGTCGATGTGTTGACCTAGGTATGACAAAAGTGAAAATGGAACAAAAGGATGATGAACTGATCCCAGAATGACCTATCAACAACGTCGATGTGTCAGTCTGGGTATGACAGAATTGAAAATGGAATAAAAAAGGTGATGAACAAATCCCAGTACGATGTATCGACCAGGTCGATGTATCGGTCTGGAAATGACCAGAAATGAATTTAAAGATGACGAAGGAAGAATGAATCTGTGGACATATCAACTGCTTCGATATGCCCACAGATCTCTGATAGTTATATCGACCAGGCCAACATATCGGCCTGGGAACGAAAGATGAATGTTAATAGACCAAACCCCAAAGGACATGTCAATGAAGTAGACACCTTGGGTATATGCAATTGTATATGTATCGACTGGATCGATACATATGGTTTGAGAACAGAGAACAAACACGAATATTAATAGATCAAACTCAGGAGGATATGTCGACGTGCTCGACACCTCGAACCAATGTACCCTTAGATGTATCGACTGGGTCGATACATATAAACTGAGAACAACTGGAAAACACGAACATAAACAGACAAAGCTAGTCGACATATCGAGATGATCGATGTGCCGGCTGTGTCCAAGGGCGATATATCGACAGTGTCGATATGTCGGCCTAAGACATGGACAGTTTAATAAGGCTAATGTACTTGATGATAAATCAGATATACGTGGAGTCTCTTAGACTCTGAAGATCATAGAGATGACCCTTAGGTCTTGGTTTGACCTACATAATTTGAATTCGAAGGATTGTATATTTTAATGACACGAAATTATGATTTGAAACATGTACATTGACAAAGGAACCGAGGGTAGTCCCGACACCGTTCGAGCGACTTTGAGAGTGACCCCTTTTGCTGATCATTCTAGCTCAGGTAGGAGTTCTTAATTTATTGGAGCACATCAGTGTGACTTAATTATATACTATCTTTTCTGTTGAAATCATAAGTTTAGAGTTATAAAAATATGATGTTTTCAACATGATTTGCATTGAGCTAAATTAGCATGATGTTTTTATGTATTGAAAAAGTATTAGAACTATATGATGCATGGTTTGTCATCATGATTGCATACATGTACCTCATGCATGAATACATGGGAGGGATTGCATTACCTATCCAACAATGAATTGTCCGGACATTGCTTGGTCTCGTGTACAAAAAGTTATTAAGATGATATTAAAATGTTATACTTTGCTCGCGTCCATTTGTTGTGAATGTTACGAAGTTAATTAGGCCAAAGAGCTCCTGGGAAGGTCCCAAAACCCTGCGCAAAGGGAGGAGTCCACACTTCACCGATAGTCTCGGTTAACTTGTGGATGGGTAACAACACCCTAGTAGTTGCCGCCTCAAATGTTGTTGGACATAACTGGCCATTATGAAACTAGTTGGATGATATGACTAGTGTGATTTGATGCATGGGTATGGGATGACATTTCATTGATGCATGACACCATGTCATATCATTATATGTTGAGTAACAAGTATGATTTATGAAATATGAGATTTCATTATGTTATGAACATTCTTGAGAGATATTCTATGTTATAATATGTGTTTTTTTCCGAAACAATGATTTATTATATGTTTCCATACTATCACACTTCGTAGTGCATCTCTTTGATCAGAATTCCTACTGGGCAAGTTGACTAAGCCCGTACATTTTCCCCCTTTAGATGTTAATACAGATCAGGGCAAAAGAGAAGAGGCTGGACTTAGTGGTAGACAAGCCTAAGAAAGTGAAGAAGGAGAATGCTTGGAGATCATAGTTGTTTTCATTTGATATTTTGGTTGAACAATGTAATTTCATAGGAGTATTTGTTGGGAATATAATAACTTAGATATAACTCTTATTTTTGGACTTCGTTATGGTATTTGACATTTATGATTTGAGTAATTTCCTATCTTTGCTAATGAGGTGAATTTGGTAACATGTTTGAATGTTATAAATTTTTCTGCAATTATTATTTGCATAGATTGTGCTAACACATGCACAAATATTTTGTGGATTGTCCCACGCGTGTGCTAGGTTGGGCCAGTAGAGGGTCGAGTTTACAGACTCAGACTCGGCTCGGGTCATGGCGCACTCTGTCTTTTTTCCAAATTTTTATTTAAAAAAAAATATACTTTGATTTTAAGAGTTGGAAAAGGGCGGGTCGTCACATTTATTGCGTTGGAAAGAAGACTTCAAAGGATAAAACTTTATATTTCATGAATTTTTTTTGTGATTTAGATGTTTACTAGGTCAAAATCGAGATGCAAGTGGACCCAAGTTTCAAATCCAAGAATAGAAAAGAGGAAGACGAATTTTGTAAGTGGACTCTCTCCACATGAGCAATTCCATATTTTTATGATTTCTATTATATGTTTGCTTTTTTAGGATTTAATCTTCTTCATCCAATAATCCATGTGGCATTTTTAAGGGATGATATGGAATGGCCAAAATTAGACTACATTCTATATTTAGTATTTTTCTTTTCGTAGAAATTTTCCTCTTTAGAGTGGTAAACTAAGGAAATGGTGTTTTAGTCTTTTCACACTTTTTTCTCTATAAATACATGTACTTTGGTTGAATTGAATACAATTGAGTTTTTTTTTTTTTGGAAAAAGGAGACTCTTGTAATTGAGTGTTTTTCATACTAGGCTTCAGCCCTTCGTCGAAAGCCAGGTCCTTAGACTAGGACCATATCTATCTTCTAAATAAGAACCAGTTTATTTTAATTCAATTAGTCTCTTTGGTTTTTCATAGATAAGGTTGTGCCTTGTTCGAATTTACCATTGTTCTCTTTAATTATACTTCCACTATTCTTAATCACATTCAATTTGAAGAGGCCTAATCTTTAAAATTCCATAGACTAATCTGAATTTATGGGAAACTTGTCAAATCGGTTCGAATATTGTTTGAGCAATTTCTTACCAAGCATAATTCTTTTACATTGGTACAAATTGATTTGACTTCCATGATCTAAATTGCCTAAGGTAGACAATATTGGACTCTGTCTAATCAACCTAATCACTTTGTTAGTCTCAGCCCAATTTTCTATTAGGCTGAAATAATCTTGACATGCTTGTAAGTCCAACTCTATACATTAAACAGGCCAGACTCATATCCAAGCCAGTTCCTAAGCCTCTCCTACAGTGACACTTGGCACAAATCCAACAATGTTAACTTCAAAATAAATTTGGAAAGAAGGTTTTGACACAGTCTCAGTATTTTAACCATAAATTTTCACTCTGATGTCCAAATGACTTAATTTGTGTTGCGTTGGAAAGAAGACTATAAGGGCTAAAACTTTGTATTTCATGAAATGTTCGTAAGCCAGACGTTTACTATGTCAAAATCGAAATGCAAGTGGACCCATGTATCAAATCCAAGAATAAAAAGGAGGTGGACGAATTTTGCAAGTGGACTATCTCCACATGAGGAACTCCATATTTTTAGGATGTAATCTTGTTCATACAATAAGCCATGTGGCATTTTTGAGGGATCATATGGAATGGTCAAAATTAGACTAAATTCTATCTTTAAAGGGTTTTTTTTTTTAGGAATTTCTTAAATAGGGAATTTCCCTCTTTGGAGTGGTCAACTAAGGAAAGGGTGTTTAGACTTTTCACATTTCTTTCTCTATAAATACATGTACTTTGGTTGAATTGAATACAATTGAGATTTTTTGGAAAAAGAAGACTCTTGATTTGGGTGTTTTTCACACTAAGCTTCGCTCCTCCGGCAAAAACCAAGTCCTTGGACTGGGGCCAATTCTATCTTGCATGTAAGTATCAGTTTCTTTTAATTCAATTAGTCTCTTTGGTTTTACATAGATTAGGTTGTGCCTTATTCGAATTTACAATTATTCTTATTTATGCTTCCACAATTCTTAATCACATTCAATTCGAAGATGACTAATCTATAGAATTTCATACTAATCTAAATTTTTGAGAAACTTGTACAATCGGTTCGGATATTGTTTGAGCAATTCCTTACCAAGACAGAATCATTTTACAATTTGTAATCAATTGCGTGGGTCTTTCAGAGACCATGCTCTGAAGCCGCAAGCCTACCGGCGGGTTCTCATTGAATTCAATCCTAGGTCTGCATCACTTTTGTAAAGAGATCTGCTAATTGCAAGTTGGTGGAAACATGAGGGAAGGAAATTTTGTCGTGGTCACGTATATAATGGAAATTAATTTCAATGTGTTTTGTCTAATTAAGAAACTTGGGATTATAATCAATTCGAAGAGCATTTTTGTTGTCACTGAAGAGAGAATTATGAGAGGTCAAGGAAATTCCCATGTCATGTAGTAATCAACGAAGCCAAATAATTTTAGTAGTAGTGTGAGATATTACACTATACTTAGTTTTAGAACTGGATCAGGAAACCACGTCTTGTTTTTTGCCTTTCCAATAAATAAGGGAATCTTCTAAAAAAATGCAAAATCCAATTGTGTATTTGCAATCAATGACAGCAACTACCCATTCTACATCTGAATAAACACTAAGCTGCAAAAAACGATGTTGATGATAAAAACAGACATTGAAATAATGTTCCCCAAAGATAATGAAGAATTCTTACAATTGTAGCCCAATGAATAGAGAAAGAAGTTGAGACAAATTCACTAATAATATGCACAGCATAAGCAATATCGAGTTGAGTGACTGTGAAATAAACCAAGGATCCGACAACTTGTCTCTAACGAGTGGGATCCAGTAATGGCTCACCATCAGTAAGACGAACTTTGAGATGAGTCTCAAATTGAGTATCAATAGTACAATCATTTATTAAGACAACACGACTAATGATGTTTGAGGCATATTTTGATTGAGATAAAAAATAGAATTTAGGAGAAAAGACAACTTTAGTGCCCAAAGGATAATGAAGAAGACAAAGGGGTGAGATGATGGATTAGATAATGGATTAGAGCTTTAAGAAGAGATGAAACCCTATAAAGAAAATTTGGAAAAAAAAAATTCTAAGTAAAACGTTTCACCCCTAGATCTTGAAAGTCTTTCTGCCTACTAAAGTAAATCATCTTATTGTTAGGACTGGGCTTCCAACCCAAAAGACTAGTCTGATAGGTGGAGTAACCCAGTCTCATATAAGTCCTTAGTTTCCCCCCTCACAACCGATGTGGGACTCTCATTTGCACCCCAACAATCCCCCCTTGAACGAGGCTCTCTGATGGATAGAACGTCGTCAACCATCTCATTCAGCTAGGAGATTCCTGAGTCTACATGTTATGGCTTGGGAGCCTGGCTATAATATGATTTGTCAGGACTGGACTTCTAGCCCAAAAGACTAGCCTGATAGGTGAAGTGACCCAGACCCTTGTAAGTCATTAGCTCCCCCCTCACAACCGATGCGGGATTCTCGTTCGCACCCTAGACTAGGCATCCAACCCAAAAGATGAGCCTAATAAGTGGAGTGACCCAATCCCATATAAGTCTGTAGTTTTCCCCCTCACAATCGATGTGGGACTCTCATTCGCATCCCAACACTTACCTTTCTATGATCCATTCTCATTCATATTCCATGTTTTTCATTTGTCTTGAGCTTTCAAAACTCTCATTTAATATGAATTTGAAATCCACCTCCCTTAGGGAAAAAAAATAAGGCTTTTCATAAAAAAATCTATCATCTTCTCTAAACCCGGTTGGTTTTGAGTTAAATCCTTGAGATATCTTTTAAACCACTCCTAAAGCACTTCCAAGAGACACATTGAGCTTCATAGGTATATTTTATAAGGTTGCTTTTGAAATCATATTCCAAGCTTTTATTGGTAAATCCTTTGAGCAGTTCAAGGCTCATATTGAATGACTTGAGAAGACAAATTATGTCTAAGAGTGCTTTACAAATCACACTCTAAAACTATTATTGGTATATCTTGAGCATTTTATGCTCTCATTGATTGTGATTTGAAAAACCCCTTGCCTCTAGGAAAAAGGTCTTCTCATAGTAATACTCATACCTTTTCTAAGATCCAAAACCTTTGATTATGAAGAGCTCATCCCCAAACTTAGGAAAATCATTTTAGCTCAAATCAAAATCATTCCCATTCACATTCCAAGCTTTCATAGGTATATCTTGAGCATTCTATACTCTCTTGAATGTGAAATGGAAAATCATCTCTAGGGTTAAAAACTAATAGGAAAATATTTATATACCCTAGATCAACATCTCCTTAATCTTGGTTGGGCATAAATTAGAGCATCTCTTCACCAAGGAGCAAAACAAGGAGAAAATCATTTAAGAACGCGCTAAAGTCACATCAAGCTAGAAAAGGCAAGCGTTCTTGGTATTTTTCTACAAACTAAATTCTTTCAATCTTTGTAAAATTTGTTTAAGGTTGGTGTAACCCTTGTAAGGAGAGAATGGTATCTTCTCTCTTGAGTGTTATGGGTCAATCTTCACTCGTGAAGGAGGTCATAAGTTATAAAGGTTCGATTTCTACCCGCGAAAAAAGATCAAGGGCTGTAATTTGTTTTCGTCATAGTGGAATCCTCAAGTGGTGTACTTGAGCAGTAGATATAGGCAAGGTTTCCGACCCATGTAAAAATTGTTTGTGGTATTTATCACTTGCACATACACTTTGTATTGATCGATTAATTGTCAAAAATAAGCATAGACCCAATTCCCCCCTCCCTCTTGGTCAATATCTAGGAAACATTCATGATAACCTAGGGCTGAAACTCGGGCGGGCTAGGCCGGGTTTTCATAAACCCATCCTTAGCCCATGTGAAAATGGTTGAACCCAATCCAACCCCATCCGAATTGGTAACCCGAGTTTAGAAACCCAACCCAACCCGACATCAAGCCCGAGAATCAACCTGAATTGTTTCAAAGAGAGAGGAAGGGGAAGAGAGAACCTACTAGATTTGCTGGTAGAGGTTGGATCTGATTGAACGTTTCATGGGCATTGCAGGCAGGAGCAAGAGGGACAATGCACTGCTCAAGCAAGGCTACTCACGATGCTACTCAGATGAGGGGTGCAAGGCAGCAAGAGGCACACAACGATGGCCATGGATTTGGCTCAAGTGAGGCTCCATGTTTCCCAACGGAGGCAGAGAGAGAGAGAGAGAAAGAGAAAGACGAAGAGAGATAGAGAGGGAGATGGAGGGAGAGAGAAGGAGGGAGAGAGAGATATGGGCAAAACGAAGAAGCACCAAAGAAATGGGCTTCACGGTCTAAGTAGGAACCCAAACGGCTGCTTCATTTGTTTCAGAGTTTTTTGTTTTTATATTAAGTTATGGAAATCGGGTCGGATCAGGTCTTATTGGGTCGGGTCAAGTCCTATCAGGTCGGGTTGGGTTGAAGTTTAAAATTTTAAGCCCAACCCAACCCGAATTTTATGTGGGTTTTTTTTCTTTTAACCCGACCGGACCCGAGTTTCAAAATTATATAACCCAGCCCACAAAAAAATCAGGTCGGGTCAAAACCCAATCCAAGTTTCACCACTATGATAACATATCCATCCATATATATATATTTTTTTTATCATTAGAAAAAGCCCATCATTTGACATAGCCCGTTAGGACATTGACATAGCCCGTTAGAACATCCAACTTTTCAGCTTGGGCATCGGCTAGATCCTCCCTACACATACACGTACATGCACACACACATGCACATAGTGTAGATGTACATACACATGCTGAAAGTTCCCAACACTAGAACATGATTGGTCCTAAAGTGCGAGTGAATAGGACAATGTCTGATTTCTGTGGCCTTCACAAATTTTTTTATTAATCAAAATATAAGCAGGGGAATAAAAAAAATTAATCAAGATAAGTGTGTTGTGTGAACAAGATAGTGTACAAGATATAGATGCAATCACACAAACAAGTCAAACACCCACAACACCACATTTATAGTGGTTCAGAGTAAAAGCCTCCTATATCCACTGATGGACTCACCCAACCTTGGTTATCCCAAATTCACTAGGTATGGGAATTACGCCCATACAAATAGAGTAGAAATTACAATAGAGTGGAACTTTCATCTACACAATCAACTAAGTTTTTGGAAGGTTCGACCACCTTCGTCTAATCCTTATTCTCTATTTTTTATAGTGGTTCAAGCACCTTGCTTTAATCCACTTGACAAGATGATATGAAAATTAGCACAAGAAGAAGCACTTTCCTTTTGTAGCTTAAATCTGATGTAGATGTGCTTCTTGAAGAGTTCTCCTAACTTGATCTTCTTGATGACGAAGATGTACCACTGTGTAAACAATCACAAGCTTGGGAGAACGTGTCTAAGATATGAGATTTGCCAATGGAATCCTAGAACTGTTTTTTTCTCTATATCTCTCTTAATCAAAGGTTTGATTAGATTTCAAATGATTCACCAATGTAAAGTTCTTAAAGAGAGGTTGGGATTCTCCAGTGTTGCCTTAAGGTTTTCCAATTAAAAGCTCTCTTCAAACTTTCCAAAATCCGGACCATTTATAGACAAACCAGATTTTTTCCCAAACTGTAAGTTGGTGATGGGTTGCATCCTGTGATGGGTCGTGGCATTTCAAAAATTCTTGCCAACCATAAGACCGTTGCACATTTAATGCACCTCACCAGATATAAAATGGTCACCCACGATGGATCGCAGAAATCAGATTGGTGTTGGGTCGTCATTGGCGAATGTATTGCATAAGACTAACTTAAAAATATAGTCCTCTCAACCAAAACTTAGAAAAATCCAGGCGAGGGATCGTGACCTGCGATGGGTCAAAAGGTACCATGGCGAGGGGTCACCAACCACGATAGGCTTGCCCTGAGAACAAACCAGTTTGACAGTATTTTTCCAACCAGAACCTTGGTTTCTCCAAGTGATAGATCGAGAACCACGATGGGTCTTCCCTGTATCGACCTAACAGAAATCTAGTTTTTCAAGTTTAAGTCCATAGGTTCTATGGCTTGATTTTGGTCCACTAGGCTTGATTATATTTTACTAATTTGCTCTCTAAGCCTAGTCAAAGTCTTCCTAGGTGTGTAGGGTCCACCCTCTTCTATGGCCAATTTACCTTTGTTATTGCCATACACATGATAATGCTTAAATCTTTGAACTTAATCTTCAAATGCTTTAACACTTGATTCAACCTTCACCACTCTTGAGTCTTGATCCATTGTCTTCAATCTTCTAAGGCAATGCTCTTCTAGTTCACAGAATTGACAACAAAATGATTCGGTCAAGCCGAGACACTAACACATGCACTCACATATGCACACACACGCATTAGCACGCGAACACACACGGGCTCATACATGCACGTGCACACACACATGCACGCACATAGCAAGTACACATAGCAAGTGGTCCAATGTAAGGGGTTCATTGGAACGTTATAGGCATTATTATAAAATCATATTTTTTAAACTCCTTAAATTATTATAAATTTAATTTTTAATAGGCTTATGTTTAAAACATGGACCCAGTGGACTAGTATAATAATAAAATTCTAACTTTGATAAAATAGAAATTCTACGCAAGAATTATATGAGATCTCAAAAGTTTCAATACCAATGACTATCAATTTTCATCTTGCAAAGTTATTTTGAAATTATAAAGTTTTAACTACTTCAATTATAAAATTGAGTCTACCAAATGCCTATTTCAAATAGATGGGTTACTAGCTTATGCTGATGTTGACAAAATGCTTATGCTTTCTCTATCGCTATTAGAAAATGATCCCCGTTCTCCCTTAAGTACGATTTTTCCTTGTTGAGAGATTCTCCTAATTTTGCTTGGCAATTATTGAAGAAAGATGTGAGAAAATAACATGTCACATGATAAAAGCGTTGTTTTTGTTTGGTAAATGTAAACATGAGAAATTTGATAGACTATCGGACAATGAAAAAAATTGAAATTTCAACTACGAAATGTTTGAAAAATCACCTAAAATTTTTAGCATTTTTAAAATTTTGATAAAATTTTCCATGACTTTAACCAAATTTTTTAGATAACCCGTGATATATTACACTAAATAAGTTAATTTCTTATAAATTTTAATTGATATAAAAAATAATTTAAAACTTTCTCTGGAAATATTTTGATAGGTGGGTTAGTTTTTAAAACATTCCATTATTTTTATTGATAAAGTTTTACTTTAGAAAATATGCTAAATTTTAAAGTTTATCAAGCAAACTAATTTAAAGAAGAAATTTATATTTTTTAATAAATAAAACTTTCTAATTAAATTATTCTTTAATAGATAATATTAAGTTATATAGTAAATAGTTAAATTAATTTTTTTTTAAATCATAATATTTTATTCGATAAAAATGTTTAATTATCTATAATAATTATGCCATCTCATATAATTCGTAATATCATAATCTCTAATTTTTAAAATATCTAATATTCTAATCAACTTGCAATCAAGAAAAGAGAAAAACTGAGTTTCCTTTCTTAAGCCAAGGAAATCCAAAAAGTTGAAAGGGAGAGACAGTTGGGGAAAATGAAGCTCGGCTAGTCCCTGTGAGACAAATATCAAATAGGAAAAAGACGTAAAACCTTTCATTTCTCTCCAAACCATTAAAATTGTTCGAAACAGATCCCACTGAATCATCTTAATTATTGTGTTTTTTAACAAATTCTTAACCATTGAACATATTCTAAATTTAATATTAAATTGAATGGTGGAGAATCAAATGACCAAAGCAAAGAAAAATTAAAACGTAAAGATATCCCGTTACATTCAATTTGAAACTATATACATTCATTATCAAGTGCCTCTTACATGGAACCAATACATCTGGACAGAAATCCTGTTAGGATGCCTCTTGGATTTTGCCTAAAACTCACATTCCATGTATTAGTTCCATGCTCATCAAAGTTAAATGAACATTCAAGGAAATCATAGATTTCAAAGTTCAAAATAATTTTACTAATTTCAAATTTTGAATTCTAATTCCAATAAGATCTGTTCTGTGGAGAATTAGTCCACCTAGGGTTAGGCTCACGAGTTAGCTATAACAAAAGCGTTTTGAACCGGCATAGCCCAAACAATAGATATTTAATTTTTTGTAGAGGGAATATAATTTAAAATGTAACATTATAGTAACTGATAGGATCATTTATCAAATGATCAATTGAAGAACTCATAGTTTCACTGCAAATAGATAAAATTGACATGATAATGATGATGAAAACTATAATCCAGAATCCTGGGCTTCTATGGCAGTTGAGACCCAATACCACCATATACCACCCATTGTGCTCTTCAGTCCTTATGGCCAAGAACCCACCTCAAAAAGAAAAGGTCTTGTGTTCAATTCACGTTCAACCTCGAAGGGCCACTCGTCATTTAACTTATCTGGTGTGTGCAGATTAAGTACAAGCTCTAAGAAGTAGATAAGTGAGACACCTAGACACCTTGAAAAAAAAAAATGCAAATAGAAGGGTACGGAGAGAGCAAAATCGGATCGTAACAGTGGGCACCCCCACCCCCACAATTCAGCAACAAGTAAACACCCCTACTGCCACACCAGGGTTTCGTGTTATAAGGCATAATCATAATTTATTTTTAAATTCGAGTAGGAATATAGTTTTATTTTTCTACACAAATTTGGAGACTCCGGTTGACGACTCTAATTGAGTCAACTCTGAACAAAATATCTAAACATGCTAAAAAAACAGTGGAAACATCAAGCCACAAACATGTCCTCTTATCACACCGTCACAGCAAGCAACTCATCTTTGAAATGGAAACAACAAACAATCGCACACTTAACAATTACTTCCCTCCATTTAAAAATAATAACAATGGTAATAGCAAACTCACATACTTCAACAGTTAAGCACTAAAGAAGAGGCATTAGAGTAGAGAATCCATGTTCCTAAAGATGTCACCCGTTTAGAGATGTAACTTACAAAATTTACACCATTCATCACACAACAAATCAAAGCAACGAGTTCTTGCAGCAAATCAAGACAAGCAATTACAGCAAATTTCTTTGAACAAGTGAAGACAGCAATTACCCGTTTCTCTAATAACCTCGTGTCACAAGTGAACTGCAACACCAACATTTTTCTGTCCTGTCATTTTACTAGGGGCAGATTTGGGGCTTTCCCGAACTGGACTAGGCACACCTTTGTCTTTGGATGTGGTGTTTCCATTCTTGACATTGCTCCGATCTTTGCTGCTATCTTCCTTGTAACTACCCAGGCTGTGCCGGTTTAGCCGACAGCAGGTTGCTCTGTTGTCTCCTGGAGATGAATTAATTGCATCACTGCAGCTCTTCCTCCTACCCAGCTTTGGTGATTTGGCACGTGTGGGTGGTATCTGCAATTGAAACAACAAAATCAACAGCGTAACAAAGAAATTTGAGAAAGGAAACAAATGCCTCTAATGTGGAATGCAACAAGGAACCGATTAATCAAATTCTATTTATGTATGAAAAAGGAATCAACGGCGTAACAAAGAAATTTGAAAAAGGAAACAAATGCCTCTAATGTGGAATGCAACAAGGAACCGATTAATCAAATTCTATTTATGTATGATAACAGTTCTATAGCAAAAGTGAGTATATTAATTCATATTCTAAACTATGGAAGTGAATAGATTTGAGTATTTATTTTATGCATTCTCCTGTTGTTAAGATAGAGATGATTGAATCTGTTGAAGTTTGGTAGTATAATCACATCAACAGTTTCAGGAAAACAGCCTAGTACTCCAACTTTATTATGCATGCCATTGGAACTTGGGGCAAACCAAACCTGAACTCTACAAAGAAAGCCCAACAACAGCTCAAGTTGAGGCAGCAAGTAATCCCTGACCAACTGCTTCATAACCTCAAGTGACTGGGGGTACAAATGGATATCCAAAAACCCAATATCATCCAACCCGAGATAAGTGCGTTCGGTTCATAGTTCAAAACTCAGTCAAGTCTGTAAGTTGAATTGATTCAACAGTATTTTAAGTCAAGCGAGTTAATGAGTTTCAACGAGATTTTTTCGAGTCAAGTTAAAAAACTCATCCAAGTTACTCAGCTTGATAGGATTTCAAGTAGAGTCAAGTCCAGTTTCAAGTTTCCAAACAATGGTTTGGATGTAAACTTTAGAGTCATTTATGTTTTTGGATCCAAATGTGAATTGAATCAAAAATTTATTTTTTTTTATGCAGGTTTGGATAATAGCTATATTTGAATCCAATCACTCACTAACAACATGTAAATAATATATTATTCTTAATAAATATGTTACGAGTTAAAACTATATGAAGGTAAAAGACTAACATTTACCCTCATACACCCTTGCCTTATAACCTGTCATATTTCAAATTAGGAAATAGTACCACATATGAGATATATAATCGCATTCCACTATTTGAATTGAAGATTTTTGTCGCTCGTTGTATGTTTGCAAATCTTTTGTGGTTTCTTTTGCATTATCTTTTTTCTGTACATTTCTTGGAAGTTTAGAGGTTTCTTTCTTACAGTCTTTACTAATTATATGTTGTTTGAGATTTGCTATTTTTTGGTAAGAGAACTTGATTATTTAATTAATCTGATTACCCTTTTGTAAAGGGAATGTCAATATCTAGTTATGGAAATATTCAAATTTGAATCCAAATCCAACAATATGAAATGGATGCAAGGTTTGGATTATACATTTAAGAATACAACACAATCTGAATCTAACAATATCAAGCAAACTCATATTTTACCTAAATCCAACCCAAGTGAGACCCATTCACATCCCTAAGCATGACTACAACACACATCCTTGACGAATGTGACAATGAGCACCTTATTCTCTCATGAACCCTCTTTTCCTTTCTCAAGACCACAACATTGTCGGGGTCTGAAGAAATCCACGACATGTAGGCTTCTCAAGAGACGAATCACACCTTATCGAGAGATGAGGCTCACCAGAATCAGGATTCTGTTGTGGAACTCAAGGAGGAGCAAGGGAGAGGTTGCGGAAAAAACTACAGAAGGATGGACATGCGGCATCAAAGGAGTGTGGTGATTGTTCATGTCGTCGGCGAATGCATCATCAGTTGTGAAGGAGGGCTTCGGAGATAGAATTGGAGAGGAAGGGATTTTAACGGTGGATTGAACCAGTTGGGCTCCCTCCTCAGCTTCGCATGGATCATAGGAAGCTTCTTGTGCTTTTATTGCAAATGATGAGTGTGCCAAGAAGGAGGGCGACGCTAATAGGGTTTCCTCTTTCACGAATGGGCCTAGGCTGAGTGGCTCTTTGGAGCCGGCGGGATCTAAGACCCAGATGGGTCTTGAGCCTTTCGGGTTACAACTTGGGCCATGAGAAATGAATGAGTCTAATCTCATTGAGGGACATGGTTCGATGATGGAAGAGGATTGTCTGAATGGTTTAGTTGGGAGCACAATTAATTTTGAAGGAGTCGAGAACGGTGAGGAAAGTTTAGGAGATTGTAGAATAAGATAATATCTAGAAAAGAGGTATGTAATCTGGCTGAAATTTTAAAAAGGGATCATTCAGTGGCTTTACTAAAGGGTGTGGAGCTAAAAAGAAAAAGAGAAAAGGTGGAACAAGAGGCGGTGATTGACATCGGATTGTCAAAGGAGTTGAACTTGTAAGATATTACCCAATAGGGGGGAGGGGATTGTATTAATGCTCAAAATAGGGGGGGTTGTATAGTATTGGTCTTTTTTTTGTATTTTTCCTTCAATAAAACTTCATAACCATTAAAAAAAAAAAAAAAGGACCACAATATTGTTAGCTTTTCTCCACACATCTTCCTATTTGTAAGACACCTATCATTGACATATTCTAATTGGTGCAAAAATAGAGGGAAAAAAAAAGGTTTATTGGACATGAACTCTACTCAAGAAATGTCTCTCTAGGCCAAAGATTGATCAAAGACCACAAAAAGTAGTTTACTTGTTCCCTCATAACCATCGAAAGAATGAAAGATAAATCCATTCTCCAAGTTCCAATCAAAACCTTAGGACGTAGAAATAGAAGAGATACTAGTTGGCCAGGAAAGAACAAGTTGAAGCCATTACCAATGAAAAAAGGCACTTCAAATCTCTATGACTTTGAAATGCAAAAGGCACAAGGCACATTATCTAGAAAAGGAACACACCTCCCCCAAAGATTGGCTAAAGCCCTATCTTGAAAAAAATCTCCCCAAAGATTGGTTTAAAGACCATCGTAGTTTCTCGCCAACCCTCCCATCACCATCAAAATGAAAATAGTCATCTCCATTCTCCAAGTACTAATCAAAACACTACTAATAATAATATGGATAAGGATGCAGAAACGGATATGAAGTTGATTGGTGAGGAAACACAAATTGAGGCATTGAGCCATTACCAACCTGTAATTGGGCAAAGAAAAAAGTGAGAAACCATGAGTAGAGAACAAGGCATTCTTAGAGAATTAGGGATTACATTTATTTATTGAGTAAATGGGCATGTTGAACAGGTCTAATGGGTCTGCCCAAAGCAAATATTGAACAATCGTAACCCAATTAAGAGACAAAGGGGATCAACCCAAACCCCCATCCAATTTATAAGAATGTTTAAGTCAACCCAACCTATTTAATAAACATACGCAGGGGTGCAACTTCAGCCAAGGCCCATCATAAGCCCATGTAAAAACCCCAAAAAATTCGGGCTTTGATAGACTTGTACTCAAACCATGCCCATTTCAAACTAAAATAATAGGCCCATATTTCAAATTGGGCCAAGCCAGACACACTGCAATGAAAGCCCAAACTCAGCACCCAAATGGGTCCCAAAATCATTGAAGCACAAAATTCGTACACACAGAAGAACCACACTTCTAGAAAACCAGGTACCCTCCCCATGGATCAGGCACACACAACAAGATGGTGCCAAAATCTCTATTTTTATGGGAAATTAAAGCCCGGGAGAAGTGGAGATTCTTGGACACTGGATAAGGTGATGGCTGATGGCTGCGAGATACAAATGGTAATATGTTCATTTGCCAGTCAAATTGTATTAATGAAAATAACAAACAGCATTTGAATGCTAATATAACCAATTTATTGAAGGAGGTTGTTATATCCATTTCTGCAAAATGTATACAAAATTGGGTGGTGGCTAAGAGATATTTATGGTAATGTTGATTCGCTAGCCGGATTGTATTAATGAAAATAACAAACAGCAGTTGAATGCTAATACAACCAATTTATGAAGGTGGTTTTTATATCCATTTCTGCAAAATGTATACAAAATTCAGGCACAGTTAATATCATACCTTCTTAAGTTCAACCTTAGGAGGTGGTCCCTCCTGATAGAAACTTGGTACGGGATTCGCTTTAAATGTTAAGCTCTTCCTCAGCTGCTTTATAGCAGCTTCTCGTTCTTCCTGCAAAAAGATAGGAATCATCAAAAGTCAAGCATAACAAACAAATAAACAATGTGCATCCTTCACTATTTTTAAATTTAGAAGAAGAATATCTAACAATTAAATGAAGATGTTCTCTGCCTAAACAGAAGTTACAAATTACAAGGTCCTCATCTCAGAAAATATTAAAGTTTAATTAGGTGATGTAGCACTCATGTTTCAGTGATTCAGACAACTGGCCCAGTGATAAAGAGACCAACAGTGAAATGGAGATGCTGCAAAAATAACATAGACAATAGACATCTATCAGAAGCATTCTCCTGAACTGTTGTTGTGTCCCATCAAAGGCTCATAACAAGCCATTTTTGGGTCACTGATCTAGCGAATTTCACAACATTTCCTATTATCTCAACCGTTTGAATCGCCAATCAATAGACTCCAAAGTTGCTGATCCAGATAACTAAGGAAACAATGCATCTGCAGCACTGCAAACTTCCAATAGGAACATTATACATTTTAACAGGTACATTAGCTCCAAGACTCTACAAACGCCCATCAGGAATTAAGTTTAATTTTTTTAAAAAAAAATTGAATGAAAACTGTACTGCATAACATACCTTAGTCCTCGCTTCATATTGGCTTCTCTCTGCCTCCAAAGCTAAGTGTTTCTCCTCTAATTTTGAGTAGAACTGAAGGAAAACAGAATGAAAATGAAACAAAGACATGAAATTTTGATATGGAGATATAAAAAAGAACTTCTCATACAATTCTTTTATGAAGGACATACCTCCCTACGCTTTTCTGCACGCTCACTGGATCTAAAAGTAGGAGCTGTAGCAATAGTTGTCCGTAGTCTTAATGTCTTCACTGATGTAGCAGTTCTATTTCAGTTGAGGAGAACTTAACATCAAAATTTCTAAACATAATAACAACAGAGAAGGAACAACAGATTGAGTTAAGGGCAGTGAGAATCAAAGAAGGATACGAAGAAGCGACAGAGTAAGCATCTTCTTCATCAGTACGTTTAGACTTATCAGGTTGCAGTGGCTTTCTTGACATGAGAGCTGAATGCACCTGCAACGGATCATCATTGCAACTGGCAAACATTAAAAACTAATAATAAAAAAAAATCCATTGACTACCTTCAAGAATTGCATAGTTTTTCTCAGCTTCAACAAAATGTCCTGATAACAATGACAAAAGTTGGTGCTTGCTAATTATTTGAGATGAATAAAAAGATAATCATCTGTACTAAGGCTAGCATCAGTACATTTTATTATTGTTTATGGTGAAAAATAACGATCATTTGTCGTATTTAAAAGGATCAAAAAGATTACTCATATAACCAGAAAAATGCAAACTTTTTCCCTGAAATAACATGACTAGAACCAATAACCTTTCATAGCAGCAATGGGTGAGCACCTGCCATTTGTGCTCCAGGCTTTTATCTATGGTAAAGAGCATATAGTAACAGTTCAATACCAAGCATTCCAAATAAAACATCGTTGTTCCAAAGATGGTTTCAGGTGTAATAACAGATAACACAATGCATAGTGTTCCAAACCTCATGAAAACCTTAATCTTTCCAAAGCATATGAGGCACAGATAATAACCATAAAATGTGATAAACAGCAGAGAACAGTTGTGGGGTTTTAGAAGAAACTCTTGGCCCCTCAAAATTTGAAAAGTCAGGGCTGATACAGTTACAGTATGGCAACTTTTCAAACCATAAGAAACCATTAGATGATTATTGCAGATCAAAGGACAGAACAACTTTCTTTTTTCTCTCCTCTTTGAATGGACATATCCAGAACTACATCTTTCTCATAGACAGATCTGACACAAGTATGATGGCAATATTTTGATTGTGTGTGATCGAACAGTATACGTTAACATTATTACCTGACCCTTTAAGCTTGATGGCTGCAGATTTAAGTTAACAGGTTTATATGTGCCACCACCAGCAGCTTCAGCCCCAACAGGACGAGCACCAGCCGACGCACGTTTATCGGTTGCCAAAGAAAATGGTTGTGGAACGGTGCAATTTAATCTCACATTTCCACCATTGGCAAGTCTTGAAACCTGTTTCGCAGGAGAGGTAAACTTCTGGTGATTGTTAATCTTCTGCGCTTCACATTTTGGTGTCTTCTCCTCAACCAGACCACACTCAAAATTTGTGTTTTTTACACATGATAAATCTTGCCCCTTTTGACAATTTTCATCTTGCCAGTGACCAGTAATCTCAGCTGAGTTGTGTACAGCACACTCCTTCACCTCATATTCCTTTAAATCAGCTTTCTCCCCCAGAACTGGAGGATCAGCATCCCCATTCATACGCACATCTATTTTTGTGAGTTCATGATGTCCAAGAGCTACGTCACCAAGTGGATTGTTGGCATCACCATTTGAATAAACCACAACACAATCAAGCTGTTGGTCAATACAAACATCTGTAACTTCATGGCCCATTGAGCTGTAGGCCACCAAAAAAAAAATTAATGAAGTCAGGGTTCAAATTAACACTCAGTCTTTGATGAGCATCTCACACCATATAAATTAAACCATTGTTCTGGTATTTTTATCAATGGAGACATCTGAGTTTTGTAATAGAATAGTAACATCGGCCACTAAAGCACTCTTTACTGGAGGCACATTCAAAGTCAAACTTCTCTAAACAAAATGCTCTTTAGAAAAAACCTGCAAACTTTACAATCAATGAACCCTGTAGTAACATTACAGCTAAGAGTCAGGTATCTCACTGCAAAAATGTGTTAAATAAAATGCCCTATCCAACTTTACCAAACTAATGATTTCATTTGCCTCAACCCGCTGCTAGTGATATCCATCTCACTTACTTTATTTCTTCTGGTTAAATAAGCTCAACATTCCAATAGTTTCATAGGAATGATAATAAGAATCTTAATATTATTTTGAAATATTATTAACGAAATAACCTTTGCTGTTCAATAATATATATTAGGTTTCATAAGTGAATAATCAAAACAACGATAAACCAACAAGAACAATGGGAACAATTACTATGACACAGATGTCTCCTCATTATGAAGCAAATGCCTGAAAATTATAAGACTTCCTAAAGAAACATTAAGAAACCTATCATACTGTAACAAGTGAATCTGGAATTATCCAAAATGAAAACCATTACTTCCATGGAAAAACCACACTGCATTCATTTGAAGCTGCCTCTTAAATATGGAGGCAGACCATGTAGCAAATGAGATTAAATCCATTCTTGTTAAGACTTAACCAAACAAAGTAATAGGAAACAGATGGATATAAACCATACAAGGGGAAACATTAAATATTAAATTTCATGGAATCCAAAGTGTCCATTAAACCACAGTTGAGCCTATTTAACACTTTCATTGACAATTCATTTATTAACATTCTTAAAGGAGAAAAAAATGCATAGGACCTGCCTCATAACTAAAAAGAAAGAGAAATAAGCTAATTAATTAATTACATTTACCAACTATAGGATGGAGTAGATTAAACAATCAAATAACACAACAATTACGAAATACCCATTTTAAAATCCAAATATGAAAATGTTTGGGGATACAGGGGTAACCAAATGTTATATGTTTCTCATCATCCTTCAGTGGTGGAAAGAAGAGGTTTCCATATTTCTGCCTTTTAAGTGCCAAATTGGTCTTCAGATATTGTCAGTCCTAGAAACTGAAATGGGAGTAAAAGCATCTACGGATGTCCAAACACATGTTTAATGACGATCTCAAGATCCATGCGAGGAACAAGCAAGCCAAACAAACAAAGAACTGCAGATTTCAAGCAGCAACCAAGTAAAATAAATCCACCATGAAGTAGAAGAATAACGAAAAAATTATTATCTTGGACAAGCATTAAAAAAAAAAAAGGCCTAAATATAAAAAAGAAAAGAATGAGAAAACAAAAATAAGAACTTAAGGATATACCCAAAAGCCCCTAATGACCCCTTTTCGGTTTTGCAGTAATTGAAAATGAAAATGGAAAAACAAATTCAATCTATATGGCACTTCATGCTGCCATAATTCAAAATGACAATTAAGATCAGTAACTTTCTTGTCGATCTACAAAAAAAAAATTAAAAAAAAAAAAAATTGGAGAGAGAGAGAGAGAGAGAGAGAGAGAGAGAGAGAGAGAGAGAGAGAGAGAGAGTACACCGTTCTCTGCTGATTTACAAGAGCAACGGCGTGAAGGAAAGAAATTCTCAAAATACCAAAATCATAGGCCAAAAATCAAATCCACTAAATTAAGGAATCACAGTTCATACGAGAGAGTAAAAATACATCAAATTCGAGAAAAAAAGATATACAGTGAAAGGCTAAAAGCCCTCATCTTCACCTGAATTACAGGAAATTCTAACATAATCAATCAAGAAAAAAAAATCCCCAGCTTCGCGCACGCAGAATGTCCTCGTTTCAATGCTAGTTAAAAAATAAATAACTACTTTCCTGGAAAACAACCCTTCAAATTTTTTATTAAAATGGCCATCTTCCAAAAAAGCACATTCCTTTTTCCATGCATCCAAGGAAAGCCTATACAAAAAAGACGAAAACAACAAAATCCACATCATATTGACCAAAAAATCTCAACAGACAGAAAATCGGAGAAGAAAAAAAACGAAATGAAGAAAAAAGACGAAATCTAAACAACATAACCCACTCGATTTTTTAAAAAAAAAAAAAAATGAAAAGAAATAAAAAACGAAAGATTAAGAAAAAAAATAAAAAGATAATTCTTACGCATCAGATCAAAATGCGGACGTATCAATCAACATAGAATCGTCATTTGAAATTGAAAAACAAGAAATGAGAATGTTCGGGAATTTCTTATGATTCTCTTTACCGAATGGAGAAAATCTAGGGCTTTCCAAGCGGAGACGAGAGATCGCCTCTTTTTCGCCACCCCTTCTTCCGTTGCCGTGGTTTTCTTGGGGACCTCTATCCTGTCAATGGCGTGTCATGGTATTTATAGCTGACCGAGATTGACGCCGTTACATGTGGGCATTTTTCGAGAGAGAAAATCATCGGTAGTCCACCTGAGTTTGAAAATGTTCTGCGTTCGAACTGAGTTGGTTTTTTATTTTTTTATTGAAATTTAATATAAATTGTTTATTACATTAGTTCTAGACTCAATTCAATTTTTTTGTTAATGACTAAAGTTTTTAAAGGTCTCATTTGTATTAAGAAAGAAGACATTTTAACTTGACTAATTTTCAAAATATATACAAGTCTCCTAAACTCAAAGATCGAATAGTAACTATAAAAAATAATCTAGAAATATACTGATCATGAAGAGAATTTTTTGTCTATCAGACTAACGTCTTTTTAAGTTATTCTGAGACTCAATTGTAATGTGAGGACAATAAAAAAATGAGTGTAAAATTAAATCATTTTAGTTAAAATGTTAATATATACATTTAGCACACCTTTGTATCGTGCACATTCATAGTACTAAATAATGTCTCATTTCAAAAACCCTAGGCGGGCCGTGTTCTTTTGAAATAAAAAGTAAAATAAAATTGAGGAGAGGTCGCGGGTTCAAATCTGAGAAGGACTTTTTGGCCAAACTACAGAAGCCTTATCTGCTTTTCAACAATTTGTCGGAATTTACCTTCGGAACGGGCAGGGGCACATGTTTACCGTAGACAATTTGTGAAGTGGGTGAAGAAGTAATACGCATCAAGGTTCTTTTTAAATAATGCATGAGATATAAAAATGAACGTGACAATAGAGCATTTGAAATTTTATATTATTATTATATGTTTTGAATTTATATTTTTAAAAATAAAGTAATTTATATTAATTAAAATTTAAAAAAGTAAAACTATATATGACTTAAATTATTAATTGATTGTGAACCTTTATATATTTCATATTTATATAATTGTCTTCAAAGACACTTACTCTAAAACCCCTATAAAATAATACTTTTGGGACTAAGAGAAATAATTATCTCAGGGGTGCAAAATTCGGTATCGACCGATATATCGGCCAATACGATCTATCGACTGATATATCGTTATCAGCCGATATTATTCTCTCTTCATTTTTTTTTAAAAAACGGCCGATATTATCTTATCGGCCGAGATATTGCCGTATCGATCGAATAGTGGCCGATATGATGCGGTTTCAAAACCGTATTATATCGGTCGATACGATACGTATCGGCCGATATTTGCACCCCTAGACTATCTTAGTGGGTTATTGATTTATCGATAAATGAATAATTTATTAATTTATCGATAAATGAATATTTATTAATTTAGAGAGAGTATTATATTTCTACTACTTGTACATATATGGCTTAATGGATATGGTCAAAAGTTAATATATAAAAGCCCAATAGACTCTAAAAAAAAAAAAAAAAGATGGTTATTAATTGTAGAGGATAAAAAGACTCTTAAAAGAAAGAGATGTGGTGTCAAAACTTAATGCCCTATAAGATAAAGAGGTTTCAAGTAGAAGATAAACATGTTTAAGTACATAGAAGATAAACTCTATAAATAGTTATTAGTTTTAGACTCTTAGACTCCAGATCTTTATAAGTCCATAAGACAGTTGTGTTTTACTGATTGTTTCTCCAAAACAGTTTTTTAAGCAGTAGTAACCTTAAATAACTACTTGTTACAATATGAAAAAAATATACGAGAGGTGGTGTATGCATTGCAAAACTTAAAGACGAGGTTGAGTTCAGTTTAGGTACAAAGAAAAGACAGACAACTTTAGATGCATATTTTGAGAAAGAGTTGAATTGAGAAAATAGAAGTTATCAAGTAAAAAGTTATTCGATACTGTATTATGAATTTTTGTTTGCTATTTTTTTTGCATTTCATCAATTATTAATTTATATTTCATTGGACCCTTAAGGATTTCTAAAAAAATTATTATCTTATGCATTAATTTAGTATACATGCCCGAGTTGGGACCAAAAGATTTTATTATTTAAGTGAGGTTATTAATTTATCGAGGTTTTACAGTAATTACATGAGCCCCATAATCTCGACACTCTTGTTTGAAAAATCTTAACTTTTGATATAATCTATGTAAAGAACTATTAGACTTCTTAAAAATATTTTCATTCTTACTCATATTTTACCTATTCATTTGTTGAATAATAAAAAATTTAAAGTATAAAGTTTTAAAATAGTTGATGAAGATATACTTAATCTATTTACAGTGAAATTACTACTCATTTTTTATAGTAGTTAACTTGCCTTTTTCTTTATTGTGCATCCAAATCACTCTTATTCCAAACATCACTTGTTAAAGAAAAATAAATTGAAATATTAGAGTAAATTTTTTTTTATGTAAAAATGAAAATGTTTTAAATGTGTTAAAAACAATCATCCCAACGACACATTCCTCATAGGTCAATAAGTCATCTTATGAAAAACTATCTCATGCCGTCCATGTATACCCATAATCTAAAAGTGAGATTTCTTAATCTTTTAAATTACTAAAAGGATATTGAGTTCAAGTTATTATTTTAATAGTAATCATAGTTTGGTGTAGTTTGGTGCTTAGATGATATGGAGTTAGAGATATCTGCTAGGTGCTTCAATTAGATTTTGAGAGTCCAAATTATGTAATTCTAACAATAATTAAAAACCTATATGACTAATTTTTTGTTATGAAACTAAATGGTCATAAATTTGGAATATGTTAATCATTTTTAATTTTATTATGTATATATAGACTTATGATTAAAAAAGTCATTACAATTCTCTAATGGTTAAAATATCGCTAAAGTTTGTTATGTAACTAAATGAGATTCAAATATTCACAAGAGTACGGTGGCAACTACATGGTGAATGAGCTTTTGTTGTTTCATTGTAGAGGGGAAAAAATTGTTGACCAGAGATCTCGGTATCTCGGTTGAAATTTCGGGCCCAATTGTGGGCCCATGAATATCGCCCGATTTCTCGGCTGGGTCATATTTTTTTCTCTCTTTTTTTTTTTTTTGGGCTAAATCTCGGCTGTATCAGCCAATATTAGTGAGATCTCGATTATATTGGCTGAGATATCTCTAGTGTCCAAAATCCAAAATATCTCAGTCCAATACAAGATGTGTCGGCCGAAATTTGGACCCCTGGTTCATGCACAACTCGTGGACAAAGTTTTGTTGTGAGAATCAGTTGGAGCCTCCTTTCAGTGTATGGACATACCATCTTTCATACGTTGGGTTCATTTTATATTGCCTTTGACTTGATTTCTTTTAGATTTTACTATCAGTGGAATTGTTTTATAGATTTAAGTGATCAGTAGGATGCATTTGGATAATGAGAAAATTTTCAGAAGATTTCTCTTCATGAGGAAATTCTTTTGATAGGAAGTTATTCAACTAAACACTCTTCTATTTTTTTATTTTTATGATCAAGGAGTTCAGGTCTTTTTCTACCCACACACATTAGATAACTTTTTGGGAAGTGTATCACGCCCCGACCCTCAGGACACGTAACCATTTTTTTTATAAAACCTCCAATTTTCACAAGTCTAAGCCCACCCACATGTGGAACTTAGGCTCTCAAGGCTCGAGGGAAGAACCCGCTACTTTAAGCCCATGTAGGTTCTGGAATCCTATTGGAAATCCGGCAAAGTCTCCCTTAAAATGGGACATTGGGGACCTTTCCCCAACCAGATCCTCACTCTAGGCTTCTCAAACTGTCCCAATTTACATCACAATCATATTCGACATCATATTCTAATGTTCTATTTAATCACTATCCATTCCACATCTCAACATCGTCATAAGTTCGGGTGTAGAGTCCTCCTTAATCACAATCGATGTAAACATCCAATACTACATCATCACAATTTCTGTCTACACAACTTAATCTTAGTTACAAAACACAACATAAAAGTCAACATTCCAAATTTCAACAAAATACAAGACATGATTTAGGGTTTTCGATGTAGTAACTCTTGGACTCCCCTCTAGGGTCGCTCGGACCCTTCCTCTGCAACGGTTCCTGAAATTTGTAAGGGTGAGCATACAAAACCCAGTGAAGAGTATCATGCAGACAACATACTCACACATAACACATATTCACCATCATATCATAATCACATTCATACACCGTAACTCATGTGCGATGCCCAATGATATGCACGTCATCTCACTACCACTGGGTACCCACTCGACCAGACCATGGTCACATCACTCATCAATCTTTGAGCATCACCCAACTCCAGGCATATAAATCAACACAGCTTACGATGTGCGTCCGACACAACTTACTATGCTTGCTCGGTACTGCTTACTATGCGTACCCATTATCTCTCTAAACAATACAAACCGACGCATCTTACTTGGCGTGTTCAACACGGCTTACTATGCGTACCCATTATCTCTCTAAACAATACAAACCGACGCATCTTACTTGGCATGTTCAACACGGCTTACTATGCATTTCCGTCATGACTTACTGTGCGTGCCTAATGTCCATGCCATCTAGGCCATCACATCATAACCCACATACAACCACTCTTGGGCTTACATAAACACACCATCACCCCCAAGCTTCATTAAGGTGGGGGCCTCATAATCATATCAACAGGTTTGACACGTCGAGACCACATACACTTTAGTCATGTTCATTCATCATGCTCTCACATGTCATGTTGATGCCCCCAATCAACCATGATTCTACACATGTAAGAATGCTTACAGTTAGCGATGCTCTCATATGCCATGCTAATCTACACATGTAAGTCATTCACATACATCATACTAATCTATTTACATAAGCATGGTTTCAGATCTCACATAAATATCCACATTCAAGCATGTTATCATACGCCATGCTTTAATCAACACATCTCATGGCTAAATTTGTTCCATCACATCATAGCAATCACATAATCAAGCACATTTACACACAGTGTGCATCATTCAATACATCCACAACTAAGTACATTCCATCATACCATGTTAGTTTAGCACACTCAAACACGGTTCATTTAATTACATGTGCATCTCATCAATCAAGGGTTGATCCAAGTCCTCGTCTTCGAGGCAATCTCAATCTAGCTCGTCTTTTCTTTCAAAAGTTCAACTCTTACAAATTTCATACATTATGCGAGCTAAGCCCTCATCAACGAAGTCTAACCCCGCACCATCCAATTCACATTGTCTCAACACATCATCACATTCATCATTGTTCATGAAATGAAATTCAACTAGGCATGACGACAGTTGAAACAACCAACCCAAGTGTGAAGCTCTCCTCACATGGACGCTTTATAACAATCACGGGTCTCTTTCAGCTTAGCGAATGTCGGCGCTGGAAGGGTCAATTGTTGACCGACAACAATAAACACAAAAAGGAAAGATGTACAAGTCTCAATTTAAGTAAATTGAGCCTCAAATCACAATTGGGATGAAGACCCCTAATTTTATGCATCCAATTTACACAATCAATCTCATCAAGGTTAAACCCCAACCCTTTTGGGATGATCAAATTCCAAATCAAAAGTTCAAAACCCATTTCCAGAATTTTCGAGCTCAAACTCAAAGCTAGGCGTTATCTTGAAGAATTTACCCCAAGAAACCATAGAATTTAGGCTTAGGATTGCTTTGATTATAGGTTCATATCAAAAAGGGTCAAGCAAAACCCAAGTTTGAATAATCTACCCCCATTTGGTAAATACTAAGCCCCAATTTCAAGAAAATGAAAATTCTTAGTCCTTCCCCATTTGAAAATAAAGCCCTCTTTTGTAATGGCTCTCACCTATGTAGAGAGGTGTCAATGAGAGATTAGCCATAGAAAGAATTGTGCGAGTGAGAAGCGCTCAAAGTCCAACATCGCCTAGGATAAGGAGTGGAGAGGAAGATATAAGCTCATGCTCTCACTCCCTTCTAGCACAATGCGGTTTGGGTACAGGGGTGACACCTGTGTACCATTGCAAATCCGTGAGGGTATATGGGCCTCAAAACGGACAATATGGTGCTAGTGGGACGGTTCGTTACAAATGATATCAGAGTTCGGTTCAACTCTTAGACCAAAAATGTGAAAATGAGAGTGTTAGAGCTGGGGAAGACTCTTATCCAAAAGGGGTGGGATTGTAATGGCCCACACATGTGTAGAAGTGTAAATGAGAGATTGGCCATGCAGAGATTGCGCCAGTGAGGAGCGCACAAAGTTCCACATCACATAGGATAAGGAGTGGAGAAGAGCATATAAGCTAAGACTTTCCTCCTTTTTTAGCACAACACGTTTTGGGCTTAAGAGTGACACTTGGGCCCAACGCAAAGCTGTGATGGTGTATGGGCCCCAAAGTGGACAATATTGTACTAGCGGGACAGGTCGTTACACCTTTTCTTACAACACTCAACACTACCCTTTAGAAACCAAAACCCTTCAAATAATGCAATGAACTCATTTCTAGTACCATTACCTCACCTCCAATCAAGTCCAAAATAACTTATTTAAAAACTTTCAAACAAGAGAGAAGGTTACCTTAGAGAGAGAGAAGCTCTTGGTGAAAATGGGGTCATTCGGGGCTAGAAATCTTGAGGTGGGGACGTTTGGAGGTGATTTGGGCTCACCCCAAGTACATGCAAGAGGGAGAAGGGATGAGAAGAGGGGAAGAGGGAGTCTCTCAGATGTATAGGGCTCGATTTGGGGGGAGAGAGAGAGAGTCAACTCAAAAACCACGGAATGACCCTTATTTAAATGGATTTGAGAGATCAATCGATTGAAATATACATCAGTCAACTCATGTCCAAAAGTCAGTTGACTGCTAATCATGCAGCCTCAACACATTCAGTTTCAAATAAAATTCCATTGACAAATTTTAAAGTCACTTGACTGATTTTGGCTCAGCTAAGGTGAGTCAACTTCTCCAGTGAGTTGACTCACTTTGCCTGCAGTTCGACACTTTTGCACATTTTCGCTAAAATGGATAGTTTGAGCTTCGGAGTTGGGATTTGAGTGATCTTGTGCTTCAGGGAAAGCTCTTTGACTGATCTATCCAACAAAATAAATTTCACCAAAATCGGAGTTCATCTGATATCTCAAATGGGCCCCACAAATAAGACTCACTACCAAACACTTAGATTTTGATGTCAACTTGGCTACAGGTCGGCTAAACCATTAGGCGAGTTAGGTAACGACCTTAGGCCCCCGCTTAAAAAGGCCTCTATTTCTCTTAACTCAAAACCGCCGCAAAGATGGAAGAAAGGAGGACGAAGATGAATAGAAGAGAGAGAGAAATGAAAATGGGAAGAAAAAAGAGGGAGAGACGGCGGCTTGGAGGGGAGTTGGGAGAGAAATCTAGGGTTTGGGTTGCATGAGAGGTAGAAGGAAGAAAAGAGGACGAGATGAGGAAAGAAGGATTAGGGTTAGGAGAGGGTTTCCCTCCTTTCCCAACAAAAATGGGATTTGGGTGAGTGGGACGTGGGTCCCATGGGGCCCACATGAATTTTGGATTTAGAGTTGCATTTTTTTTTTTTCAAAACTCACTTAAAATGGCTCTCAAAATATGGGTTTTGAGGTGGAAACTTCACTTTTGATTTATTTAATTTAAATAATAAAAACTAAGGAGAAAAAATGGGTTAAGTTAAGAAAATTTAGGGATTTTAAATTGGGTTTTCAAAATACCTTTTTTGAAAACACTAAAAAATTCATTAAATTATTTAACAAAACCTTGGTCTAAAAATAAGATTTTTGTCAAAAATAAATACTCGAAATAATTTTAAAATATTATTTTCAAAATCGAGAAATCCCGACAAAAAATCGAAACAAAACATTTTGTGATTTTTCTACATTTTTCATGTGTATCTCATTGAGGAGCGTGTGTGTGCATACTTTGGGGGATCTAATGGTGCACATTCTAAGTTTTTGTGTGATTTCTCAAACATTTTTCTTAAAAAATAACCATCTGGAGGCCCACAGAGCTCCCTAAAATCTCGAAATATCATATCGGTCGTTACATTAAAGACCAAGAAGGCCCCATTTAGAATTTTTGCCTTAGGCCTCAAGTTGTGTCGAGACGGCCCTGCTTGGCTAGGTTTATGCATTAAAAAAAATTGGCTAGGTTTGTACCAAGTGTCACTTCCATACATTTACATGTCAATCACACGTGTTTAACATCAATACTTTTTTAGAAAAATTGTATAATAAGGGTTCATTATAGAGTGGCCCTTTAGGGTGGAGTAGAAATCGAATTCAAAACTCCCACTTCTTGAGGCAGGTTCTGGCCATCATTTCAACCCCTTTGAGTTCTCTCATATATCCTATTTGGTAATGATTAATTAAAATATATAAAGAGAAAAAATAAAAAGGGTCAAGGAAAGAGGACAGAAAACCATGATTTCTCTTTTATCAAGTGAAAATTGATTTTAACTAATGAGGAGAAATGAGATGAAAAGTGGGATCCACTTTCTTGTTTTTAATGAACACCAAATAGGAGAAAAGAGAGAAAACCCCGCCATTGCCCTACTTACTCCTCACCCTTAGTCATAGATAAGGGTTTTTTTCAAATGAAAGGTGTATATGTGGATGGGAATAGTAGTTTGGATCCATGTCATTTGTTTTTTTTTTTTTTCAAGATGAAGGTATCCAAGCGTCTTACCTAACTAATTCTTGGGACATGTGTAAACCTCTCAATCCGTATACACCGGGTACAAAACTAGAGGGAGTGACCCTTTTTGTGTTGAGGGGGGTTTGATCCCATGACTTCCCACAAACAAGGGTGGGAAATGACCATCAAACTAACCCATCAAAATTTAACACATGCTAAGTGAAATGAAGAAGTTCCAATCACAAGCAAATTAAAAACTACTTATATTAGTTTCATGTTATTTTGATCTAATGAATCCAGCAGGATTAAAAAAATTAGCTTATTGCTTCATTACCTATAGCCAAATGCCCCCAAATGAAGGGAAAAAAAAAGATTTAATTATTAAAATTTCTGCTCTCATTTTGTTTTCATTTATATTTTTATAAAAAAATTAATTGAGCTGAATCAAATTGAGATGATTAAATAAAATCCTAAGCTAGTCAACCTTCAAAATGTTGGACCAATCATGAAAAATACCTGTTATTATTTAGAATTAACTGAACCCAACCATAACTATTGCTATCCCTACATTTAGGAGCCAAAACTATCTTTAATATCGTGAGTTTCTTAGATTCATTGAGGCTAAGTCAAGAGGTCTTAAATCCAAATTGTCCATTAAATCATCCACTAAAAGCTACAAGTTAAGACTTACTTTAGGAATGGCTGTCATGTTAGCACCAATTCTCGAGTTTTTGACTTGCTATGGTCACTTGGGGAGGAATTGAAGGCGAGTGGTTGAATCATTCCTCTTATTTCAGCTTTAGAGAATTACCACCACGTAAGGTTAGAACATAGAAGCTCTTAATGAGTATCTCATTAAAGGAGTAGGATAAATGATACTAATCATGATGATGAGAGTTCGACCAAACATGAGTTATAAATGGGACTCAGTCTATTGTGATAAACAGAAAATTTAGATTAAGAAAATATAAAAGTTTAGCAGCATGAACTATTGTGATAAAAACATTTTCATCCGAACGACATCTCCACTTAGAGCCCTAAATGGGGGCTTACTAGGATCTTGAAAAGCACGCTTTCTCCTTTTTACACTTATTTACTTTTAATGAATTGAATCTTTATTTAATTTAAACTCATTATGAGTTCACTCACCGTAGAATTAAAAATCAATCCAAAATTGGCACCAAATTTTATTATTGATTATTAAACACTTAAAAATCATGACTTTTTAAAATAAAAAAACTATATTTATTGTATAAAACATCTTTCTACTAAAAAATATCTTTCAAATATTCATGTGTATTGCAACCCTCTCGTGAAGACACCATAAGGCTTAGAACACTTTCCTACTCATTATTGACATTGCCTAAGAGAAATCGATTCTAAATATGCATATCTTATAGTAGATATGTGTTAGTGCTCCGGCTTGGCCGAGTCACCTTGTTGTCAATTCTGTGACTCAGAAGAACACTACCTTGGAAGAATGAAGCATGAATCAAGACTCAAGTTTTGGATCTGAATCAAAGTATGCAAGATTGGAAGATCAAGTACAGATTCATCAAACACCTTGTGTATGGCAATCACCTCAGGTAATTTGACCATAGATGTATCTAGGGTGGACCCCACTCACCTAGGTTGACCTTGACAAGGTTTAGAACTCATTTTGGTAAGATTTGATAAGCCTCAGTGGAGTTTGACAGTCAATAGAACCCAGAATTGAAAATTGAAAAACTACATTTTTTCTGTCAGACCGAGAGATTGGCATTGCCGATGTATCGCCTGAGTATTCCACGACACATCGGGAATTGCAACATGTCTTCGGGAATGATCATTGTTCTAGTTGGAAAATACTGTCAAATTTGTCTGCTCTCTGTCCGATTGATCACGAGCCTTCAACACATCAGCCCGACATGTCGTGGTCCACGATCTATCGCCTAAGAATTTCCAGTTTCTGGTTGAGATGCTCTGTATTTTTGAGTTGGTCTTAGATCTACACATCGCCACTAGCGACATGTCGGGGTGTAGAACGCCGATCGTTCACGGCGACCGTTGTGCAGAGCAGAACTTTAATTTGTCAAACATTCCAAACGCTCCCGCCGCAGCTTTTGACACTCCAAATTGGTGTGACATGTCTTGGATTCAAGACAAATCACCCAGTGACTGTTGGGAACTCAGTTTTGCCTATAAATACTTCAAAATTTTTAAAGATTCTTACACCATTTTCCAAGTGTTGTACATTGGAAAATTCTAAGGTAAAACTAGAGCATCCCAACCACTCTAAAACCTCTCTCTAAGCATTCAAATATTGGTAAATCATTTTAACCAATCATTTAAACATTGGTTGAGTTTGAGAGAGAGTAAAAATCAGATCTAGGATTCAAATTAGCAAACCTTATATCCTAGAAACCTTCTCCCAAGCTTGTGATTGGCATATACATTGGTACATCTTCATCATCAATACTTCAAAGCTGGGAGAACTCTTCAAAAAATACAACTTCATCATCTGAGCTACAAAGGCTAGTGCTTCTTCTTGTGTTTGATTTAAATTATCTTCATTGTAAAGTAGATTAAATCAGTATGATTGAACCACTATAAAAAATAGAAGGATAAGGATTAGACTGGGTCGTTGAACTTTTCAAAATTAGTTGGGATTTTGTAGGTGAGAT